>JAJGRW010000296.1:120509-244090 GCA_025461045.1 Carex parvula | reverse complement strand
GTGGAGACTGTGAAAGGGGGACTATATAATTAGTGGGAACTATAATACAACCTTCCTCTAATTAGTGGGGACCGTAGTATAACATTCCTCTATTGTTGCTGCGGGTACAATGCGAATACTGGAGTGGAGAAATTGAAATAATTATTCTTTCTACAGCGAGTACTGTATGGTTTTCTGTTATCAAGAAGTGGAGCATAGTAATTTGATATGAAACTTAATTATGTGTTGAGTCACTTTGACATTGTAAATCTTGGTATATGATTTTTCCGATCAATGTCCAATGGATCACCTATTGGCATCGTATAGCCAGTTAGCCACGGAAAAAAGCCACACACAAAGCAATACAAATAATTGGACTATGCAAACATAGCTGGCTCTTGCATTTTCACTTTCGTTGTGTTTGAACGTGCAAAGGATTATTATAAAAATAGAATTAATAAATGAAAATAAAAAATAGTGATTTTCATATTAGCGTAAAATGATACTATTTGAATTAGTAAAAATATTGTTTGGACTGTATATTTGTAATAGTGAATAGCTATAACTGAGAATAATTGTTAATGTGGTGTTAACTAAGATAAAAGATATGCATGTGAGGTCTCAAACGAACTGTCACGGTGTGAAGATGACAAATGTGACGTCAATTTTGTCATTTTCGGAATTGTGTTGGCGAAATTTTGAGAAATAAGCACTCTCTTTCTCTCTCTCTTCACACATGAGAATAGTAGTTATTCCAAAATTTATAAGGAATAAAGAATTAGCAATGTTCTAGCTATTCTGAATAGCAAAAGTGTTGTTTGGATGCACATTGCTATTATAAATAGTAACTATTCTCGAATAGCAACTATTCTTGACACATCAACCAAAAAATAAAGACTAGAGCACAAAGACCAGGGCGGATCCATGATTTTTGCAGAGGCAAGAAAATAGTGAATCAGATTTAATAGTTATTCATGTTCAAACTTATTAGCTGATCGGGTTTCATATAAAATAATGCTCCGACTTCTAATTCTAATTTCCAATCAGAATTAAAAAAAATTATTCTAATTTTAACCCTAAATTTAACTCTAATTACAAATCAGAAATTCAGAAAGAGGCAAATAAATTTCAGAGAACCAAAGTTAGTCCGGACAAATAGATCTCTATGAAAATTCAAAAATTAACAAATTTTCATGCACCTATCACCTATGTTTTAAAAAAGTTCATGATTTTTTTCAACTTAGAAATTCATAAATTGATAGTCTTATTTCCATATCTAAAAATTACCATTTCCACATTAAAAGTATCCATTCTCGTAAAAATATCCCGTTGCCGAATGTTTTTTGGAGTCTAAACATTATGTTTTAATCCACATGAACAAAAAAATTTGAACTGGATTTTGTTTTTGTATTTTCATATTTCATTAAATTTGATACCTCAATCGTATATAAAATAAACTTAAAATATACAATGTCCGAAATATATATAAACATTGACTCAGAAAGTAGATCAAAATAAGTCATTTGATACTTTTTTGTTAGAGAAAGAGTAGCTTTTAAAATTTTATTGTCAACAAAGAAATTTTTTATTTGAATTTTGAATCTGTATCTCTTATACAAAGAGCGTTATTGTTTATCACTAGATTAAAAGTTGATTCTTCATTTGAATTTGTTGTTTTAATTCAATCAGATGATTTTTGTGATTGGATTTACAAGCTGTTTTGAGGACTTTAATTTTACTCTTTATATGCGCTTTACGGCTTAAAAATTTGTAAGATTAATTAATATCAATGACGGCATGTACGAGTACGACGCCCCAAAGCACAAGTAAACGAACATCTTATTACGTAAATAAATATTTTCCTTCTTTTTATCAACATCTAATGACGATAATAATGTTAGAGTAAGAAGTTATATATTCAAAATTTAGATAGAAATTATTTGTGAATATTCAATAGTTAGATTAGAGTGGGAAAAATGGCACGGCGGAGCCGACTTCATCACGGAACGGCACGGCACGCATGTCAGTTACGTGCCGTGACTCGCGTGTCCCATGCTGCGACCAATCGCGTGCCGTGTTCATCTTTTGAAACTTTGGCACGGCACGGCACGTGAAAGATTTAGTCACGGCACGACACGTAGTCACGGGAGTCACGTGTAATTAGGACCATTAGATATTGATTTATTGGTGAATCTTGAATAAACTAATCTAAATTATGATTAAATGGTCACGCGAGTCACGTATGGTCACGGCATGTTTAGGCACAGCATGACTCACGTGGCGTGACTATTCGCGTGCCGTGACCATCTCTTGACATTTTGATCACGGAACGGCACGGCACATAAAAAATTAATTTGGTTCTGGCACGGCACAGCACGAAATTAAAATTACAGCGTGTTAATCACAACACGGCACGTTTCTTCCCTCTCAAAGTTAGATAACTCAATCGATCTCTAATCTTTATTAAGAAAGAAAATTCAGAGCTCTCTGAATAAAAATTACAATATGGCGGACATGCTCTCTTGAAGTGGGGGTGATGTGATATCTGATCACGATCATTCAATCTACGTCAAAAATTTACACACTTGAATTAGACACTAGGATGAATCTGATACGATTCAAACCGCCGACCGATTTCCATTAGAGGTGAAACGGAGCGGATAATATTCGAATCGCATTTAAAATTAAATACGGATATTTAATATCTGAATATTAATACGAATATGATTTTATATTTTAATTAGGATGGGACGCTTTATTCTGTTTTTGAATTTTTTTTCTGCACATGAGACGGTAAGGTTTGTCCCGGCCGTGGATTTTTTTTTTCGTGTTTGGGACGGAATGGGATTTTACCGTCCCATATTTTCTTTTTCTTTTCTCCTTAGTTAATTTATTTAATTTAGATGAGTGGATTAAATTTTGAATAAGCGGGACGAGTTAAATTATCCAGTCCGCTGAGATGGAATAAATGATCTCGTTTTAATAAGATTTCAAATTTAGAAAGATCTCCTTTGGTGATATTTATTTATTTATTTTCGATCAATAAAAAAAATGGTTAATGATTTGAGATACACGTGTCACGCTCTAGGATAGGCGGGCATCGCCGGCGCGTATGTGTTTTTTTATTTTCGCTCTCCAGTCTCCAGTAAGAAACTTTTTCTCTTCTAAAATATCATTATGCAAGTATGCAAGTATATGGAAATGGTTTTGCGAATGGTGGGGGCTATCTTAAGCAAATACAGAAGGAAAAATATTTGCACGGTTATTGCGACCAGTTAATTTGCTTGTCAGCCAAGTTTTGTGATTAAATGCTTAATGAGTCAATAATTGGCTTCCAATCCGCTTTCCTTTCACAAAAAGCATGCTCCATCATAGTTACGAGAAAATTGCAGAACGACCCTCTCATAAAGTGTAATTAATTGCTGTACCCGTTCAACGAAACCACGATAATTAAGAGGAAATTAAGTGGTAATTTATTATGAATATTATTTTTCATACCATACCATACTATTAATTATTAATTTATAGAAGTTACATCCTTTATTAAATC
The DNA here is from genome assembly GCA_025461045.1 of Carex parvula. Classification (NCBI taxonomy): domain Eukaryota; kingdom Viridiplantae; phylum Streptophyta; class Magnoliopsida; order Poales; family Cyperaceae; genus Carex; species Carex parvula. The sequence goes on along the minus strand of JAJGRW010000296.1, from coordinate 240,561 downwards.
ATTGAAATATGTTAACATACAATTTTCTTGCAATTTATCTTACTCCGAAGTTGGAACAAATTAAACATATACACATCAGAGAATATAAAATAAAATAAGAAAAAGATTATTGATAATTCTATTATTTATCTTACTCCAAGTTGGAACAAATTAAACATATACACATAAGAGAATATAAAATAAAATAAGAAAAAGATTATTGATAATTCTATTATTTATCTTACTCCGAAGTTGGAACAAATTAAACATATACACATAAGAGAATATAAAATAAAATAAGAAAAAGATTATTGATAATTCTATTATTGCTCTCACTCAACTAGTTTCAGCAATATTTAATGTTTTTCAGACCCTTAGTAAGCGTGATACAAGAAGATATAAATATTGAATAATCATTAAATTTATAGCCGAAAATTAACCACGTATTACGATTTAAGAATAAAGTTAGTTTATCTTGAATCAAGAGAGTTAATTTATAAATTTTAATTTTATGTACTAGCTATCCTTTTATAAGGATATACTAAAAAAAGAAATACGTACGCCCAAAAAATAAAATGGACACAAATATAAAATGTTTTTGAAATCTAGAACTTGATGCAAATCCTAGAATTCAAAAGTACAATATATTTAGAAATCAATATAAAGTTAATAAGCTATTTTATTATAACAAAAGCATTGAGTTTCATAAAGTACTATATTTAACCTCAAAAGGGGATGGGAGTTACTTGCTAATGAAAATAAATCCAGGGGCATATAAGAAAAGAGACCAATAAAAAACAAGACAAACCTCCCTTATTTCTGTTTTGTTTTTACCTTTGTTTCTAAAATCAATTCCAGCACGAAAGGGACGAATGAAATAAGATGCAAATAGTTACCTGATACCATTTCTTCTCCTATATATATATATATATCAGAAGAAAAATCAATGGAGAGAGGAAGGAAGCGATCGGACGCCTCCGGCAACCTCCCGGCGGACAAGCGTCCCTGCAGCTCGTCGGAGTTTCGTACTACCATGTTAGCAACTTTTCCCTGTCTATTTACAGTAATTTCATCTTCTTTACTAATTATTTGTCTAATATGTACAATTTAACGGGGCTAATTTATGTCTGTTTGACCTTTATCTTCTCAATTTGTGCGTATTGCATTCTTTGCTTGATTTGCCTTTCTTTTTTCTTTTTTTTTTTAATTGCCATCTTGCCTCTTTGCTTACTTCTCAGATATTTTAATTGAATTTCTTGGATGATTAGTTCAACAATTTTGACTTCCTTCGTATTTCGATGAATAAACTGGTTGCTGATTGTGATTTTCGGCTCTATGTAATGTCATTTGTTACAGCAATACATATGCACAGTAAGATGTTGCTTTATTTTGTTACTAGAAGATTTAATCCCCTTGCATCTCTTAGAACATTTCTATGCTTTGTAAACGATTTCCTCAATAAATTAAGAATTTTTTTTGTTTCTCCTAAATCCAAATGAACCCACGTTTGTCAACTATCAAAGCGTTTTGCTCACTGGAAGTCCATTTATGATTTCATTACACTATATACTTGGAAGTTCTCCTTTGAAAAATTAGTACGATGGAATTAAGCCAAATGAAGATTTTTGCTGGGAGTATGCAGTAAATTATCAATTTCATCAACTATGTGGACTACGTTACCAGTTGATTTATTATTCTGTGACACTATAACATCCCATATTTTATTTAGGAAAAAAACTGTCTGCAAGATAATAAGCAAATTACAATTTCTAGCTAAAATAATTTGTTCTTCCATTAATTCATTGAGGACTTGTGCTTGTCAAATTATGAAAGTAATTTGATCAAGCTTATGAAATAATCCATGATATATGCCGGTTACTTTTATTATCAGTTATGCATGCAGACTGCATTTTGGTTGCCTTGTTTGCTTTTGAGGATAGCTTCGATTCTATTGTTGCTTGTTCAAAGCAATATATTGGCTTCTATTTAATGTTTTTATTATAATTGGTTGTATTTCTATGATTCTTTACACCAGATGTGATATTATTCTCTCAACAGAATATATATTTTTCGGAAAGATTTTCTATTGCCTTTGTGTTTGATACATGAAGCGTTTATCATGTCAATATTGTCTTATTTTTTGGGGGGATAACTTTTTCTTATTTTTTATATTTTATTAAGAGCACAGTTAATTGCTGTAATATAGTCAGAAATTATTCTTATAAAAATGTCTTTTCTACATAATTGCTTTTTCTCTCAGCTATCGAAAGGCATCCATATTAAAACTATTACTGTACTTTGGTTTACTAAATATTCATAATTTTTTTTTCATAATTTCTTTTGTAGTGATTTGATCAAATGTTCTATTTATTATCATATTGATTAATAAATTTGCAGTAAATTCGCAAAAGTTATCCCATAGATAGTATCTAGTATTACTATTTATTTATTTTTAGCATAATACTTAACATTTCAAAATAGTACAACTATTTATCTCCTACCTCTTTTAGTTTTACTAATTTTGCACTTGATATTTGTGGCAATGTTTTTTTCTTTTGTAATACACTTGTCTCTATTTAATCTCAAGCTCTCATTGCAACATTCTCTCTCCTCCATTTGACTCCTTTCCTTCATCAATTTTAAAATTCATGTTTATCCTAAAGAAACTCACCTTCTTTAAATGCTTCTTTCCCAGAGCAACAAACAACTCTACCTCCTCAACTCCAATAGATACTTCCACCTCTTCTCTAAACACCTCCACTTCTCCAATTGATACTCCAATGGATACTTCCACCCCTCCTCTAAACACCTCCACTTCTCCAATTGATACTCCAATGGATACTTCCACCCCTCCTCTAAACACCTCCACTTCTCCAATTGATACTCCAATGGATACTTCCACCCCCTCTAAACACCTCCACTTCTCTGATTGATACTCCAATGGACCCGGTCTATAGCTCTGACGAATTAGACTCTGATAACAACTCAGAAGGGAGCCATGAATCACCTTCGCATTCCTCACAACAAGCATACAGTGAGTGGTCTGATAACTCAGTTCATGGAGACTTCAACAAGATTCTAGAAGCACTAGAGAAGAATGAACCTGCTGAGGTATCTGTGGCTTTGTTCCAGCTGTGTGAGGCTTTGTCCTTTTGCAATGAGACCTCTGTTGGCTACGTACCGGTTGAGAAGTTGGTACCATTGCTTGTGAATATCACTGGATGGGAGGGGCGACCAGATGAGATGCTTCTAGCGGTACGTGCCATCACGTACCTGTGCGATGCCATGCCTAGATCAGCTGAATCAGTGGTGAGGCATGGTGCAGTGCCATTGTTGTGTGCGAAGTTACTTTCCATTGAGTATCTGGATTTGGCCGAACAGGTTGTTACAATAATTTAAATTGTGGCATTTGCATGTTGACTTACTATTGGATTTATTTAGACAATTGGAATGTTCTTACGAAGTTTATTTTTATTTTTCGTAGTGTTTGCAAGCATTGGAAAAAATTTCTAAAAGACAACCAGCGCCTTGCCTGCAAGCCGGCTCAATCTTTGCTGTTTTAGCTTATCTTGATTTCTTCTCCACCAATATTCAGGTAAGAGGACTTAGCCTTGATATTTTTTTTTATATATTCCATTATTTTTTTTTCTCATGTAATTGACCAAGATGTAATGCGTTGTTGAATGATTATTTAGAGAACCGCAGTGTCAGCTGTGGCCAACATGTGCAAGCGGGTCCCACTCGAATGCTCCCCTCTTATCATGGAATCACTTCCGCAACTGTGCAATCTACTCCAATACAGTGATGCTAAGGTTTTTTTTTTTTTTCCCTATTGTACTTGTTTTGTTTTATCCCCTTTTTCCTGTGCTTATTCTGTGTTTCTGATTTTTGGTGGTGTTAGTTCGTGGAGACAGTAGCCACTTGCTTGATAAGGATAGTTGACTCATACTGCTCCTCATCTCAGCTTCTTGATGACATCTGTCGGTGTGGTACTGTTGAAAGAACTGTACACTTGATCAGTGTAGATGGTCGATCTCTACTTAGCCATACAACTTACATGGTACTATATCATATGATAACACATGATATCATATATGCAATCAGTATTTTCTAGTTTCAACTAATCAGAATCTTGTATGTTTCACTGGTAAGGGAGAGATGCTCACTTAATTTCCCGAGTAGAAAGAAAGATAACAAATACATAAAGATATCCAAAAAAACTAATACATATATTTAAGTTAAAAAACTCAGTTATGTGCTGCTGTTTTTTTTTTCCGACTAATGTGGATAAGGTATCTATAGAAGTGTTCTTTGTTTAAATTTTTAGTTTGGTGATTGGTATTAGTTTTTCCAGGGTTGCAATTTTCATTTTCTTATTTTATTTATTTTTTCCTTTGTATTTTGGAATGCACAGAACATGATTGGTCTTCTTACTAAGCTGGCAAGTGGGTCCCTAGTGGCTGTGAAGTCCCTTTTGGAGTTGAATGTAGGGAGTACATTGAAGGCTATATTTATGGATTTTGATCTTCCACAGAGTGCTCAGTACTTTCACATGGACGATCTCCGTTTTAATCAGGTTTTGTGCTTGGGTATTGCATTGATTATGAAGCAATGTTGTACTGTTGCTGATCCGCCTTCTGTACCAGTAATAGTTGCATATTTGATTGTAAATTGAGGCTAGCAGGAGTCATGTAGGATATTTTGATGCAAAACTGGGTAAAAAAATTTTGTTATGAAATTCAAATCTGGTCGTAGCTTTAATATTTCCTGCTGTATAAGTTACTGTATTATTAATCAATTTAATAAATTTTGTGTTGGGGTCTTGTTCAGGCTTATGAGGTGCTAAAGCTAGTTAACCAGCTGATACCTTCAACTGCAAAAGACTTGGCCGATATGCAGTTTATTCTCGCTAAGGAGAAGATCCTCACTGATCAGCCAAGCCTCTTGTGTCAGTTCTCCAAGGACATTCTACCTGTTTTCATTAAGGTCTGTTTTGTATCATAGAATTGTTGGGGGCCCCATGTTTTGTATCTTAACATGTGTAATCTTTTGGTTTCTACAGGCAGTCAACTCTGGGTCAAATCTACACGTCTCTTATGGGTGTGTATCAGTTGTCAGTAATATTTTTTATTTTAGCACACCTGAGATGCTCGTTGACCTCCTCCATGATATTAATATATCAAGGTAAGAATGATTAATGAAGATATTACCAAAATGTTATTTTTATTATATAATCTTTGTTCTATTTTTAATCTTTTGCAGCTTTTTAGCCAATTTATTGGCAAAGAAGGATCATCATATACTATTTTCAGCCTTGAGAGCAGTTGAAGTTCTTATGCAAAAGCTTCCAAATTCTTTCTTGAGTTCCTTTATCAAGGAAGGAGTAGTGTATGCCATAGACGCCCTTTTGATGCAAGAAACATGCCAAAATTCCGGCAATCAAGCGGTCAATGGGGGTGCATCTAGATGCCTTTGCTACACATTTGACATGTCTAGACCTGCCATATTAAGATCATGCCTTTTAAGGGGCATAAACAAGGATGAAAATGGAAATCAAAGTGGAAATGGGACCATCTTTGCATTCGCCAGACAGTTAAAGGACAAGTACTTCACGCATGAGGCTATTAATTCTGTAATAGGTCTGAGTGAAATCTCGCACAAGTTGAAAACCTGTTGTCAGCTGTTGAATGACACAATAGACACTCCGCCAAATGAACAATACTTGTCCACTGTTTTGGGTGAGGTTATTAGAGAGCTTTGTGGAGGTGAAACCATGACTACTTTTGAATTTGTAGAGAGTGGCATTATCAAATCATTCGCTAACTTTCTTACCAATGGGATTTATTTACGCAAGAACACAGTATGCAACTTGAAGTCACATGACCACTGCATCTCTGTACTTAAACGGTTAAAGGCTTTTGCACACCTTTGTTTCAACAGGCTGCATATGGGATCAGATGAGACGTTTATGATCTTCTTGATACGTAAATTACAGAGTGCTTTGTCTTCATTTGATAGCTTTCCGGTCGTTTTGAGCCATGGTTTCAGGCATAGAGCTTTTAGGGTTGAGGTGCCTGTAAGGCACACTGCAACTCATCCATGTGTTAAAGTTTCTTTTGTGAGGGAAAATGATGAAACTGGACTGTCTGAATTTGATGGAGGTGTATTATATGTGGAATCAACATCAAGTTTGGCTGAAATTGGAAAATATTTATGGCCCAAAATATGCAAGAAGGGATGTGGAGAAGATAAATTGTCTGGAGAAGCAAGCATTGCAGGTACAATAGATGCATCCAGTTCTTGTTCATCAGAGGTGACTTTCTTTTCTGCTCCTGATATTTTATGTTTAAGTTATTTGTTTTTATAATACTTTCTTTTCATCAGAGATGACTTTCTTTTCACGAAGTTTAGTATGAATGGTATAATTTGAGAAAGACAATGCTAAAACATTAAAAATGATTTATTTTATGAGGTATTTTAGCATTGTTAAAATAGAGGCACATTTTCTGGATTGACACTTATCCTAACTTATATAGAATGGCCTTTCAGCCTTCAAATTTAATTTTGTTTTTTTTGCTGTTAATATACTATTATTCATTTTTAAAATCAGGAGGTGACAAGCCATCAAAGACAGCAATCAACATCCTCTGGAGATAGTTTAGGTGAGAAGGGCATAATCATGATTCTTGTCTCTTTTTTTTCCCCTACCTGAGGTTTCTGATAGAACGCATCTAGGATTGTAGCTCGTTATTTGTGTTTGCTTCATGCCTCTTTATTTAGTTTTCTGTGTGTGTGCCAAAGGTTGTAGAAACTAATAAAAGAGAAACAGTTCGCAATGAAACTATATAAAAATCCCAATTCAGACCTCAGTACTGCACACAAACCCCAAAAGGATGAGGATATATGTGAGTCCAGCAAATAGGAACATTTGAAGATATTTGTTCAAAAAACAAGCATCAATGACTTGCTGATCTGTATAGTTTGCTTCATGATTTGTTCAAAAGACTAAAAGCATCTCTATCACTCTCTGCAGGTGGAGAGCAGATTCAGAATACGATCATTAATGAACATACAGAACCAAGTCTAGTTTTTAATTTGAAAGGAAAAGAGCTTAGTTCTTCTGTTACTCTATATCAATCACTTTTGGATGACCAGACTAGCTTAGAACCTGATGTAATCAACGGCCCCAAATTTTGGAATGAGGTGCACACAGTAACCTATAGGAAAGCTATAGACCATCCAAAGGAGCATATACAACAAGCCCAAAGCACAATTCCATCATCTCCATCCGGCAATTCAACTCCAGTTATGTGGCACAGTGTACACAGTGTACCCTTCTTCTCTAGTCTTCTAGAAGGCAACTTCCCATGCAACCTGCCCAAGTCAAGCCCATCCTTTGACATCCTCTTCATGCTCAGAACCTTAGAAGGTCTCAATCGCTTCTCATCATTCCTCTTGTCTGAAGACAAAATTTACTCCTTCACCGAGGGGAGAAAAGATGAACCGGATAGTAGTCTGAAAACATCCTTCTCTACAGTTCCACAGGAGGAGTTCGTCAGCCACAAATTAACAGAGAAACTCGAGCAGCAAATACGGGACCCACTTGCCTTAAACCCTAGTGGATTGCCCTTATGGTGCAAGCAATTAATGAAAATGAGTTCTTTCTTGTTCTCTTTTGATGCTAGAAAGAAATACTTCAGGCTAACCACTTTTGGGCATTTAATAACGCCTCATACAAGTAGTCACGATAGCAATGCTAGCAGTCCTCGGTCTCCTTCCGGAAGGTCCCGTGAGAAGTTCAAGGTTGACCGCCAGAATTTATTTGAATCGGCTTCTAAAATGATGGAGTTGAAGGCGCGTAATAAGGCTTTATTGGAGGTGGAATATATGGAGGAAGTTGGTACTGGTCTGGGGCCCACCATAGAGTTCTATACTTTGATAAGTCATGAGTTCCAGAAGGTTGGTTTGGGTCTCTGGAGAGGGGATCTCTGTGGTTCAAATGAGAATCTAGGGTTTGTGGATGCGCCTTTGGGGCTGTTCCCCAGGCCATGGTCAAAGGTGGTGGAGAATTTACATGGGGTCAATTTTCATGATGTACATATGAAGTTTGTACTTCTGGGTCAGGTTGTGGGAAAAGCAATTAAAGATGGGAGGATTATTGATATATCGCTGTCTAGAGCCTTCTATAGAGTTATCCTTGGGCAGGTATTTGTTTCTCTTTGTAGCCTCTACATATTATTTCACGGGGAGATTTGAAAGGGTTAAGAAAATGATCAACCTTATTAATCTTTGTTTGTTTGAGCTTAAATTTAAAAAAAATTGGGACAAGACATTACTCCATGTACAATTAAAGTCTCTTAGTGAAAGTGACAACTTAGAACTAGTTTGTTTGAACATATTGTGATGTCTGAGCATATGTAACATTAACATTGATTTATATGACCATCCTTTTTTTTTTAATATGGCAATCCTCATTTTATGTATCCTCCTCATTTAATACTTCCCAGGAGCTGAGCATGTATGACATCCTTTCTTTTGACCCTGAGCTGGGGAGAACTCTCTTGGAGTTCCAAGCCCTTGTCGAAAAGAGAGAAAATTTACAATCCGACTCAGTAGGAAATTATGCATCTACGTCCAATTTGGACTACCATGGCACTAAAATTGAAGATTTGGGCCTCGACTTTTCTCTTCCTGGATATGCTGAGTATCTTCTTTCATATCCGAACAACTCTGAACCAGTAATCATTTTCATTGTTTAGCATTTTTTTCGACCTCTTGTATTCAACTTTAATTATACTTGGTCTTCGTAACCACTAATTTTTACTTGGACTTTTTTTTTTTAGGTGAATATTGACAATCTGAAGGATTATATCAAGATGGTTGTAGAAGCAACGATAAGAGCAGGAATCTGTAGACAACTAGAAGCTTTCAAATCTGGATTTAATCAGGTTCATGTTATATAATTTTGTTATTTTCTTCTTCAAATGTCTGGATGAATCAAATAAATATCCATGTGCCTAATTGTATTTGTCTGCAGGTCTTCCCATTATCTGCTCTCAAGGTTTTTACAGAAGATGAGTTAGATATTATGCTTTGTGGCGAGAATGTCACTTGGAGTGTAAGCATTCACGATTCCTTCTCTATTTTTCTTCTTTTGTTGTTTTGACCTTTAATTTTCGATTTTGCTACTTTACATAATACTACTTCTATTTGTTTGACAGTTCACTGAGCTAGTTGATAATATCAAATTCGACCATGGTTACACGCCCAACAGTCCACCTGTTATTAATGTACGTGCTTTTCCTTCTTTGCTTTGGATCTGTTCATAAAAAGAACGAAGTTATTCGAAAAACAGGCTTAAATGTGTTTGTCATACAATGCTTTCTAGGTATATAAAGGTTGTTTTGTTAATACCTGTGCTTATGTTTCTTTGGATTCAACAATGCAGTTATTAGAAATTTTGCAAGAGCTTGAATCTACGCAGAGGAGAGCTTTCTTACAATTTGTTACTGGCTCGCCTCGGCTTCCTCCTGGAGGCCTAGCTTCACTAAACCCTAAGTTAACTGTAGTTCGTAAGGTCAGTTTAGGAATATGGTCATTTAATAAGCCACCTTGGGTTTCTTTAATGAATAAATAATGGGTTTTATTATTCTGTTTTTTTTTTTGATACAACAGCATAGTGCTACTGATACTGACGTGGAATTGCCTAGTGTGATGACCTGCGCGAATTATCTCAAGTTACCTCCTTACTCCACCAAGGTTATTTTTATTTCCAATTTTATTCTCAAGGTTCTCCTGATTGGTCTTTTGCCAAAGATGTCAGCTAGCATTTTTCACTTCATATATTCTTTTGTACCTACCATTACTACTAGGCAACCCCAGTTGTTACCCCACCATCTCTTATAAAATTCAGCGACCCCTGTCATGCTTATGATACATATACGATGCATGGACAATTCTGGCAATTGTTTTTTAAACAAGTAATTTTTTTTGCAAAAGTAGAAAAAAAATTATAGACAGGCTGATGATCTTCTAAATTAATTTTCTCAAACGTTATGCAATTTGAGTGTCATTTGATGTTTCAACAAAGACCTTAATCACTTACCATCGCAAATTTCAAGTTGTTTGATGAAATCTCATTGTTTTTAATTTTTATAGCATATATTGCATTTCAAAAGCTAGATTTCAAAAATATGAGTTACTTTTTGTGATTGTCGTTTGTTAGGGTTTGTGCAAAGGGATATATATATATATATAGAGTAAGGCTACGGTGCTTTGCAAAGTAAACAGCCCTCTTTACTTCGGGCCACTTTTTCAATTTGCAAAACTCAAACAACCGATCCGAACCGTTCAACATGTTCTAAATATTGAAATGTGCTTGGAGACCAAATTTTACATTTTTTGGAATATTTTTACTATCTATTAAGCCACTTTGAAAATCGCTGATCCAACGGTGAACAGTAAAAAACAGTAAAATTTTCTGGACCACCAGATCAGACTTTTTCAAAGTGGCTTAATAAATAGTAAAAAATTCCAAAAATGTAAAATTTGGTCTCCAAGCACATTTTATTGTGGAGATCATGTTGAACGGTTTGGATCAACGATTTGGACTTTGAAAATGAAAAAAATGGTTGTTGTAACTTTGTTGTAACTTGATCCCTCCTCATAATATATATATATATATAGTATATATCCCCTTATGCTCTGATACCAATTTGTGTATCTCTGTCTTCTTTTTCCTGTAGCCGGCAAAAAAAAAAAATTAACATCAATATTGTCTAAGTTAATCAATTGTAAATAGATTACAATGCAAATATTTATGTGGCGACAAAATGAAGTATTTTATTGGTGTTACCATCGTTGTTTTAATTATTGTAGTAGGAAGTCCATCTATGAAATAGTCATCTTGGCATGAAAGTTTAACCATAATAGAGAAAATGAAATATTTCAACGGTCCATGTTGGTACAACTAGTGTGGGGTTTGAGAGGGTGCATGGGGGTTTTGGATATAGTGATAAGAACCAAGAAGGAGAAGACATCTTGAATTTCGTTGTAGTCTACGACCTCCTCATGATAGCTAACGCTTTCTTTAGAAAGAGAATCCCATTTAGTTACATTCAGTAGTGACCAACACTCTAGCCAGATCGATTTTGTCCTTACTAGGAGAGAGGACAAACTAGCCTGCGTAGATTGTAAGGTTATACCTGGAGAGTGGGTCGTCTCACAACATAAGCTTGTGGTTTCCGACTTTCGTCTTCAGACACGTGTTCGATGAGATAAAGGCGCCAAAATCATGTGGACAGAGTGGCGGAAGGTCAAAGGGGACGCCTCACAGGTGTTTAAGGATAGGGTAATTGAAGAAGGACATAGAACGTAGGAGGAGAAGCAAATAGCATGTAGGAGGAGATGACAACTCGCATTCAGAAGGTGGCTACGGAGGTGTTTGGGGTGACCAGAGGAAATAGATGCGAACCTAAAGATACTTGGTGATGGTACGAGGACGTGCAAAAGGTTATCAAAGAGAAGAAGGAATGCTACAAATGCTCGCATTATCAGAAGAGTGTGGACAACGTATAAAAGTACAAATCGGCAACAAAAAAAAACGCAAAGAGAGCTGTGAGTGAAGCAAGGGCTCGGGCGTATGAAGATCTATATCAGAAACTAAGTACGAAGGAGTGCGAAAAGAACGTCTATAAGATAGCTACACTCCGAGAGAGGAAGATGAGACTTCAACCAAGTTAAATGCATCAAGGATGAGAATAATAGACTTTTGGTGAAAGACTATGAGATAAAGAACAGATGGAGAGAATACTTTGACAAGTTGTTTAATGGAGAGAATGAGAGCACCATGATTGAGCTGGATGACTCTTTTAATGATACTAATAGACAATTTGTTCGGAGAATTCAAGAGTCTGAGGTAAATGAGGCTTTAAAAGGGATGAAAGTAGGGAAGGTATTGGGATTTGATAACATATCGAGGTGTGGAGATACCTTAGAGACATAGCGATAGTGTGGTTAACTAAGTTGTTCAATAGCATTTTCTGATCAAACAAGATGCCTGACGACTGGAGGAGAAGTATATTAGTACCAATCTTCAAGAATAAAGGAGATATTCAAAGTTGTGCAAATTACAGAGGAGTTAAGCTTATGAGTCATACAATGAAGCTTTGAGAGAGATGATGGAGCATCGCTTAAGAAGAATGACAAACGTTACGAAGAACCAATTTGGTTTTATGCCTGGGAGGTTGACCAAAGAGGCGATTTTCTTGACAAGACAGGTTATGAATCGATATAGGGAGCAGAAGAAGGATCTACACACGGGATTTATTGACTTGGAGAAAGCGTATGACAAAGTACTGAGAAAAGTCATGTGGTGGACTCTTGAAAAAAGAAAGTTCCAACAAAGTACGTTACCCTCATCAAGAATATGTACGATGACATTGTGAGTAGCATCAGAGCATGCGATAGCAAAACCAGTGACTTTCCTCCAAAGATAGGAGGGTCAGTCTTGAGTCTCTACATTTTTTGCCTAGTGGTGGATGAAGTCACGAGGGATATACAAATGGAGATTCCTTGGTGTATGCTCTTTGCTGATGATGTGGTGCTAATTGACGAGAGTGTGATAGGGGTTGATAGGAAACTGGAATTTTGGAGACATACTTTATAATCAAATGGTTTTAGACTTAGTAGGACTAGAACTGAGTATATGAGGTGAGAGTTCAGTGATGTCAGGTCAGAAAATGGAGATGTCACTTTGGCCAGACAAGTAGTGCCCAAGAAGGACACCTTTCGATATTTGGGGTCGATGTGACAGAACGATGGTGAGATTGATGAAGATGTTAGCCATAGGATAAGAGCGGGGTGGTGAAATGGCGACATGCATCTGGCATCTTATATGACAGAAAAGTCCCACAATAGCTAAAATGCAAGTTCTACATGACGACAATCAGGCCTTCGATGTTGTATGGTGCAAAATGTTGGGCTACTAAAAGACAACACATCCAGAAGATAAGTGTAGTAGAGATGCGTACGTTGCGGTGGATATGTGGTCATACAAGAAGGGACCGAATCAGAAACGACAATAAGGAATGAAATGTATTCAAAGATTTGGCTTCAGATAGAAGCGCATGAAAGTTAGCGATCTATGTACTGGAACAATGACCAAGGAATCAGGTTTAGGGGTAGTGTTACAAGCTTTGGGTCCTAAGGTTTTTTATTCGGGGTCAATGACGTAGGGATTAGGACTTTGGTCCCTATGATTTATAGGCATAATATTATTAGTATTATTACTATTATTATTGGTATCATTATTACTATTAGTATTACTATTATTTTTTTTATTACTATCTAGCTTAGTTTTGTGACTCCGGTTGTGTTTTATTTGTAGCCTACCCAATTTGTTTGAGACTAAAGACTTGGTTGTTGTTGTTGTTGATGTTGTAGTAGTAGAGAAAAAGAAAGATTTATATTTTAAGATAATATTGATAAATGATGCAGGAAAAAATGAGACAAAGACTGCTATATGCGATTACGGAAGGACAAGGCTCCTTCGACCTCTCTTGATAAAAGTGGGAGTGTGAATCTGCAGAACCTGATGGAGCTGATTGCGTAGCGACAAAAGGAAGCCCATCTTTACCAGTGTAAATATATAAGTTAGTATTATCTAGTATAGGGTCATTAGTTAGGTGGTTTATATATATATTTTTGTTATAAGAAAGAAAGAAGAAAAAAGTGTCACGATTGCCTGCATGGCCTAAGTTCAAAACTATTTAGCATTAACAGTTATAGGGTGCCTGTTTTTATTTTTATTTTTTATATGGCTATGGGCCTGTTGTTGGAAAGGTGCTTTGTTTTATTATTTAAGGTTTTTTTATGCTTAAAGTTGCATTTAGAGCATCTACATTCTTGAAACTATTAGAGTTTCTAAATAACTGCTAACTGCTTTTAAGAAATTATAAACTCTGGAGGTTCTAAATGTTTACATCTCTTAAACTAAATTTTAGAGTTTCTAATAAGCCACATCATCAGTAAATTAAAATTAATAAGCCACATCAGCAGTAAATTATTTTAGCGAATACAGGCTAATCGTTTTGCCACGTCAGAGTTTATAAACTATTTCTTAATAAGAAATTATTGAGCAAAGTTGCTAAATAAGAAATCTATGATTTAGCAACTACCATGTAGATTAGAAACTCTAATAGTTTCAGGGATGGAGATGCTCTCAGAAAGTATAACCAATCAGTGTCGGCAGCTCTTTTTTTCCTTTGAATTGATGCCTTCATGGCATAGGTAACGAGTTATCTTTACGTTTAAAATTAATTAACAAATGGATATCGATGCCCCTGGAAAAGTCAAAAGTATTAACCTTTTCAAAATCGTAAATGCGGTCCATATTTTTCAGAGAAGGGGACCGTTCTAAGAATTGTTCCAAGAGCAGTTTGATCTAATTTAAACGATACCAAATAACTTGTTAATTAAAGTGAACACTTGTTTCAATTTTAAGTATTTTTTTATTTTTTTCGAACTTTATTCATTATCCGGATATTTTAAAAACTAAACATTTGTCTCAATCAAAATAGGAACTTATGTATATCAAAATGAATAGCTATTGTCTTAAATTCTCAAAGTATTAACCGCTCTAAAATAATTTGAAGTTGTATGTATGAAACTTGATGTGCATCAGACAATTCCGATTGAGCATCAAACCGCTCTCGATTCTTCTTTTCTTTTTTGCCATGTTGGATCTCATCAATTATTACCAGTTTTGTTTTTACTTCATACAGAGCACGAATAATAAAATAAAGATAAAAAATTATATTATTTGTGCGTTACATGAAATTAATATTCTCACCAATATTTCATGCTACAGTTAGGATGGCTCGAGTCTAGTCACTTTTCAGTCATTCTTAAACAAAACAAAACAATTATGAATAATAAATTAAGATAAACTTGATTCAAATGAATAATTAGAATTTAAGTCAATTAAAAGTTTAATGCAAAAGAAATAGAATCAACAATGTAAAGCGAAATAATAATAAACAATTTAAGACAAAATTAATCAATTGAACCAAAACATTAATTAAGCACCTTAAAATTTATGCAAATTAATAAAACAAAATAAGTAATTAAGAAATGAAACATTAACAATGGGACTAAAATAATAATCACAATAATGAATAGTAATTAAACACATTTTAGTCAATTTAATAAATGTATAATATAAACATCATAATATTAATGCAAGTAAATGAAACAAAACATAAATTTAACAAGAGATAGATAATTTTTCGCATGCGATAGTTAGCAATCTTAAATTAAATGTGTTTACTCGAACTTTTTGAGTATCCATTTTTATATTCCTTTTAATAAATATGTTGTTTATATAAAAACATTATAGATAATATTATGTTGCTTGCTTTTTACATATTTTGTCAAAATGTATGTGTGATTGTGTTTTTTTTATTTTAAATTAAACTAGTTACTTTAAAAAAAATACTTTTACAAAAACACTTGGCTATCTTTTTTATAACATTTGTATAGTTTCCTTTTACACTTATATAGTTTGACGACCGTACAAAAATGCAAAGATTCGAATCATCACCGGTTTTGTGCTCCAATCATATTTTACATCATTTTTTCTGTTTTCAAAGTCTGAACAGTCGATTTGAACGGCTCAACATCATCTTTATATTAAAATGTGCTTGGAGGCCAAAAATTTTATATATTTTTTTAAATTTGTTTACTATTTTTTAAATAAGTACAAAATCACTGTTTTCAGAATATTTTGAACCGTCCAAAACAATGATTTTGTAACTATCTAAAAATATCGTTAAAAAAATCCAAAAAAAAAAATCTAAAATTTGGTCTACAAATACATTTTAATATGAAGATCTTGTTGAACGATTCGGATAGACTGTTCAGATTTTCAAAATAAAAATAAGAATGTAAAACATAATTAAAGCACAAAATTAATAATACATTTTAACCCTACTCTTGTGCAATCTCGGTCCTTACATGGGATTAACCATTTTTTTTATTTGTTTATTATGCTTTTGTTTTTTCTTCGATGAAGCTCCTATATTATCTGTCGGAGCGCTCTCAAGTAATTGTTTATTGAAGATTCAATAATCAATTAATAATCAATTATAAAATTTTAAATTTTAACATATCACAACATCTCAGGACAACCTACATAAAATTTACCAAAATACTAAAAAAAATATAGACATGTTGTGTTTGAATCAAATAAGATTTGTATAAAATTTTCCGTAATTTTAAATCTTAGGCCTAATTTTACGTATACCCGTCAAAAGCTTCAAAATTACGTATTTTCTCTCCAGAATTTGTAATATTATTTTTATGAGTTTAGCTAGCATGCTATCGATAGTATAAGACGTTTTGTGTTATTGCCTCAAATATCTATCAAATAGTCTTCATCAAAGAATTCAAACTGTTGAAACTGATCTACTTAATTCACAAGTGATGTGTTTACATGCAAAGTTTATAAATTTTCGAATTCATTTCGTACAAAGTCAAGCAGTAAAAAAAATAAAGATTTAAAGTTAAGTTTAATACATTCATTTTCAAAAAATTTGTCTCTTGACTTTATATTAAATGAATTCCAAAATTTATAAAGTTTACATATAAATGCATAACTTTTGAAGTAGATCGGTTTTAATAGTGTGAATATGTCTTTTGAAGTCTATATGATAATATGATAAATTTTCGAGACAATAATATAACATGTCACTATACTATCGATAGCACGCCAGCTAAACACATTTTTATACTTCTAATTTAGAAGACTCTCATATTTATATAATTTATTATTTTTCCAATTAAAACTAAATCTAAAGTCTAAACAAGTAAATTTTAATTTTGCCTTGGCATGAATAAAAGAAACTCATGGTAAAACGAGATTGCTTTTGTGTCATTAACAATACCATCATGTAATAAAAATAAACTCATTTAGGGGCTTTATCTCATACAAACGCTTAAGCAACTTTTTATGGGTACGCATTTTGACAGAGCTGATTTTAATTCATACATTAGAGTCAAAATAACTATATATATGATTTTTGTCCTGCATGAAGTAAAATCTGCTCTGTCAAAATTTATACCCCTTTTTATATCTTTCATCCGTGTTCAACAGCTGGAGAACTTTTCATTAAAAATAGTCCTATTTTAATCGATATATATATATATATATATATATATATATATATATATATATATAATGGATTAGAAAAGCTTTCTGGGGACTAGCGTGTAAATATATAAAAATAGAACTTTTCATGTTAGTTTAGATACAAGTAATTTGATATTTGAACTTTTCTAATGGCAAAAATGCATTAGAAAAGCTTTCTGGGGACTAGCGTGTAAATATTTTTTCTTTGGTTTAGTACAAATTGTTAGTAGGCTATTTGTCATCAAACCCCCCAAAAAAAAGATTTCAAAAATAGGTAATTTTACAGTTTTTAAAGGACATACGTGAAATTCTAACAATTTTATTGGATTTTTTTTCCCACTTTTCATCGTCAACATTTGGCAAAAAAAAATTCAAAAACAAATAAACAATAGATAGGAATGAAAAGGTTAATCACATGTATAGTCAGAGATTTCAATTTAAAGACTCCACAAGAAAGAAAATAAAAAGACGATTTTCCTAGTTGCATCTCTTTGAAAGGGAAACAAAAAAAAATTGATAGTTGAATTAGCTCATATTCTATAATTTGAATTCCATAACGTCCAGCGGTTTTTTTTTCTGAAAAAATTGCAAACTGAAACAAGCAAAAAAAAAAAAAAAAAAAAAAAAAAAAAAAAAAACAATATAGCTGGACGTTATGGACCATAACATCCGGCTACAGTGTTTTTTTGTTAATTAGAGATTATTAGCGATCAGATTAACTGAACGTTATCGATGATAACGTCCAGCTACAGTGTCCTGGACGTTATGAACCATCACTTTTTTGCTACATCTCGAATTCCAGCGAAAATGTTCTTCAATGCCAATATTTTTTTATTTTATTTTCTAGTAATAAAAATTTCGGCTCTAGCTTTGTGTAAAAAGAGGTGAGATCAAAGGCAGCCCATTTGATGAAGTATTTTAATCTCTCTTCTCATATCCCCCGCCGTCCATTACTCCCTCCATTTCAATCCGAACGGGTGCGCACAATAACAAACTAGTCCTTATACAATCTGAAATAAGCTCTACCAGAAATAGAATTTGAGTTGCTGTTTTTCCAACTTGAGTTGGTTTGAATAGTTGTGTTAAAGGAGATGAATGGACATCTCCAGCGTTGGGGTAAACGGAGAGCAGTAGGATGGTCCACGTGGTCGGTGGAGAAGCATTAACGAAGGGGAGGTAGGCTCAGAGCTGAGTGTGAGACGGACGGTGTAGATAAAGCAAGGTCTCTCCCCCAATTCGCATCCGCAGCGTCTTCTCTCCCGATCGTTCGATTTCCCCCTTTCTACCCTCTCCACCGCTCTTCTCCTCTCGCGCGCAAATTTACAAATTAACCAACCAGATTCCTCCGTTCCCTATTTCTTCCACTCGCGCTCTTCAGGTATGTATAAATCTCTCTCGCGCTCACACTCCGGTCTTTCTCCCTCTCCTCTTTCTCTTCCCTCATCTCGATCTAGGGTTTGTAGATAAAGAACAAATTTCTTATTTGGAAAGAGTATTAAGGACATTTCTTTTGCTTTCAAAATCATTTCCTTGTCAGATCTATTGTTGGAACTGATTTAACTATTGATGGATCTGTCAATGTTGATTTGAGGTTAAATCAGAAATCAGAAATCAGAAATCGTCTAGTGTGTCACAAGTGAGGGTAAACTATAGGGTTTACTGATATTGAGAAGGTTCCCAGAGAGATGGGTTTGCAAGGACTTGAGAAGACAAGGTAGTCAATCCATCATTGCACACTGCACTATACTGTTGAGACCCTTCTACTCATCTTTTTTTTAATCTCTTGGGGTTATGAATGTCTTTCCATCTTAAAGAACCATTGCAAGGAAACCCAAATATATAATCTAGTGAATTAGTTGAAACCAGGTCAAATGGCAGATCCAGTCCAGGAAAATTCAGGTGGTGGTGGAGACAGTGGCGATGCTGGGAGCCCAAGAAGCGGGGTCAGAGAGCAAGACAGGTTTTTGCCAATTGCAAACATTAGCAGGATCATGAAGAAGGCAATTCCAGCCAATGGCAAGATTGCCAAAGATGCCAAGGAAACTGTTCAAGAGTGTGTCTCTGAGTTCATTAGTTTCATCACTAGCGAGTGAGCCTCTCTCTCTGATATGTGTGAATTATGTAGGTTTTTGTGCAGCAGTGTGTTGGTCCAAGTTGGGTTTGTGTTGTGAGCATGTTTGGGTGGGTGAAGTTTTGTGTGGGTATGTGTGCTTGTGGGACCATTTGCAAGTTTGTGTGTGCACTTCGGGTGGGTGAATAGGTTTTGGGGGTAGGTGAAATTGTCGAGTTTGAATTTCTGAGAGATGACAGCAAGGACTTTTTTTTTTCGAAACAAGGAAGACTAGTTCTACATTTTCTTTCTTACAGATTAGGATTTCCATTTAGCTGCATGACCTCTCTTACTCTAATATTTCGTCAGACAGGCTTTGATTAACAATTAGAACGGAATTGTTGTTTGATTACAGGGCTAGTGATAAGTGCCAGAGAGAGAAGAGGAAGACTATCAATGGTGATGATCTTCTCTGGGCCATGGCCACTCTTGGCTTTGAAGATTACATCGAGCCTCTTAAGCTCTACTTGCAGAAGTACAGAGAGGTTATATCCTATTTTTCCCTGTTTTATTCATTTGTATGTAATTCATCAGTCTGATATTGATGCCTTCTTTTTTCCTTTTCATGTATTTGACTCTCATGGGAACTTCTTATAGATGGAGGTATGTGATACTCTTTATGTACTTTGGTACAAAGTTTTTCTTTATTGGTGTTTTAGAGGTGTACAAACGAGCTGCAGAATTCTTCTATAATTTTTTAATTTGAGTATACAAGGGGTTGACATTAAGATGCATTTTTATTGTCGTCAATTATTGCTTCTCTTCTCCTTTGATAATTATTGTTAGTAGGTCAGAATGAACCTTGATTTACCTACTCAGTCTTTTTTCTCTACAGTGGCATACAATATTCATTGTATCTGTTCATTTGTTTTGTCATTATATTTGGCACTTGCAATATCCTTTGCACAATTTTATTTTCGAGACTCCCATTCACCTTTGTTTTGCCATTTGTGTTACATTGTCCTTTGCTCTAAATGCCCCCTTTTACATTGCTATTCCATTTTTCTAAATCTTGACCTCCTTACCATATAGGGCTTTAGAAATGCAGAGAAAGAGTCTTAAAGTTGCGTGCCTTTTTGCCAAAGGCTAGCTAAAATTGACGGGCTGGGATTTTTTTATGAGCGGGCATTTTCTTTAATGAAATCACAATAAAGTAGGTTCCACATGTTGTTGATGAGTTTTAAAACCCAGCTTGTTTCCTATTGCTTCTGGAGGTTTGGATCAATCAATTGTGAATAATGCTTAAAACTCAAAACTTGAAATTGCTTGTGTTCCATTGAGCGCATGAACCATTTTCATCACTACACGTGCTATACATGGCAGAAAGTGTAAAGTGATCAAGTGTGTCGAATTTGAGATGGGACTCGTGGAATGTTTTGGACTGAATCAATAATTCTTTTTTTGCCTTATAGCCGTCTCTCGTAACTATCTTTATGTTTCTTTTTTCACAATCTAGTGTCTTATTTAAAAATAGAAAAAAGTGTTTTAATGAATATATTGTTTCAGATTTAGAGGTATTACGTACATAACTAAATTTATAAATGGAATATTATTATAGGGTGATACTAAGGTGTCTGGCAAAGGTGGAGATGGCTCTAAGAAAGAAGGAGGTCAAGCGAGCTCTAGTTCTCAAGGGGTTTGCTCTCTCTCTCTCTCTCTCTCACCCCCTCTTTTTCTCTACCTACCTCTATCTCTTTCTGCCTACTTTTAGATTTTTTTTATATTATTTTTATAAATTGATATTTAGCACCTTCTTCATGTTTCTGTCAGATGGGGCAAGCAGGCTATCCCCAGGGAATGACCTATATGCAACCTCAGGTGAACAAATTCTCCTCTCTTTATATTTTGCTTGTTTAAATTTTTCTATTATGAATTTTAAGGATACATGCATTTGAATCTGTCATGGGGGCATACATTTGAGTCATGTCACTTTATTGTTCTCTATCTGATTATGTATTATGCATTTTTCGTGACTGTTTGGCCTGTTGGTCTATGGTGGACCGTGTTTAGGTCTTTGTTACACCTCTCCTAATTTCATTTCCATTTTATCCTTGTACCAAAAGCTTAACAGATTATTTTTCCATGCAAATTGATTCATGTGTAAAAAATTGCCCTTGGTGGATTTGTGGATCCATCGGCACCAAATGTAGATTTAGATAAATATTTGTAATTGAATACTTTTCTCTTTGAACTTACACCCAGGGAACCTACTTTGTGCAACATCAGGTACATATATCCTTCTCTGAGTACTCCTTTCTTGCATTTTGCTTATCAGCAACTAAGAGGAGTCTCTTGACATTCTGTTTCTTAGGGCTAGTATATTGGTCCGTGGTGGACCAAAGGTTTTCATATATTGTTTGAACTTGAAGTTTCGTATGTTCATGTAGATGTCAGTGACCTTCTTTCCTAAATTCTCTTCATGAGCAATAGCGATTACTGTTATAGTTTTCTTTGTTGTACTTCATCTCTGTTTTAAAATCCAAACCCTGGGCTGTACATATAAAATTGAAGTTAAAATTTAATAAATCCTTCTTTTGCAATTTTCACAATTCTCCTAGTAAAGGATTTGTTTCCCTGCGCCCCCCCCCCCCCCCCCCCCCCCCCCACACACACACACTAGATCTGTTATGAAAGCCTGTTTCAAACAGAAGACACAATTAAACTTGGCTGTAAAGATATCTTCCATTTTGGTCTCTTTTCTGATTGGACCTTATTTTCTGTAATTTTGCTATTTCAGTATCATAATGGAGACGTATCAAACTAATATCAATTGCCACTTGGTGCGACTGCTGAATGTTTGTGTTCAGGTTAATTATATTTCTAGCCTATAGTTTTCAGTATATTCATGTAAATGGTTGTTTTAGAACTGCCTCCTTACATCTTGTACTTTTGTTTAAAATTTTGCTCCGGTAGGGAAGAAAGTAGCTGTGGTGTCATTTGAAGGAATATAGAAGTTAGCCTTATTTGCTTAAACTAATTATCTGTGAGTATTGGCAACTCTGGGGTGCCTTTTTATTGTAATATCTCTGTTTATAATTGTTAATTAGTCCTTTTCTCTCTTGAGTGCTTGTCTGGTCTGTATATACCATAACATGATTGTTCTTGTCAGTGGCCTTTGAATGTTCTAACTAAGGGGGAATAATGCTACTTGATGAATATGTGCTTTAGTGTATTCAATGCTTACCCCTGAAATCATGTCTAGCTTAGTTTCAAGCCTGTGTATTTTGCAGATTCTGGTCTTGTGAGGAAAATGTTTTGCATAGCCTTATACAGTTGTATGTACCGTTCTAAAAGTGTGATTGAGTTTTGTAAGAGCTATGACTGTCCTGTTGATTTTAGAATGAGATTGCAGAATTGACATTGTGCTATGTAGTCCTACGTTGCAGGGAAACACAGAGCAGCATCCAGCACATCATTGATATGGTGATACATTATTTGAGCGAGGTAATATGTATATTACGGATTGACCTGTTCTATAGATTCATATCTCTATTTTTAAAGTTCAAACAATCAATCCAAATCGTTAAACATTAAACATGATCTTCATATGAAAATGTACTTGGGGACCAAATTTTACATTTTTTAGAATTTTTTTACTATTTTTTTATGTAGTTAGAAAATCATTGGTTTCGGATTGTCCATAATTTTTAGATCAAGTGATTTTTTTATCTATCTAAAAAATAGTAAAACAATTTTAAAAAATATAAAATTTGATGTTCAAGTACATTTTTATATGGAGATCATGTTTAACGCTTCGGATCTGTGAAAATAGCGATATGAATCTATAGTACGGGTCAATTTGTAATATGCATATTACCATAGCCTCACTCTGCATTATATTTTAGTTAGGCTACGTGTTGGCAGAAACTGGCATATCTTCACAAATGTCCCGTGCTACATTTAAATTGGTGACTAGTGCCTCTATCACCTCTTTAATTTGACAGCGATTCAATTTTCCAACCTCTAATGATTCTCTCAAACTCTTATTCATTAGCTTTTGCTATTATTAATTTTTACTATTCAGATATCCCTAAAATTTTATTCTATCAACCAGAGTCACAAAAAAATCATAATATAATATTCTTTTAAAATAAACTCTTATTTCAATTTTCCGTTTCAATTCAGAATTTCTCCATTTCTTCTATCTATTATAATATTCTTTTAAAAAAATCATATCAACGAATAGTGATTTGTGGAAAAGGTGCTTATCACGTATATTTATGATGCAGAGTCTCTTATAACAAGCCTTTTTTTTATTTTTAGTTAAATTGAGCAAGTTCTCGGAATAGAAATGAATAATCAGCAAATCATTGCTTGACGAAGGTCCCGATACTAATTGTAACAACTAAAACTAATCCGTGTAAAAAGCACAACCTAATTGAAAAGAAGTCCAGACTAATGTGCAACCCATGAAAAGAAAAAATTCTAAAAAGTGTGAAAATCCAAATATAATTTTGGAATTAAAACAAAACTAACAATAAAAAAAGGGTGTCCAATTTTTTTTAACAGAAACTAAGGAACTATCAGCGACCACAATGGGAAACTCCATATTAAGCAAATTTGTTTCTAATCTGGACCTTCTAAGCTTTTGCTCCCCGCATTATACAGATCTAGTTAATAATTCCAAAAACTAAAACTCTACCTTTAAACAAACAGACTTGTCCACAGTACCACAGATTTTACAGCTAAAAGATAGATACATATACAACATATATGCCCCAAGTAAAATGCTCAGCCGTACAAGCAGGTCTCTACTGACTCTTCCTCTCTATTACTCACCTTTGTGCAATTCTTGATGGATCAACTGATACTTCAGTAGTGACTTCACCTTGTTCAATTTTAACAGTTCCACTGGGATTTTTCACCAACCACCGTCCCTTACTCAGCACTAGCCGGTTCAAATGACATTTCACCAACCACCTCACCTTCTTCAGTGCTCAACTGCTCAACTGGCCTTTCACTGTCTTGTTCAGTGCCAGCTGGCGCAACCTGCTTTTCACCATCCTCCCTGACTTGTTTAGTAGCTGGCTCAACCCGCTCTTCGCCATCCTCCTTGACTTGTTCCGTGCCACCTGGCGCAACCTGCTCTTCACCATCCGCCTTGACTTGTTCAGTGCCAGCTGGCTCAACCTGCTCTTCGCCATCCTCCCTGACTTGTTCAGTGCCAGCTGTCTCAACCTGCTCTTTGTCATCCTCCTTGACTTGTTCAGTGCCAGCTGGCATGACTAGTGTTTCACTGAGCACCTCACCTTGTGCAGTGCTTGATGGATCAAGTGGCAATTCAATAGTGACTTCACCTTCTTCGATACTGGATGCTTCAACTGGAGATTCACCAACCACCTCACCTTGGGCAGTGCTTGATGGATCAACTGGCATTTCAGCAACAGCCTCACCTTCTCCAGTGCTAGGGACTTCACCTTCTTTGATATTGGATGCTTCAACTGGAGATACACCAACCACCTCACCTTGCCGGGTGCTAGCTGGCTCAAGTGACAATTCACCAACAGCCTCACCTTCTCTGGTGCTTGACGGTTCAACTGGTATTTCACCATCCTGGATGCCTTGTTCACTGCTAGCTGACTCAGCAGGCATTTCACCTACCGCCTCACGCTGTTCAGTGTTAATGGTCTCAACTGGCATGACACCAACATCCCCGCCTTCTTCAGCACTTGCTGGAACAGTTGAAACATCACTGATGATCTCACTGTGCAAAATGCTCGGTGGATCAGTCTGACCACAATTTTGACTTGGCACAGTATCCGACTCAGTGACCATTATTTCAGTGTCCTGAACAGTCTTCGACTCAGTGACCATTATTTCAGTGTCCTGCATTGTGTTTGACTCAGTGATCATTATATCACTGTCCTGAACAGTGTTCGACTGATTGGATGACACAGCCACACCTTGAACAGCACATGATGGACCAACTGATTTTGCAACAGTAACCTCGTCCTGTTCAGTGCTTGGTAGATTGATCGGCTCTACGACCGCATTGTCATCTTGCACAGAACCTGATTCATCGGCCAACACTTCATAGACAGCATCAACATGCACAGTGCTTGATGTATTCATAGATGGTTGACCGACACCCTCTTCTAATAATGTGCTTGACGGAGTGACAGAGACGTCTCCAACAGCCTCAACATGCACAATGACTGGAGGCTCAACTGCTGCTTCACTGACAGCTTCAACTTTTGCCATGCTTGAAGGATCAGCAAAAATTTCATCAACAGCCTCATTTTGCACAGAGCTCAAACAGTCGACTGAAAATTTGGTTTCAGTATCAACTTGCATGTTGCTCGATGGGTCAACTGAAATTTCATCTGCACTGCTCAAAGGCTCGATTAAAATTTCATTTACAGCCTCAACTTGAGCAGTACTTGAAGGATCAATTGACATTGCGACTGCATGTCCATCTTTTACATTAACTGATTGATCAACTGGTACCTCATTCATATAATCACCTTCAGCAACATCAACAATTTCAACATTGCTTGAAGGATTAACCAACAATAAGTCAGCATCTACACTTTCGATGTTGCTTGAAGGATCAACTGCTGTCGTGTCCCCATTATCACCTTGCACAACATCACTACCTTCAACATTGCTTAATGGATCAACCAACATTTCATCGGCATCTACACATTCAACATTGCTTGACAGATCATCTGGTGTCGTGTCCACATTATCACCTTGCACAACATCACTACCTTCAACATTGCTTAATGGATCAACCAACATTTCATTGGCATCTGCACCTTCAACATTGATCGATAAATCACCTTCTGTGACACATGGCAGATTTACGGTTTCTTCTGGCGCTGCAGGTAAAAAGATAAATGTTTTGCTTCATCTACTTTGATTACACAAACAGCCTTAACAAGCAATGTCAAAGGGTACTCAACCTGACTGTAATTCTAATTTACAAGGCATTTATGATTTTTGCAAAAAAACCTGCGCTTCCATGACTGATAAGTGAAAATTTAAATAGAATATCCTTGCAAACACTATAAGTTTTAACTGTTGGTCTATACCTCAACCTACAAATCATACCCATACAAGCTGATATATTAAAGCCAAACTACTATTTCTCATCATAACAGATATTATAGGAGGTCAGGTAGCTATATTAAAAAAAAATTTGAAAAAATCGATCCCCTCATATATATTACCATATAAACAGCGCATATCATGATAACGAATCCTAAAGTATTTAGAAAGTTATCCTTACCTTGCAGATCAAAAATCTTATGTTCCTCTCCATTTAGTGCTTCAACCTTCTTCTCCTGCTCACTCTTCTCAGGCACCTCATAAACAAGTCGGTAGCTAAGAAGTGACGGCCCAAACACACTCTGTTTCCTCAAGCTACTAAAAGCCATCTCTGCATCAGCACGCCTTTTAAATACAATCCAGACCCTGTTTGCACTCCCCTCCACTTTTCCTATCTTCCATTCTTTCAACGGGCCATACCGGCTAAATATCCGGACAATATCCATCTCAGACGGCACCGTGCCATACCTGGTGCCAAAGCTCAGCAGCAGTGCAGTGGGATTACACTCATCCAACCTCTTTTCCTCCACTCGAATAATAGGTCGCTTTGTCGCAGCTGCTGCCACAGCCAGGGCCCGTTTTGCATCAGGGCCCCCAGGACTAAGCTTTAATTGCTTTGTGTCTATGAAAACCCTTCTCTTTCGCTGTTTTGGCCATGAGCTTGGTTCCTCAGTCTGGCCACACAAGATCATATCAGACCAGTATGAATCCTGCATATGGTCAGTCGGGGTAACAACCTCATCAAATGTAATTTGAGGTAGATCGACCTTGCGTTTCCGGCCCCTCCTCAATTTAACCTTCTCTGGTACGTGACCCGTCTCAGTAGAAGGGGGAGGGTTTACAGTGAAATTTCTGAAGTCTGTAAAGTAGCTAACAGCAGTACCCAAAAAGCTATATTCTTTTCTGGGGCCTGTAGCTACAAGACAGAGCTGTGATAGCACATCCTTTGGGTCAGAATAGTGGTACTTCTTTAATCGCCTTCTTCTCACACGCTTCTCCTCATTTGTGGTGGGCACAGGAGTCTCATCATCACTTGATACATCAAAATCGGCATTGTCAACCTTGGGTGTGCTTATTAGAGGTGAGGAACCAGACCCAGACCCAGTAAGCCGACTAGCTGCCCTGCTAATGCACGCTCCTATCTTGAAAGAAACGCCAAACCCGCTAGAACGTGGTGTTTGTGCTTGATTTTCATGCTCAACAAGATCAAATCCCACAACTTCCTTCCTCTTTTTCCAAGGGAGAGGAGAGGCCGAGTCTTCTTCATCAGTAGTTGTTTTTTCAGGTTTGGAATTGGACCGGGACCCATTTGCAAGGTTAGAGTGCACCTTTTTTTGAACCAACTCAGAAAGGGGCTTTTGCACCTCAATGTCTACTTCTTCCTTTTTCTTTTTTGGAGGCCGGCCTCTCTTTCTCTTAGGCTTCTCAACAGTTCCCAGTTCAACTGGAGTATAAATCCCACTAGGAGTTTCATCAGGTAAAGTCACAGCAGGCAGGGTTTGTACTTGCATAACAGAGTTCTCTGGTAATTTCTCACTTTTATATAATACAATCACCGGCTCAATGTAGTCTTCTAGAGGCCCAAAAGTTTGGTACCTTGGAGGCACAGAGTAACCCTTTGACTGGTAAAAAGTTTTTATCTGAGATGTCACCATAACAAGCTCCAGCTTGTCTGTCGTGACCTTAATAGGATCCAGCTGCCAAATCCTTAATAAAATCAACCAGCCCCTTGGGATTAAAATATTTTACCATTTTGTATCTATCAACAGAACAGTTAACAAACCCTTGCCTGACACCAGCATTTTCTAATTTCGGATAGACTTCTTTAGCAAACAGCTTTTCATACAAGCAAGAGCAGATTGAACCTACAACCTTCTATAGACCTCTATTAACACACTCCTCACTGTATTAGAAAACGCATCTTCACTCGCTTGCTTTTCAAAAGGAAGGCTTTCCACTGGCTGGGACTCATCACACGGTCTTATCCACATAATAAGCCACTAAAAAGGCGGCTCTTCTTTTTTTATATTTCATGGCGAGGTTTGACCCCTCAGTCAGATGGGTTTATTATTACACCAGGCCCCATGGGTTTTAACTTTACCCCAGACAAGATCAGATATTGCAAATCCATCATTCTCCACAGATGGGAGGTTGTATGTGATATGAATTTCACCAGGGATTGTTTCTTCCTTCTGCAGTTCAGGGCTCGGAGTTGCATTTTTGGTCGTCTGATGTTTCTCTCTTCTGTGATAAACAACGGCTTCTTTGCCATCTGCATGTGCAATACCTTGTGGAATGTTATTCTCTTCCAAACTAGAAGCAGGTTTCTTCTCTTTGCATGGGCCACTCTCTCCTGAAATGTTATATACAATAATGAAGCGAGGTCAGTAATAGAATAATAATAATAATAATGAGTAGAACTAGGGTGTTCCTAAGTTCACCAAGTCCCTTTGTGAACTCAACTCTAAAACCTATCGGATTGGTTTCAAACGACGAATCGAAACCGTTGAAATCCTTCTACCTTACGAGTGATGCGTCTACATGTGAAAATTTTAAACTTTCGAATTAATTTAGTATAAAGTCAAGCGGTCAAAATTAGAAGGTTTATAAATTAATTTTAATGCATTTATTTTTTTGACGCCTTTTGACCACTTGACTCTATACTAAATTAATTCAAAAGTTTAAAATTTTCACATGTAGACACATCACTCGTAAGGTAGAAGGATTTCAACGGTTTGGATTCGTTGTTTAAAAGACAATCCGATAGGTTTTATAGTTGAGTTCACAAAGGGGCTTGGTGAACTTAGGAACACCCTTGTTCTACTCAATAATAATAATAATAATAATAATAATAAAGAGTGGGTCTTTTTATTTTTCTGTTCTATAGTTTTCATAATATCATTCAGCAGTAGAATTAAATCATATTATCAAACCAGATTGAAGATCACAGGAGTCATGGATTAGAATGTGAAAAGTGCTACTTATCTTAAATTTTCTCACTCTGAAGTAAAATAATGGAGAAAATGACATAATCCAAATCCTTTGTATTTGTCAAACATGAAGTGACATGAAGTGTATTAGCATGTTAAAGGGCACCACTACCTTATAATTTAAATCAAGAAAACAAGTACAAGAACATATGATGCATGTTTTTATAGCAACTTGGCTTGACCACTAAGACAAATGCAACTTTTGACAGAATAATATATGACCTGCATTCTTTCAGCTTTAACAATATGATTCTAAATATTACTTAAATACTTTTAATTATAGTGGTGCAAAGAGAATGTACGGATATGGACTAAAAGGTACAAGTAAAATTATTCTGGCATAGTGATTATGCAATCCCAAGTAATTCTATTCAATTCTACCCAATCTTACCCACTTATACTATGATTCTGTACGATTATGATAGTCACCGTGACTAGAAGTCATATTAAAATATTGAAATCATAACATACTACAAAAACTGTGATTTTGAGAACATTGACTATGGAATAAAGAAGTACGGATGCAAACCAAATAAGTATCACAGAGAAAAGCGGCAATCTGCACCCCTCCCCTCCCCAACCCAACCCAAAAAATAAAGAATAACAAGGAAAAAAAGAGAAGAAGAAGAAGAAAGGAAAGAAAAAAAAAATTCAGAGAAATAAACACGATCAGGTTAAGAAGAAAAAAATCCACAGTACCAGACAGTACCAGTTTTTACAGTTGCAGACCTTTCAAAGACACTAACGCAGTATAAAGTGCATTACCAACCCCTCCATTTCCCACCCTGCCCTAAATTTTCTTAAGGTGATTCCACATATCAAGAATTACTTACCTAATTTGGAATTTTCTTGGTCAGCACCGACCTCCTCAGCATCTAGCTTCCGATTATCCCCTCCAATTTCCTTCCCTGATTCCGTTTCCATAGTTTCAGAATTTATAGCACCGTCAATATCCATCGGTACATGGGTATCTAATACTAAAGCATCAGGCTGTTCTACCTCTGTCAATTGTTCTGAGATTGCCACTGAAACATTTTCAATTCCAACAATTTGCACGGGGCCTGCTGACAACTCAATTGGAGGGGCCACATCCATAGGCTCAATACAGGGGTCGGAAGTGGCCTCTTTCACCGCCTCTTCATTTTCTTCAACTGTGGTACCCTCTTCAACTGTATCATTGTTTTTTTCAGTCACCTCTTCTGATTGACCTATTGCTGCGGATTTAGCTGACAATTCTTCAGCACCTTCTTCCAGAATTTTAACTGTATCACAAGCCTCAATCACCTTTTCCATGGGGGTAATTACATCCTTGATCACCTCAACTGTAATCTGGGTTTCCAAATTGTCCACGGTTTTGTCCCCGTCAACCAATCTCCTTTCCTGCTCATGTTCTTCACCCAATTCTTTCTCAGAAGTATACTCCCCGGCACCTTCCGCTGTTTTGTCCTCTTGGATTCCCTCCACCAAGCCAGCTTCTTTGTCTATAGATCCCTCCAGTTCCAGTTGTTCCAGGATTGTTCCAGTAGGTCTACTCTCGGGAACTTGAATTTGCTCATCAGAGAGTGAACCGACCAATCCATCTTTAGTTTCTCCAGCTATTTCAGTCGAGCTGGGAACCAAGTCCATTTCGTTTTCCACAGTAGCCTCCATTACTACCTCCTCCATGTCCCCTCCAGTAGGTTTCCCATCTATATCTAAACCACCAGTCAAATCATGAAGTGATATCTCGGTAGGATCATTCCCCTCTTCTACACCACCCACCAAACTGCTCTCAACACAGCTGGGTTCTTCCCTTAGAGAAACCTCCAGTAGATCATCCCCCTGAAGACCTCCAGTAGATTTACTCTCACTCCCCAGCTCACTTCCTAAAATCTCTACTTTCGTCTCAGTAACCACAACGGTCGTTTTCTCCTCTATAGTTTCAACAGAGCCCCTAATTTCAACTTCTTCAGTCGATTCTACAGCAGCGCTCTCCTCTCTCGGCTCATCTCCTACCGGATTCTTAGCTGGATCGGCTGCCATAGGCTCCTCTAAAGCCAGATTTGAACTCATCTAGCAAAAATTGAGCGCAAAACACAATTTAAACACTACAGAAAATTTGTATATCCCGGCAAGAGAACACGAAGAGTACGTTAAAAAGAAAATTCGACCAAGAAACCCTAGATTGCACCATATTTCCCACAAAAAAAAAAAGTTGCGAACTAGAAAAATACCTGGCATGGAGTGTTTCAGTGCGCATGAGTGAAGTACGGTCGTTTGGATTGGATCAAGAGCTAAGTATGGGAGATAGAGAGTGCCTTCTCTTGTTAGGGTTTGGTTTGGTTTTTTCGACTGTGTTGGTTTGTAATTGAGAGACGAGATGAGAGCGACAGAGAACAAGGGGGAAAAACTCAATTCTCCTATGGCGAATCGATGAGACCGCGGTCCAAGGCTCCAAGCTGGTTCATATCCAAAGAAGCTCTTGTGGGACCGTCTTGACAGTAGTTCGTTTCACTGAAAGAAACAAAGGAATGGAGTTCGAGGAATTCAACAAGGTAGGAAAGGATGGCTGGCGTCAATTGGCGCTGTCCTTTTTCTATACTTTTTGTGAAATACATTACGGTAAGGCATTTTACAAATTTCTACTGTCGTCGACGCGTCTGTCATTCATTGCTCCTTTCATATATATACACACACATTACAGTAAGGCATTTCACTCCTTATATATGCATAGCATATTAGCCAGACTCATATACATACATATATATATATATATGCTTCTCCTGCTGTTGACCAGTCACTTGCGTCTCTTGATTGGTTCGTATAAGTTAAAATACGTAGAAATCGTATGTGCGTACCGAAAAAGCCAGAATCCCTGGGCTGGGCCTGGGTGAAACACTGAGAGCGGTGGCACCCAAAGGACCTATAGCCGTAGGTAAGGTCTTAAGGTCTGTTCGAATTACCGGTCCTTCTGGAATTCGGAGCAGTAATTTTTTATTAGCTTATTTCCCGAAATGTTTATTAATACTCTAAAAAAAAAAATAGCAAATCTGCTTCCCAACTGATTTTATTTTAAAAAATACCTTGATAGCTCCATGATTGGACGGTTTGCTTTTCATACCTGACCGCTCCACGATTGGACGGTTCATTTCTTATACCAACCGCTCCATACTGGGGCGGTCTGCTATAAAAATCTCTATAAAAGTTTGTTTTCTCTCCTGCCCACTCACAATTCATTCTAACTTAGGTGAAAGAGAAAGAGGAAGAAGAAAAAGACGATTTTTTAACGATTTTAGATAATTTATTTATTTTTATTATTTTTAAAAAATTTAATTTAATAAATTTGCAAATTTTTTAATTCATTTTTTTAAATTAATATAACTGATAAATATTTATTGGCTAATGTAGTTCCCAAAAGAAAAAATGTTGATTGCATTATATGTGGGCGGGAATATTATCCGGGTGCGGAGGGAGCACAGTACACGAAAGATGCAGCCTATGGCTTCGAGGTTAATAAAAATACTACATTTCTGAAACTTAAGCAAATGACATACGAAAATACTAGTGTAAACCCCAACCAGTATGACATAGACTTAGTTACTCGGATTGACACATTCAGGGGGTAATAGACCTTACTTTGTCAGGTATCCAATAACAGATGAGGGGTTATGGAGGGGTGTTTACAATCAATTTGAGTCAAGGAATATCCTGGTAATGGACTTATATTCCATGAGAGTTACACGTCAACCCGGGATTGGACCTTTTAGGGAAAATACAGGTTATGACAACCCGGTGTACCATTGCTCGGGTTAGGACAACTCGGGTTATGACAACTCGGGGTACCACAACTCGGGTCATGTACTATCGTATGAACCTTACGTACCACCCATTTATGACAATTATGTACTTGATTATACCACTGATTGTACCATGGATGATTATGCCACCGAGCTACCACCACCACCACATCTTCCTGAACCAGTAATCCAAGCTAGATTTTCATCTGTACCAGAGTCAATACCTAGATTGTTACCCGCTATTACCCGGAATGATACTGTCATTGATGGTGAAGGGATCGATGTCATACCAGAAAAGGAAATGGACACGGGTGATGATTGAGAAGGGGATTGGGATTCTGATCACTTATCAGATGGTGATGCAGATGTAGTACCCAGGAAAGACAAATTTCCAATTAGAGTTCAGACAGATAGGCATCCGGTCGCCACATTCAACGATACCAGTTCTTTTGAAGAAGCAGACATTGGTTTCTTTGGGAAGCGCATTGTATACAATTAGGAGCTTGCCCCACATCAGGTTTATACCAATATAGATGAACTTGTGAAGAAAATTCCTGAGGTTCATGTTCACGACAACTGAGAGTGCAGAGTACAAAAAAAGGATCAAGCAAGGTTAGTTGTGGTTTGTAAAGACACGCCGCGTTGCAAGTTCCATCTTTTTGCAGCCCCTGTGGATAAGGGGGAGGCATGGATGATTAAGAAGTGTGAACCATCTCATATATGCAAGTTTGCGTCATTAAGGACATACCATGCACAACTTACGGTATCACTTATTGCCGATGTAATTAAGATGGGCATTAAGGATGACCCATCGGTGAGCATTAAGGAGGTCGCTAGGAGTGTCAGACTCATTTACAAACATGCAACCCCAAAATACAACATGTTAGGAGAGGGCGTGAACTTGCAATTTGCAGAATGTTCAGTAGTTGGCATGGTTCATACAACTTATTTGCACCATTGCTCCAGGCTATAACAAGTACAAATCCCGGCACAAAGTATGAATGTTGGGATGTCAGCATACCCGATGTCAATGATGCTAAACAATTCAAGACCATAGCATAGGCTTTTGGTCCATGTATTCAAGTTGTATCATACATTAGACCGGTCATCAGTATAGATGCATGCTTCATGTCTGGCCGTTACGATGAAAGGTTGTTGATAGCATGTGCATATGATGTTGAAAACCAATAGTTATCTTTGGCCTTTGCAATTGTTGAGAAGGATGATGGTGAGAATTTGGAATATTTCATGAGCTTTTTACGAAGAGAAGTGGTTGGGAAGTGTGTGCACAGGCTGTGTATGCAACACGTTGGATTGTCGACAGCGGACGGCAAGTGTGTGCACAGGCTGTGTATGCAACACGTTGCAGACAACCTAAACAAGAATACCGGATACGACAAATGGATTGCAGACACATTCAAAATTGGTTGCAGGAGAAAGAAGCCGAGAAGGGTGGAAGAGATATTCAGAGTTTTTGTCAAGGTATGTATATTTTATATTTGAAAGTTAACATATTTTAGATGAAATTTTACTTTACTTGACATAAAGGCTTTTCTTTATTTTTGTGTAGTACAGTCCAAAGGCAAATGCCTACTTACTTAAGGTGGGTAAAAATAATCTCAGAGATCTGCAAGTGTCACCCGCATATGAGAAAATATTTCAAGTCCGTGATGGAGGTTATCGATGGGAATTATGACCACAAATGGGTCCGAGTAGTTGAATAATGTTTTCAAGTAGAGCCAGATATTGCCCGTGCAGCAATTGTAGATGACACATTATACAAGTTAAATGCATGGTTTGTTGAATGGGTGCTAAAGCCGCAGAATTATTGGAAAAGAATCAAACGTTTTCAATAAGGGTGGAGGGAAACTAAGAAAACAAATGGAGAAAGGTGCAGCTATGAACGTTGCCCCGTACAGTAATCAACACATGGAATTCGAAGTGCAATGTCCAGGTGAGTACGTTCCAACCAGCTGTAGATCAGATGGAACTATGGAGTTTGTGAAAAGGGATTTGAAGTACGTAGTTATTTTCGGAGCTAACAATATTGTAACATGTACATGCCAAGGAATCCAATTAGCTCACCTATCTTGTTCTCATGTTATAGCGGTGTGTTGAGTGAGAAACTTCTGCGAGGATGATTATGTCGCCGGCATGTATCGTACCGAGTACCTTGCGAGTACTTGGGGTGGATCTTTTTATTATTATCCCAACCAGCAT
Source organism: Carex parvula (assembly GCA_025461045.1). NCBI lineage: Eukaryota > Viridiplantae > Streptophyta > Magnoliopsida > Poales > Cyperaceae > Carex > Carex parvula. The sequence goes on along the minus strand of JAJGRW010000296.1, from coordinate 205,248 downwards.
GCGTGGCCTCCCTATGTTGGAGATAAAATCCTTCCTTCAAAGGGATGGATCAAGTTAGTTAAGCGGAAACACAAGCGTGATGTAATGACCATGGACTAGATGCAAGGTAGGCGAATGGGACATCAGACTCGAAGTTCCATTTTTGACAGGCAACGAGCAGGTATATTTGATTTTATATTTTACTATGTCAATATCAGACCATGATTAGTGAATTGGAATGCAATACAAATGCCATAAACGAAACCAATGAAAGAGAAAATGCTAGAGTTATTGCTGAGGCAACCAGTAGAAGACATCCCACTCATGGGAGCCAAGCATCTAGTAGCAATGCAGACACAGACGGTAGTGTCGCACAACCATATAGAGACCCTAACTCGTAGACTTAGTTTGTTCGGACGTCGTCGCTAATTACCAAGTTACTTGAGATGGATATTGTGAAATATTTTATTTAGATGTATGTTGTGAACTATTTTATTTGATAGTTTGTGAACTATTTTATTTAGAGTTTGTGAACTTAATTTATATGCTTGACTTTTGTTATTTCAGAACTTAATTAAATATACACAAATTGACAACATAAAACATAAATATACACTAAATTGATGAAATAAAGTCTACAAAATAAACACTTAATAAGTAGTACTACTTCTTACAACGAGTCTTGAAAGTACATGGAACAAACTCATCATCCGATGTTGACGGATATGGATCAGTCACAGCAGACGAAGTGCTAACCTTACCAGTATAAGTACAAGGAACAAACTCATCGTCCGTTGTTAGCGGTTCCGGATCAACCTTTTTTCTCTTTTTATCCCTGAAGCATACTTAACAATTTTTTTTCCTCATTTTTTCCTCGACCACTCACTGACCGTACTCTAGGCACGTCTCGATTAGAAGATCTACCTCGATTGTTAATGTCTATCCTTCTCGTCTAAAAAAATGAATTAAAAAAAAAGAGGAGGCGATCTGTTGGAGAAAGAGAGAAAGATATGAGAGAGAGTGAAAATTTGAAATGAATGGGATGAAAAAGGGGAGGGGTACCCTCTATTATATAGATATTTTTATAGCAGACCGCCCCAGTGTGGGGCGTTTTGGTACAGGCATGGGGCGGTCAGGTATGAAAAGCAAATCGCCCAATCATGAGGCAATCAGAGAATTTAAAAAAAAAAATTCAGTCTGGGAGGCAAATTTGCTATTTTTTTTTCTCAGGTTATTAATAAAAATTCGGGCTTATTTCTAGCAACTGGTAAAATAAATCGAAGGATTTCGCTAATATTCCTTTCAATATCAATATTCGTCTTTTTCAGAAATTTGCCGAGGAGGCTACTGTTTATTCAATCACTTAAAAAAAATTAGGGACCATATAATAAAGTCTTTACTGTTGTATTTGCATTTAAAAACGCTAAATACTTCGTATTATATTACGAATTTGATATGAAAAATTTAGTAACTCTAAATTTTGCATTAGTGGAAGGAACTACCCTGTAAAACTTTTGCTGGGAGAAATACAGAGAGATCATTGAATTAGTCCCTTCGCTCATGCAATGCAATAGAAAAAATATCATATCTAACGAGCCAGAACTCTAGATCAGAAGCACTAATAAACAGTCACGAGTCAGATACAACATTTCCGATGCAAGCACATATTTAAATTTGGGGGTGTGATCTAACCATATCCTTACTGCCTACATAATATTATCAACAACTAATTATAATTAAGGAATAAAAGGTTCCTGAAACACCTGCCACTGCCACCTCAGAACGGCTCTGCTATCACCCGTGCAAACTCTTCACAGGCTGATCCCTGCAAACTACTTACACTAGAAAGCTCATTTTTTAGCCTGGATATTTCCTGACCATTCCCAACTGTTAGTTCCAAGAGCCGATCTTTCTCGGCCACCAGTGTGCGACTTTGCTCTGTCAATGCTTTAATTTGCTCGTCAAGTTTCGCTACATCTAACCTGATTTTCTCAATTAAACTGAGCATGCTCATTGATTTACTCTCTTTTTTAGCCAGCTCTTTCTCCAGCTTGGCTTGCTTCAACAGGGATGCGGCATGGTCATTCTTTATCTGGAGGATCCGGTTCAAACGAGTCCGTATCAGGTCTACATTAAAACCATTCTCCTCTAGCGTTTCAAGACAGGCAAACTTCTCTTCAATGACCGCCACATCATCATCAAAGGAGAGGTTTTTTAATGAATCTACCAGGTTGGCATATGCGATCATCAAACCAAGTGCCATACCGTCACGTATCACATCGCAGTACCTGTGATGCTACAGCTTTAGTCTTAGTTGTATTGTAATTTGATGAATGGTTCTACAGTTCAGTTTTTTGGGGAATGTATCAGGTTTGTTTTTCTTTTGATAAACATCAGGTATCACTACATAGTCTAATGTATCAGGTACCAGTAAAAAGGACCTGTAGAGAGACAACCAAGCCAATAAAGGATTTACAATCTATTTGTTTTCAGTAAATTGGATCTTATTCATTTTTCTTAATGGTTTACAACTAGATTAGAACTTAGAAATAAATATTTTGCCAAGACAGGGATGCACAATTTATAATTTTGAACCACTAAGATGCTCTGGCCTAAAAATATTGTTTTGATGTACAAAGATGCTTTGTCGAGGTTTGGAGTTTACTCGACGCCCAAAAAAGTTGCAATGACAAAAATAAGATCCCTTTTAATGTTTCCATTGACACAAATATGCAAATAGAGAAACAAGTAAACAACAATAATACCCGTCGAGCTTCTTAAAATGTGGCTGTTGAGGGGTCTGAGTGAAAAGTTCCAATGACTCCACAGGTTGCCAAAAAGGTGAGGTCTTTTGGAGTGAAGGTGTGGTACTACAACCCGAAATTACAGACCTGGAGGGAGTGCACTCGGACCCGTTGGTGATTGGTTTTGACTGGGCTAACCTAGAGTTCTCCAGTGCCATGGCCTGCTTTTCGGCCTTTGAATTATCCGATTTCCTTGGGCTTAGTTCTTGATTTTGTCCTGTGCCTGAAGGATCAATCGGCATTTTAGCATCCTCTTGTCTAGTGCTTGACGAGTCACTCAGCATTTTACCCTTACCACCAACCTCACCGTCCTCAGTTCGTAATTTAACTATTGGTACTTCAATAGTATTGCCTTCTCCACTGCTTGAAGGGTCATCAATTGGCATTTCATCACCACCACCACCCTCGCCTGGAACTTTCGAGGAAACAATTGACATTTCACCAAAAATCTTGCCTTCTGTGTTTGATGTGTCGATCGGGATCTCACCAAGGCTCTCTCCTTGCATTTTGTTGGACGGATCGGCCAACATTTCACAGGCCTCTATAGTGCATGATGAACCAACTAAAAGTTCAGTGGCCTGAATAGAGCTCGGCGGATTTAATAACCCGGTCACATCTGCATCTTGCACACTGCTTGATGGGTCGACTGATGTCACAACAGTAACTTCACCTTGTTTTTTGCTTGGTGGATCAACTGCTCTGTCATCTGAGATGGTGATCACTGGAGCAATTGAAACTTCATCAACACTCGTGCATTGTACAATGCTTGAAGGAGCAACTGATATTTTACCTGCACTACTGTCACGAGCAATGTTCGATGGATCGACCCAAATGTCAGTAACAGCATCACTTCGGACAGTGGATGCTAGACCAACAGCTATATTAACTGGTCCCTCAGTTCTATTAGCAAGTATGGCCCTGCTCAACTGAACCAGGTTTTCCTTCAAAGCTACAGAAGGCATAGAGTGAGAAAGATTAAAAAAAAAAGGTAAAAAAGAAGAATATATGCTCTGAAAATGAAAGACTGTATTTTTAAGTTTTGAAGATCCGCAAAGGTTAGAAGATTCAACTGACCTGGCACCTCCAAATCACTGTGTTCCCCTTTGTTTGGTGTTTTAACCTCATTTTGTACACTCTTCTCAGACGCCTCCACTGGCAAACTAACGAGCCGATAGCTAAGAAGTGAGGGCCCAAACACATTCTGCTTTCTTAAGCTAGAAAAAGCCATTTGTGCACTGGAATGCTTTCTGAAAGCAATCCTAATCCTGTATGTGGTCCCTTCCGCCTCCTTCTCCACACCCCCTTCTTTCAGAGGTCCATGATGACTAAACATCCTGATAAGTTCCATCTCAGATGGCATCTTACCTGATTTGTTACTAAAGCATAGAAGCAGTGTTGTCGGGTTGATCTCACGGGGCACTTCAGTAATCTCCTTCAAGAGACCATGATCCTCCAAGTGACCACGATCCTCTCCAATGATTTCAACCATCTCCTGTTCACTGCTCTCAGTGACCTCAGATGGCAAGTCAACAAGCCGATAACTAAGAAGATATGACCCAAACACATTATGCTTCCTTAAGCTACCAAAAGCCATCTCGGCATCAACACGCTTTTTGAAGACCAATTTAACACGACTTTGACTCCCTTCTACCTCCTTTTCAATCTCTCCTTTCAGAGGCCCGTACTGGCTAAACATCCGGAGAATTTCCATGTCCGAAGGTACCTTACAAAATTTGTTACTAAAGTTAAGCAGCAGTGCAGTTGGAATGGACTCATCAGACTTCCTATCTACTGTTGGGATGATAACAGGTCGTTTTGCCGCTGATGCAGCCAGCTTGGCATCAGCCTGGACACGTAGGCTCATTTCAGACCAATATGATGAGTTTTGCATATTATCAGATCCACTCAAACCCTTGTCAGATGGTATTTGTGTCAAATCAACCTTACGCCTTTTCCCACTTAAAACCTTCTCAGGTCCAGTATTTTTTTTACTAGACAAATCTGATGAGGTCTCTATACTTGTTGTGTCAACCTTCTTTGGTTCTACAACAGTCTTTCTCGGTCTGCCTCTCCTTCTTTTGGGTTGCTCAGTACTTGAATTAACAACAGGAGTGGTGGTACAGGGAGTTTCAGGAACTGATATATCTGGATGTGAAATAGTATTTTCTGGCAAATTTACACTCTCAGTTTGTACAATGACCGGTTCGGTTTGTTGCTCTAACATGACCTCCATCCATCGACGAAAGGCCATAATATGATATTTGGACATAATTAACAACAGCTTATTAGTTGTGCCCTTGCCTGAGTCTAATGCCAAATCTCTGATTAAACCAACTAGCCCCCTAGGGTTCAAAGAATTTACAACCTTGCCTCTATCAACAGTGTGGTAGTCAAACCCTGGCCTCACGCCAGCATTTTCCATCTTTGGATAGACCTTAAATAATGACTTGTCATTTAAGCATGAACACATTGTTCCACTATCTATTCGTCTACAAACCTCCTTTAATGCACTCTTAACCGCACTGGCAAATGCATCTGAACCTACTTGCTTTTCAAAAAACGAGAAATTTGAAAAAAAGGGCTTCAGCTGGGACTCATCACACCATGCAAAGGACTTATCCCAAAAATAAGCTACTAATAATGTGTCCTTTTTATGGCATTTAATAGCAAGTGTAGAAGCATCAGATGGGTCCATTATTTGTCCAGGCCACCAAGGGTGACTTTTCACTTTACCCCAGACAAGATCAGAAATGACAAATTTTCCCTTCTCTTGGGAGCACAACTGGTGGATAAAAAAGGGGCAATTTTCTGGGGTAATCTCTGTTTTTGGCGGTTCTATCTCCACTGCATGACACTCGTCTCTTCTACCATGAGCTTGCATACCGACTTCATTGGCTCGTGCCATTCTAGTTTCTCTCATGATCCTCTTTCCTGATAAACATGAAAAAATTTGAGCAGTTGGTATACACAGGTACTAAGAGAAGTTTTGTGGTCATGGTTAAACAATACATACAAAAAGTCTCTCTTAAAAATTAGCAAAGAAATCAAACTAAAAAAAATGCAACAAGCACAATACAGCATGAAATCCATCAAAAACAAGCAGAAAACTAAAACAAGATAATGCACAAATGAGGTAAACCAAGATAATGCAATATATACGATTCTCCTATGTATATCTTGAGATTATACAACTATATAGTAAACAGATTTGCCCATCTCCCTTATGGACTTCATTTTGAGTGTGGAAAGGGGCTGCTGCCCATTAGTAGAATTTATTTTCTTTACACCTCATTGAAAGGAAGGGAAGGAATAGGTAATATAAAAGAAAGACAAGCTACGGGTTGGAAAGAATGATTTTGGTCTTGGGTTAACAATTTTTTTTCAGTTATGTGAACCAGCATACATTGAACTATTTTTTGCATTGTTGCACTATTTCTATAGATAATTCTATATCTTTGCTCATAGGCTTGGTTGACACTTGACAAGAAAAAATATTTAAAAGGAATTGTTGACGTATCTCGTCTCTTCACATTGTTAGAAAGCTTGCAAATCTTGTTTACTTTGTTTCCATAAAAATGAATCATCATCTAGAAGACTAGAACCGTTATAAAATGTGAGTTCTCAATTTATGGTATGATACATGTTGTAGAGAAATAAACGATGACATTATTTAGCTGTCCTGTCTACAATCTGACTACGCAAGCAAATGGAATACATGCAAATAGGAGGTAAACATGCTTGGCATCCATACACCATACATTTCTATAGATATTTCCTGAGAATAATGGGTGTTAAATTTCAAAATCAAACACGAGCATATATTACAATTCGAGTGAAGCTAGTATGAGCATACCCTCACCAAGCAGTTTGTGAGCTTGATTTGTGTTGGTTTCACACAATGAACTCAAACCGTTCATCTTGATCATTTTGATGAGACAAACAATTTATGTTCCAAATTTCTAATTTACAAATATGTTTTAAGATCGAGGGGTTAAAAAATATTGAAAAAAGGATCACACTAATTCATTTTTAAAAGTTAACTCAAAAAATGAAAAGTTTGAAATACTTGGCTCGTCAAAGATGAAGATCAACAGTTCGAATTTGTCTAAAGCTAATCCAATGGTTTTTTAGGTCAAGCTCACTAACCAGAGGCGGATTGAAAAAGAGTCGGGGTCAATTGACCCCCCCCCCCCCTTCTTTTGAAAAAAAAAATTGTATTTATGTATGATTTTCTAGTGCTTGGCTATTATGCTTATATAAGCATATGCCCACATATGCTTAAATGAGCATTTTTGCGTTTCCAATGTTCAAATGGTCGATCCGACCGTTCATCTTGTTCTCCATATTAATATGTGCTTGGAGACCAAATTTTACATTTTTCTGAATTTTTTTACTATTTATTAAGCCACTTTGAAAATTGCTGATCATATGGTCCAGAATTTTGGAAACACTGTTTTTACTGTTCACCCAGATCAGCAATTTTCAAAGTGGCTTAATAAATAGTAAAAAAATTCAGAAAAATGTAAAATTTGGTCTCCAAGCACATATTAATATGGAGAACAAGATGAACGGTCGGATCGACCATTTGAACATTGGAAACGCAAAAATGAGTTATAAGCATATGTGGGCATATGCTTATATAAAGCATAGTAGCCAGCCCCTGATTTTCTATATAATTTGGAGTAAAATATTATGGTACGGTAAAATTGACCCCCATAGTTTGAAATTCTGGCTCCGCCCCTATCACTAACCACTATTCTCCTTAAGCTCATGCCCTCTTTACTCTTGTAATTTTTAAATTTTTACCTATAGCACTTAAGAATATACCTAAATCAGTATTAACTCTGTGATCCCCGCTCCAGCAATGTATATTCTCTTGCTGAGTTGCTGCTCCCGTTAATTTACAGTCGGCGTGATTATTACCACCACAACTCCTACATGAGAAACAATAACAGGGTCTATGTCAGTAAGCCTCCACCTATGAACCAAACCATTTTCTTTCTCCAGAGACCCCTTCATTACTACATCCCCTAAACCCAAAGCTCCAGTAAGATTTGCTCTCCAGTACAACCTCACCAATGACTCCAGTGAGTTTTGCTCTCAGCTTGCCTCTCACAGGAGTAGAGGACTCCTCTAGGATAGCATCGGTTAAAACCCTAACCCGAAGCTCGAACATTAGCCATGAATCCATATCCAAATTCGGACTAATTTAAATGACTAGTTAACTCACCATCTTTTGGCAACTCCGCAGAATCGAGCTACACCGGGGAAAGAGGACTGGAGCCTAAAATTCGCCAAAAACGGCCACTGAATCACTGAATCACTGAATGAGTCGGGAAGTGTTTTTAGCGGTTAGAATTCGTTAGGGTTGGGGCTGTAAAAGGTTTTTACTGTGCGTGTGTGTAAACAGAAGCTAGGCCTCCTCCGGTCAGGCCTCTTCTGGTCAGCATGAGAAGAGTATTGGGCCTATCTTTGGATGAGTCCGCATCGTCTGCATTAACTCAAAATAGCATCTTTTAAGTTAATGCATCTCCACCGTCAGATTTTAAACGGAGCTAATCCGATCACGTGGGGCCTTTTAATATTAGTGCGAATCTAACTAACACGGATCTTAAAGCAGATCGGATGGTCCAGATGCATTAAGTCAAAAGATTCTTTTTTGAGTTAATGCAGAGGATACGAATTCTCTTTGGATAAGCTGAGAAGCGAAGTTTCTAACTTCACATTCCGCTTTGAAATAATTTATATATCTAATATTCTCGCGATGAAAAGATAAATATCTGATAAATCATCTCAAGTAACAACAAACAGTATAGCAATGCACAGCGAGAAAGAGAATTCATTGTATCGGACGACACGAGTTAACATTTAAAAAAAGCAAAAAAGAAATCTACATTTCTATTTCCACCAAAAATAATCGGGATGTCTAAAAATCTCTCAGCTCTATATGGTCTGTATTGATCTCCTTAATTCAGACTAAAAATATACAAAAAAAAACCTAGTACAACATTTCACCAAGAACTGTTAATTCTAAGCTAGTCTGGAACACTGAAGTCCTGAAAAAATAAATCCATATTCTCACATGCTCTGTGTAACTCAGGAAAGAAATCTTCTCTTTTCTTTTTCTTTTTTCCTTTTCTGAAAACCCCCCAAATAATTTAATCATCATCTTCGGCAAGCAGTGCAAAAGAGAAGGGTCTGAACTTGTAGCCATCTCCATGGAAGAATTTACCCATGAATTCAACCCAGTGGAGACGCAAGGAATGAAGAAAGGCACTCAATGATTCCATCATCAACAAAATAAATGCCGTTGCAAAGATAAAAACCATGAGCCCAACAGCTCGAATTATTAGGCTTTCATACCTGCAAATAATTAATGCCAGTTGTTACAATCAGCACTTCATTGCAACGATACATGTTAATCTACAATTCTTACAAAAGAAGCTTTAATCTAGTGAATCGAACAGAAAGAAAGCCAACAAATCCCCAGAAAGATAATTTCTGGTGCCTAGTATCTAAATTGGGAGAAATATTAATGCACTAGCATCTAAATGTAAGATGTACTCTCTTACCCCCAAGCTAGCAGCAGGAGTTTCTCGTAAAATACTGTCGAGAGTTCTGAATGAGCCAAACTGAAAATTACCAGGAACTACAGAAGTCAGAAAAATGAAATACAATTTATCAAGGGAAAAAATAGGTGAAAAATAAAAGCACCTTAAAGCCCAGAGCCGAAGATAAGAGGCTGTATTTGAGACTGCACCAAGCACAAACTCAATTGAGTGTATCATCTGATGTACAAAAACCTCACTAAAATTGAAATCCTCATGCCGGGTTCTTGCAGAATCAGGTTCCGAATCAACATCCATCTCAGATGTTCCAAGGAATCGATATGAGTGTCCTTGAAATCTCTGCAGAATTGAAGATGTGATTACATAAACAGATCTAACTACCACGAAGGAGACAATCAAAATAATATCCTGATCAACATATAGTACATCAATATAACAATTAGTAAATTACCTCCTTATTAAGTCTTCTCAAGATAAAAGGCTTAGGGAAGAGCATCCAAGGTACTGCTACTAGGGCCATAAGCAACAAAAGGATCTACAAGAAAAAGGCTGAATTTAAAACCTATGCAAAGAGCCAAAGAGTAACAGATGAAATGTGTTTATATTCTCTTAAAGGACGTAACATAATGATTTAAAAACCTGAAGTTGCTTCTGACCCCAAAAGAGCTGATTTTCACCTAGATCTCCAGCCGGGTCAAGAAACATATAAATCATCACATGATACAGATCTGCTTGAGACCCGCTACACCACTTGATGAGTATCAGGAGTGAAAGATAGCCAAAAAGGCTGTTCAGAAATATAATCTGAGGTATGACTTGATACCTAGCACAAGAAAATTGGAGTTGGTGATTTCAGCACTTCTGATTTAGCGATTTCGCCAAAAGTACTTTTGTACAAAATGAGAAAAGATACCTTATATCCAGGGAGTTCCCATGAAACTTGGCATCAAAATAGCTCAATATGATACCTAAATTCATCTGTGTAATACCTAATAATATAGACATCTTCATCTTTAAAGAGTTAAGAAATGGTAACTCTGTCCGGCTTCCTCGCCAACTTGGATCCACCCCAAATGGGTAAGGGTTCCGATACTTTATCAGACCTGCAGTGTATGCATCACTGAAAATAAAAGATAAAATATTCATAATACTTCAGTAGCATGATGGGTACCTAGAATTAGAAAAATATTGTACTTGAAGGGAATATAAAACCTACCTACAACCTGAGTCACGACACTTGTATGCAGATGGGCCAAAAATGTGAAAAGGAACAGAAAAGAACTCATTGTATATTAACCCACAGTATATTGAGAAAATGGCCATCAGAAGAATTACATAGCGGCCTCCAAATGCCATCTCCATGAAGCTATCAAGTTTCTGGAGGCAAAAGAAAAGCATTGTTTGACGACCTAAGATCTTAGTTTTTTTTTGCACTTTTAATAGAAAACCTGAATATACAGCTAATCAAATTCTAATGAGCATACCTGAGATCCAAGTTTCTTTTCCCTTGCTATGAGAACTAAAGCTCCCATTAAGAGACATATTCCATGCCCCCAATCACCAAACATGACCGCAAAAAGAAAGGGAAATGTGATAACTGAATATACAGCTGGATTAATTTCTTGATACTTAGAAATACTGCCAAAAAGGAAGAAAATATTGTAAGTTACCAAAAAAAAAGATGGAAGTTCAATTTTCAGAAATGAAAGGTTAAAAAATCAAAATAAGGCTGAGAACAAACCCATATGCATCAACAATTTCCTGAAAGGCATTTGTGAATTTGTCAGTTTTGAAATACGTTGGTGGTGCTTCAAGGGCATCCAACTCATGAAAAATAATGCCAACTTGTGAATTGCAATGAAGGCTTGCACGTTCCAAAGCATCCTTGATCTGTCTCCGAAGAAACTTTAAGTTAGTATCTAAAGAAGTACATGGTACTTTCTACTACAAGTAATATGTAAATTTATATAAAATTACAATTTGCTATCCACACAAATCCAAACCTAGCAAATACCAACCTGGACATCTGCTTTCAGTATTCTTCAGAGAGAAAAGAGATAAAAAGAATACTGACAGCTAAGTTTGGATATTGTTCGTATATAGCATGGTGCATGAAGTGAAATAACTTGTAGGGTTCACACAATTATGCTTGTTTATTTTAAAAACAAGCTAATGGACAAAGATAAAATATAAAACCTGGGGTATGGCAAATATAGGACACCATCCTTCTCCGACAAGGCATTTCTTTGTTACATCAAAGTTGAGCATGTTTAATGTATCATATACAGCCTTCTCCTTTCTTACCTGAAATCCATTGAAAAGAAACTTTAGATGTAAAAACCTCTTTGAAACAATATGGCCGATAAAGGACGATAATATACCATGAGAGACCATCTCCATATTTGAGACCCGATAGCAGCTAAAGCTTGATTTCTGTGGCGAAGACCTGCATCCAAAGTTGCTTCTAGATCTGACAGACGTGAAGTGACCTGAAGAAATAAGTAACTAAATAATTGTATTATATAATTCTACAAAAAATAAGAACCACAAGGGTTAAACAAGGTATGCTTTCCTGGTAAAAGAGGGGGGAAGGGGAAACTAGGCAGTTAAAAATTCATGCAGTAATTGAGGTTATCTGATTTAGTTTTTTATTGTTGTAGTCGGACCTTTTATATAATGATTCTGCCTACATGCTTGTATTGCACAAGGAAGGTAGTAATATACAAATAACTGAGGAAATTAGCTTTAGGACACAGTCTGTATTTCTGCAATTTACAAAACCAAACTTATGTCAGGTCAGGCAACAGCATGGTACAAGACCAATAGTGGTTCACCCTACTTTTTTTGCTTTAATTTCCTCGTTTGTTTCACATTAAATAACATTGTTGAAGATCCATGAAGGCTCAATTCAACCTTAAATGATGAGAGCGTGCTCCTATTGCTACATGGCTGCTTGGCAATATGCCAGTTATATATTAGGTTCTTATGTGTTATAAAAAAGGCAACAAAACCTGATATTTTATAGACTTCAAGTACCTCTCTAGTTATTTGCAACTGCTTAGTTCTATCCTCAGGCACAGGATAGCAGCTTGCACCAAATGCATCGCATATCTTTAGTATCTTTCCCTTGGCTTGCTCTCCCGAAAAAAACACCACAAATATAGTTTTCTCCACCTGACATTACCAAAATATGTGACTACAACAAACTGGCTGGGGCGGGGCGGGGGCGGGGGGGGGGGGGGGGGCGGAGGGTATAGATGTTTAGTTTCCGCACACCATTTACCACCTCTTTTACCCTTTTTTTTGGCTGAACAAAAACCAATATTTGACTTGTGGCGATTAATTGGGCCAGAATTTTAGCAAGGCATATCAAACAGGCATCTGAATGAAATTAGAGAAATAATGAAAAATAATCCGGAGAAAAAACAAAATAAAACAAAAACCTGATCTCCAGAGATTGGATCAGTTACAAGTTCCCCAGCTGGTGCACGATTGAAAAACATATTGCCTCTTGTGGCTCTGAAAAAGCATTCGCTCAAACATCATTTCTTTTGATGATGATATAATTCCACAGATGAATCTTAGACCAGCACCATTAGATGTCTCCATCCTTGCTCCCTGTCAAAAAAAGAAAGAAAGAAAAACTTGAGTGAAATCTTCAGCATCACCAGCAGTAATACAACAGCATGATTAGGTATGCCCCTGAATACAAAAAGGGGTATCTCTGACGACACCTTTTCACATATTCTATAAAGAGGCAGTCACTTTAATCTCATTTCTAACTAATTCAAGGAAAGCCACAAGCGAGACATAAGGGTTAGCTGGGACATCTCCTAAAAGAATTAGGGCGTGAACATATAGGATATTTCTTATTAGGAACACAAGCGATGTTTTGGGTCTTAGTGGGAGATTTATACAGTTTACAGAGTACTTTAAAATATAATGTTCAAAACCTGTTCTAGTAGAGACATGCTATCATCGATCAAATCGCTATGGTATATATTTTCATCCAACTCTGTGTCACGTGAAGTGGTATGACTGTGGGAGGGAAGCAAGAATGCCGCCTGCCTGGAATAAAACATATGAGAATCATACTTGATATGGCCTCACAAAAAGAGTAATTTTATAAAAAATACAGCATGACACTACAACAAAATAACTATTTATAATGGGTTATCGAATCTTTTATACTTGGATAGACAAGACATATTACATTTGATAAAACCAGCTTAAATTCAAGGAGCTCGTTATATGACTGTTGCAGCTTCTCACTATTTGAGTTCATTTCCTGTAGCTCAGATTCATGCTCACCTAGCTTCACCTGAACATAAGAGAATATAAGTACCTCTTCTCCTTCCAAGTTTAACAGCAATTAGGTACAAATGCTAGAAGGAAAAAAACCTCCAGCTGTTCTAGGTCAATATCAGGTTGCACTGCAGGACGAGCTGATACAGTAAGACAAGCTTTGCTGATCTGTTCATTGAAATATCGCACTTTACGCGACATCTCTGCACACCTCTTAACCTATTATGCAACATTTAAAATTTGGTTAGGCAAAGACGAAAGGAATAAGAGAGAAATATCACAGATCTGGAGAAAGCAAGGAAACATATAATATTGTTTATAATTTGGTATTAACAATGTGAATCTAACTAGAATTATCAATTAGTTACATCCATAATCAAAGAGTAAAGTGAAGAGTTAAGTGGAAACCTGGTTTACAAATGTTCGCTGAAACGGGCTCTTATCTTCATTCATCTATCAGATCAAAAGAAAATTAGCACAATATCCATTTACGAGCATTTTGCTTATCAACTTGCCAAAGAAATGGAAGGTCCGGCTCAGTGTCAACAGTGGAACTCCAGTGTATCGGCTTAAACTTCCCAATGAACAACACAGCACAGCTTCATACCATTGCACGAGAATAACTTAAAATGGATGAAATTTTTATCGTGTTTCCTCTTGATTGGTTCATAGAACAAACCAAATGAAGATCTAACATTACTGTTATACTTGTACCAACGGAACCAACCAAACACGAATCCAATGGTAAACAATGCTAATAGTTAGAAATTAAGCATTGCTATTGCCACAAAAGAGATAAGTTAGACTGCTGGGAATCAAACTCTGCCCAGGAATGTCATATAGATTCATACAATTATACAAACAACCAATACAAATCTCATGTGTAGATCTGAGGGTTGTTAGATCACTCACATCCTTGAATTGGAAGCAAACCAAGGTCACCAAGGTATGTAATGGCCCGGCGCGACGATTCCCACTGGCATGATAAGCTGCACAAAGCTCATTCTTTTCCGATCGGAGGTGATCCATGGGAGGTAGCTGATCAAAGATCTTCATCTTTAATCAACCTAAAAGGCGAGAGAGAAGGATCCTATGGTATTTCTATTTCTCCTTGGCAGATCTGAAACGAGTATGGTGTTGCTTCGCTCTCCCCTCTCCTTAGTTATTTTTCTATGGCGCAACTGCCGTTGTAATTCCTCTCCCCAAAGAAAGGACTTTTAGGCGTGGAAACTCTGGTTTATTAAACAGGTGCCATTTGATAGAGTATAATGTCCAAAAGGCCTTAAAGTTTTCCTCTAAATTACAATATTACCAGTAGTGTCCAAGATTTAGCGACTTGGGCTGTTTGCTAAATAAAGGATTCCCTGGAATCGGTTCGATCTAGACCGCGCTGCGAACGGTTCGGTGCTTGGGTTTTTGCTCCGCTTTTTTCTTTGAAGTTCATTGGACATTCTAAATAAAATCAAGACTGTTCATTTCATATTTAACGATCTAAATTAGATCTGGTCAAAAAGCTGCCTTTTGAATGGACGGTTGAGATCTGGTGGTACAGTATAAGTCATGTAACTGAAGGTGCTGCCAGAGTTTAATGGACTCTGGGTCCAAGTCAACGCAACTTGTAAGTACCCCTATCATCCAAATACCTCGGCTGTAAAATACATCACTTGTTTAGTTGGACTCGGTGGTGGATTCGAATTCGAACGGATAAAATTCGATCCGAAATTCCGGATAAAATCAGATAGGGTGCCAAACTGCCAACATTGTGCAAGTGCTGATGGATAGGGATTTTTTTTAAAAACCATAATTAAAATAATTAAATTTACCTAAACGACATGATTGCTCAAAGATTTACAAAAACCATCAATACCGAGACGCCAATTCGGTCTGAACGAATTTTTTTCTCCGGACCGAATTGGCATTTCGGTCCCTCTCATTTTAATATGTGGCCGATCGTGTGGTCCCTCTGGACTGAAATGGCAATTCGGTCCAAAGGATTTTTGGCCGGACCGAGTTGCCATCTCGGTCCAGAGCCAGAAATTGTTACGTGATTGATTATCACCAGAAATTAATTATATAACTAAAGGATTTTTGTGACGCCCCAACTTTACCACCAGAAATTGCCTTTTTTATTTACATCAATCAAATTGGTCCTCTCATATTTAGTTTTGATAAATATTAATTTATGCTCCTCAAATCTATGGATTACTTGACAAATCAAACTATGCCTCCAAAAGTTATTTGTATATCTTGTCTAGATATGTGCCAAATATTACTTAGTAAAGTAGTTGCTAAAATAAGGAGGTATATAATGGGGTATATGTTAATAAACTGAAATTAAAATCATGATCATATATTTATGTTCTATTATGACCTAAAATTTTAGATTTTGATAGAAAATTTAAAATTATAGAACATTTGGAAACCCTATTTGATTCCTGCACTTTAAACTAAATTGTTGTGACTGCAAATTAATGATCAATTTCATGCATGATGTAAACATAGCATAGTTTTGTGCAGTTGAATAGCTTGTGGAAGATTAGTGCTAGTAATTACTCTAAAATGAAATTCTAATTTCAAACTTAAATATTATGATTAATTATTACTTTAAGTTCCAAGCAATAAATCAGAGGTAGAGTTAAGTAACAAGCATGGGGTCAATTGATTTTTTTTGTATTTATGTATAATTTTCTATATAATTTAGAGTAAAATGTCATAATACTATAAAATTGACTCTTATTAATTCTACGAGAAAAAAAACATTTATTGACCCCTATTTGTGTTTGACTTTCATATTTCGAAAAATCTGGCTCCGCTCTGCAATAAATGGTAGCTGATGATGGAAAATAATGTCCCTTTAGGTAATTAATCGAATGCTATAATATATACAGGCTGGGACAAGTTGGGTATCAGTATCATATTTGCATTGATCTTATAATAAAGCGATAGATCATAGCTAGATGGACCTAAGAAGGCCACAGTCATCTCAAGTCTCAAATTAAGCCAGCTCCTGACAATGGGACCGAGTTGGCATCTCGGTCCGGCCAAAATTTTCCTCCGGACCGAAATGCCAATTCGGTCCGAAAATTGTTGGATTTTATGTGGCGTGGGCTGCGCAAATAGTTGAAAATGAGGGGGGACCGAATTGCCAATTCGGTCCGGAGAAAAAAATTATTTCGGACCGAATTGGCATCTCGGTATTGATGGTTTTTGTAAATCTTTGAGCAATCATGTCGTTTAGGTAAATTTAATTATTTTAATTATGGTTTTTAAAAAAAAAATCCGATGGATAGGTATGCGAACTGAACCAGTAGAACTGTATTTGTAATCAGATAGTTAATTCTCCGAATTTATTCGGCTATTAATTACGGACAATTATTTTCAACAAAGATTACTTTATGGGTTATGGGCTAATTTACTATTAGCTGATTTAAATGTTTCAGAGGCCAAGTTAGGAGTGCTATAAAGTCTCAAGCATAGCGGAAAGAGAAATTTTTTTATTATAAGGTATATTTGAAATTTGAATTGAAGTCTTCATGATCACAAACTAGAACTCTAATCCACTAAATTACAAACACGTATTTAATATTTTACAAGGAAAATAAACTATAAAAACTTAAAATGACAAGGTGACACATAAAATATTTTTTCATATAAACTCTGATTCGTCGTGAAATTCTAAAAATGGAACATGACTAGTCCTTTTTTTTTCTTTTCCTTTCCGTTTTATAATCCGCTAGTAGAACTTGCTTTAAAATTGTGCTCGTTCCTGGGGCGAAAACGGAGCGGATAGTGGTAAAATCACATCCATATCTTTTTTAATTTTTCGGATACAGATACGGATCGGATATCAGCCGGATATAGATACGGATACAGATCGGATTGAATATTTATTAAAATAATATTAAAAAATATCAAAGTTCATAATATTTATCTAATTTTAATAGTGAATAACAATATTTTTTCATAATATATATTAAAACATGTACTTGGCTATTCTACTTATATAAGCATATGATGGCATATGCTTATAACTCATTTTTTCGTTTTCAAAATCCAAAAAGTCGATTTGAACCGTTAGATGTGATCTCTATATTGAAATGTGCTTGGAGACCAAATTTCACATTTTTCTGAATTTTTTTACTATTTATTAAGCCACTTTGAAAATCGCTGATCCAACGGTGGCTTAACAAAACAGTAAAATCAGAAGCCACCGTTGGATCAGCGATTTTCAAAGTGGCTTAATAAATAGTAAAAAAATTCAGAAAAATATAAAATTTGGTCTCCAAGCACATTTCAATATAGAGATCACATCTAACTGTTCAAATCGACTTTTTAGATTTTGAAAACGAAAAAATAACTTATAAACATATGCTAGCATATACTTATATAGGTAGAATAGCCAACCTCTTAAAACATATGATATATATCTACTATTCGGATACAAATAATTAAAACATAAAATTATATCAGTATCCATATCAACACGGATATTCAGATATCATATATCCACATTTAATTTTTCGAATACTGATCGAATATTATCCATACCGTTTTCACCCCTAATAGGAGGCGTCAATTTTAAAAAAAATGCGCGTAAACGAAAATATTAAACTTGTCTAGGAAGCGTCAATTTTTAAACAAAGTTGGCCCCCATACCCCCATTCGATTGGATTTTAAATTTCAATCTGTTTCCCTTTATATTTCGGTAGATTCTCAACGGCAATAAAACGAATATATTAACGGCCCTGTTTTTATTTTATACAGTTCACATATCCAAGTGTCAGAATGATAAAAAAAAAATATCATGTGACTAATGTGTTGTATCAATTTTTTTTTTTTTTTTTTGAGAAATTTGGTAGAGGTTACCAAAACAATGTGTTGTATAAAGTCAAATAACGTTTTTAATATTTTTTTTCTAATAATTTAAAGTTCTTATTTTTATATATAATATCCATAATTTAAACAAGGATAAATTATTTATATACTTAAAAAAATATATACGTATCATCTTAAAAATATATATTTTAGATACCTCGTGTCTTGAATATATAATACTTACCTACTTGTTAATTTTGACTATGTTTAATAAAATTGTGAAAATCCATTAGTTTGTCAGAAAAATAAAATAAAATGACTACTAAAAATAAAATGACTACTAAAATAAAACAAGCTCCTCCACTTCCACCCAAGATGAATCAAACCTAAAACAATGTTGGTGTTGTGGTAGTCTAGTAGATGTATGTAATGATAAGGAGCAGTGATCAGAACCATAACTACTAAAGTAATCTTCACTATGTCATATCACACTCAGTATTCACCATTAAATTTGCTTCTCTCTTATTAATTAACTTGATGAAATGGTTGGTGCTGTCGTGCATTATTGTTTCTCTCTTCTCGTTTAAAAGTATGTTTGCGTGTTATGTAACTTTTTAAAATGTTTGTTATGTTTAAAGTGTACGTAGTTTTTTTAAAATGATAAAATCCTTTTGTATTACGTACTCTATAGAAATTGGTACATGTCTAATTATGGTGTTGTTTTTATTATACATAACTTTAACGTTTAAAATAATATTTATTTTTGTCGAATTTGTCGCATTACAATTACTGATAGAAATTTTCTTATTTTATAACTCATTGTTTCTTTAGTAAATATTTTTTTAAACGAAATCCAAAAAATAGTCCTAGTTAAGTCGATATAGTATCACCATCGGATCCGAATCTGCTGTAATCTTTCACGTGTGAACAGTACCATGAAATCCATATTTTTCACGTGTGAACAGTACCAAAGAATACACTCACATAGCAGCTAAATCATCTTCCGTTACTTACTGGTGTCATGTACGTGCTGCTAAGCATAAGAAGCAAATATCCAACCAGCTTAATTCTAACCAGCAACAAGGTTCCTCCCATCTCAACTCACCACTTATCTGTTTTGTGGATGGATCGTGGGTCGTTGAGGAGAAAGCAGGTGTTGGGGTATATCTGGTAGAATGGGTATCAAAGCATGTGCTGGCAGCGGAGGCGCAGGCCTTTTTAGAGAGATGTCAAATGCTTACCGGGCACGGTAATGGAGAAGGCATTGTGATGTCGAATTCAAAGGAGATCATTCAAGCTGTCAATAGTGATCCACCTGACATGAATGACTGGAGGTCTTTTTCAGAAATAGGCAGATTTGGGTACTCAAGAAGGAGGCAAATGGATCTCTACTAACGGATTTCTGTGACAGAGAAGATCGAAAAGGAATCAAGATGGTCCACAACCTAGCAAATTGGAGTAGAATCTGTAAAAGAGATAGGAGGGGTGTTTCAGACTCTTTAGTACTGATGGAGGAACTGTTGTAATGCCTATGGGCGTTTATTCACCAAAAAAAAAAAAAAAAACTTCAAAATTATTTTGCTGCTTATTTGAATCATAGAGGAGTGCTTTGAGATGCGTGTCACATTAGAATGGACGATCCGAATCTCATTCTACACGGCAGGTACCGCATTGGATCCGGACCCGGCCTTTTCTGTTGGACCTCGAGCTTGATACATGATGTAGCTTGTCAGCGCTTCAATTAATACCAAAAGTTTTAAAACTGACGTAGTGGGCACGCATTTTGATGCAAATTGAACAGTTCCAACTCATATCGGATTGAATCTAGTTTGAAAAATATAAATTTTAATGCGGATTATCCGGTTTCGATGCGACATCAGAACGAATTTGGTTCAATGTTTATTGAATTCGCATCCTCTGAAATAAAGTCGCGCGTTCGATCTGTTGTAAGCCCAAATCTCTTTGAAACGAGCCCAAATTAACATTTGTTCAGCCCAGCCCGAATTTCGCCAACCCAAATCAGAATTAAAGTAGCATTCAATTGACGAGTTGTTCTTGTTCACAAGTTCAAAAGTCCAACTAATGTACAAATTTGAAATCTGCTCGTCCATTTATATATGAAATAGGATTTGAAACAGCTCGTTAATACGAATTAAAGCTATTTCTCTATGATTCAAACATATTGGTTCTAAATATAATTGCAAACGGGGAAGGATCTTAGTAAGGAATAAGGGATTGAGTTCTTTCATCAAAAAAATTTAATTTTTGTATGTATTAATATTTTCAGCATCTTTAATGAAATTACAATGTACTAAATTTTTCAGCCATTTCATTTTGATTTTCTAGTTTCGTCTCTGATTTTAAAATACTTTTTTTTACAAAGAACTAATTGTACGAATAAAGCTATGACATGTTGTGCTCACCAAAGAGCATAACTTCAAACTCTATCATATTGACTTCAAACAAGATGAATCTGAACTGTTGAAACCGATCTACTTTACGAGTAATGTGTGTATATGCAAAATTTTGAATTTATTTAGTATAAAGTTAAGCGGACAAAAATATGATTTTGTACCTGCAAAAAAATGAAGTTTACAAGTTATTTTAATGAATTCATTTTTCATCAAATTTTTACTGTTTGACTTTGTAATAAATGTGAATTCAAAATTTTCAAAATTTTACATGTACATGCATCACTCGTGAAGTATATCGGTTTCAATGGTTTAAATTCGTCTCGTTTGAAGTTAATTCAATAAATATTATAACTATGCCCACATAATCTTTTGATGAACACAACACACTTTAGCTTTGCATGTATTTGCACGATTCAAAGTTTTTGTTATATTATATCTAGAATTGCCTTCCGAATTAAATCATTCCCATAATTATCTTTCAATCTCCTTGCAATTTGCAAAGGAGATGAGATATGTTGCTTTGTGAATGAGTTGAGTAAAGTCAAAGGGAAGATGGAAATTGACAAATATCAACTTTTTTCTTGGCATTTAAAATTCCATCATTACTAGGTACTTTTTACTTCCACTACAAGTTTGTATTTGAACCCCTTTAGTTTACTTTTGTTGTCGCCTTTTTTATCTAATAAATCAATTATCTTCTGAGACATAATTAAAAAAAAAATGAGACAAAAACGCTAAATAAGTTACTATGATGTAATTTTATTTTATAAAAAGGTTAAAAGGTATAAGCATCTATAAATTAAAAAACTATTAATTTTTAATTCACCAAGATGGCTAAGCCACCTCTGATTAGATTTTAGATCCGCTCATGGTAATCTTAATTGAAAAATTATATACTACTTTGTTTCAACCATAGTGACAAATGAATTATTCGAATTCGGTCGGCGAGGTCAAAAATTTGAGATTTGGAAATAATTCGGGTATAATTCGAGAATGATTCGGAATTATCTGGACCAAAGATCTCAGTCCTACAAGGAAGCAAAAAAAAAAAAAACAAAAAAAAATGTTCTCGGAAAAATTCGTGAATACTTCGTAAAATTCGGAAAAAGTTCGTAAAATTCGCAAATTATTCGAAAATAATTCGGTCAAAGTTCGATCAACCGAATAATTCGGCGTTCGGTTCGTCATCACCAAAAAAGTAAAGTATTCGTGAATCTTATGACTATGGTTTCAGCTAATGAAACAGGGTGTAGATCTTTTTACTCAAAAAATATTATATACTGATCGCTATGTTATCAATTTAATATGGGGAATTTCACGTATACCCCTCAAAAACTTTAAAATTACGTATTTCCCCCTCTAAACTTCAAAAACTCACAAATTTATCCATTTCATTGTCTTTTATATTAAACCTCATTCTAAATTTATAAAATACCCATTTTACCCTTTATTAAAAGCATAAAATGCCCATCATACTCAAATTTGAATCTGAAGGGTTCATCTATTGTCCGAACTGCTTTAAGATATGCGCGCGCTAGATCAGCACGAATCTTGAAGCGGACACACACAGATATTGAAGCGACGTGCACAATCTTAATGCGATGAGCGCGGATCGAAATTGCTTTAAAATTCATGCGCACTAGATCAACACGAATCTTAAAGCCAACACACATATATTGAAGCTACACGCACATATCTTAATGCGATGCGCGTGGATCAGACGGTAGATGAACTCTTCATATTCAAATTTGAGTATGATGAACTTTTTATGCTTTTAATAAAGGATAAAATAGGTATTTTATAAATTTAGAATGAGTTTTAATATAAAATGGATAAATTTGTGAGTTTTTGAAGTTTAGAGGAGGAAATACGTAATTTTGAATTTTTTGAGGGGTATACGTGAAATTCCCCCAATTTAATATGGGGAAGGTTAAGTATGCTTCACATTAAAAATAAAAATACAAAACATACTAAAAAGTACTATTCAATCGCAATATTGCATTAATTTTGAAATCCATTACTTTTATTGGAAGTCTCTCTTAAATATAATGGCGGAATTTCAGATCAATCAGAAAGGAAATCATTCATCACAATTCTTACAATTATTTATTCCTAAAAAAATTATCTGTAAATTTCATCAAGCGGTCCCAATTATTGTAAGTGCATTATATTACTTTAAAAAAAGGACCCATGCATTGTATTATTAAAGACTGTCAGGTCTAATGTTCAGAAAGCATTCTGTGCAGCTACATACGCGCCGCATGGGCTTTGGTCGCAATAAATCCTCTTTTCATGGCCACACGCTCGCACTGTTATTAGAAAGTTATGTCATTAATTTCCTGTATTGCACGATGTTGTATTCCGAAATTTTTATTAATAAAAAATAATATAAAAAAATATCGACATTGAATAAGCATTTTGTTGAATTTTGAGATATAGTAAAAACATGTAGTCCATAACGTCCTCTAATATCGACATTGAATAAGTATTTTGTTGAATTTCGAGATATAGTAAAAACATGTAGTCCATAACGTCCAGAGGACGTTATGGACCATCACGACCCGATTAGCAACGATAAACGTATAAGCAAAATATGGACCGTTATGGTTCAGAACGGCCAGAGAGGTGCAGAAAAAAAAATCGGGCCATTATACTCCATAACAGCCAAGGAGGCGTGGAAAAAATAAAGAAAAAACCGGATCATTATGCTCCATAGCGGCCAGGGAGTCGTGGAAAAAAAAATTTCCTGACTGTGATGGATAACAACGGCCAAGTTTTATTAATTGGCCGAATGAATTAAACCATTCACACGACTTCCATCCAAAAAGAGAATAAGAATGTTTTCGGTCATTACACTCGGATGCAATTCAACAACAAATTTCAGCCTAATAAAACCTGACCGTAGTTGTCCATCACGGCCAGGATTTTCTTTTTTTTCCGCGACTCCCTGGCCGTTATAGAGCATAACGGTCCGATTTTTTGTTTATTTTTTTCCGCGCCTCCCTGGCCATTATGGAGCATAATGGCCTGGTTTTTTTTTTTTCTGCACCTCCTTGGCCGTTTTGGACCATAACGGCCCGTGTTTTGCTTATACAGTTGTAATCTCGTTGCTAATCGGGCCGTGATGGTCCATAACGTCCTCATTTTTGCTATATCTCGAAATCCAACGAAATGCTTCTTCAATGTCAATATTTTTTTATTTTATTTTCTATTAATAAAAATTTCGGTGTTGTATTTGGTAGGTCCAATGTTTAGAAAGCATTTTGTGCAGCTACATACGCGCCGCATGAGCTTTGGTCGCAATAAATCCTCTTTTCATAGCCACACGCTCGCACTGTCATTAGGAAGTTCTGTTACTAATTCCCTGTATTGCACAATGTTGTATTTGGTAGAGTCAAACAATTGCTAGGAAGTCCTACGGTGACAAATGAATAGTTCGAATTCGGTTTGACGGGGTCAAAAATTTGTGATTAATTCGGATATAATTCGGGAATGATTCGATACTACAAAGAAGCAAAAAAAAAAAAAACCAAATATATATATATATATAATTTTTTTGCATTTTTTTCGCGTTTTTTTCGCGAATGAGTCATGATTCGCGTTTTATACGTGTTTTATTCGTGAATAAACGTATTATACTTTTTTGCGTTTTATTCTGTGTTGGAAACGTCGAAAAAACGAATTAAACATGAATTAATCACAAATTATGTTATTATGCTAGAAACCCGTATTATAACGGTCACAATGAGCATAAAATAACCATAAAATAAAAAAATTAATTTGTATATTTGTTTTGTAAAGATTAGTACGCAAGCCAATTTGCTGATTTAAAAATTAATTAGTCATGGATGATTTGGAAGACAAACAATTTAATTGACGGAGAATTTTATGTATACCTATTAAAAATTTCAAAATTATGTATTTTTTTTTCTAAAGTTTATATTATCATATTTATCCCTCTAAATTTCAAAAACAATTTACCCAATTAATTTATTGCATTCCTATTAAAACTTATTTTGAATTTATAAAGTTTCAAAATATCTTTTAATAGAAAAGACAATAAATTGGATATATTTGTGAATTTTTTTAATTTAGAAGTGTATATATGACTTTATGAATTTTAAAAAGAAAAATACATAATTTCAAAGTTTTAAAAGGGTAAACATAAAATTCCCTTTTTAATTTATTAACTGAATAATTTTCAAATTACACCAAACTTAATATACAAAAATCTAAATTACAAACAAAAATGTACCCTTTTATTTTTACTTTGATAACTGAACAAGTCACCTACAGGTTTTCTCTGAAAAAAAAAAAGATAACTGAACAAGTTCTGTTGTTAATATATCCCTTCCCTATAAAATAAACACATAGGTCATTTGAATAACAGGATTGGATTATCTGTTCCAGAGTCCAAATTACACTAATAAATTGTGATCCTTCTATGCATTAATTTTCATATACTAACTAATTAAATTTTAAAAGGAATATTCTAATTATGCACTATAATCATGCATGTTTAGTTGCTACTTAGATTTAAGGAAGAAAATTAATAATCTGCAAAAAAAAAAAAAACAAAGAAATTTAAATTTCCTTTTCATCTTTGGTGGTTATTTTTATAGTTAAAACTTTAAAAAAGTGAAAAAAAAAAAATCCTTTGCATGTCTATTCATAGGCTCCTAGGTTGTGTATTAATTGGTCATAATAGTTAAACAGTGGTATGATATGATTGTGTTTTAGTTGAGTAGAGGAAAAGAGAAGCTAAAAAGAGAAGAGGAGAGATTGCTTTAAAATTACATTTCTCCAAGGCTAAGTATGGTTGTTGTAGTGCTTCTTTATCTTGTACAAGGGACCAAGGTATTATAATACTGTTATAAGCACTTTTAAAAAAGAAAAAAAGAAGGTGGGTTTGGTTCATATTTTAAACAACACAGAGAGACCAATCTCAGTGTGTGAATGTAGAGAGAGAGAGAGAGGGATAACATATTGTATTGGTGAGATAATGAGATTATATTAACTTAATAAACCAACAACCTTAGATGGATTATTTAGTAGTACATCATCTTTTCACACTCATGTCAAGATTCCTAAAACCCCAGTTCCTCTTCCATTCCTCCTAATTGCCTCTCTATCATGAATTTCAATCATACTGATGCGTAATTGGAGCACAGAGATTTGAATATTGCTGTTGTTTTTGGCATGTACTGAAGCATTATAAGAGCACCCTTCAGGTTTTAATGCTTCTGCAGGAGAAATATACAAAGGATACATAAATGCAGGCACCCAAGTCAAGGTTTGATCTCTAGCTACTTTTTTTTGTGTATAGTTTCTTTTATATCAATATTATACTTATTTGTTGTGTAAATTACATTCTTGATTTTAGAGAATTTGCCAATATGGCATGTTTCTTTTTCATTATATTTGCATTTTTTTTTTGTTACAAATAGGTATCTGAGTCCTACAAAATCAACATATACAAAATATTTTCAATATTTTTTTCATTTGACCTTTATATTATAGTGCCGTTTAGTGTGTCTCATTTAAAAAAATGGCTTAAAAATTTACTGGTAAGTTTTCAGAAATACAATATTATCTATCACAACTTGGATAATTCTTCTTTTAAATGACATAAAACTTTTTCAGAAAATAAGAATATTAAAGCACCAAACTGCAAGAGTGCACAATATATATATATATATATATTTTTTTTGCTAAACTAAGAGTACACAATTTTAGTTGCACACTTACAAGACAGCTGCGCAATTTTCTTTAAAAAAAAAAAAAAAAAACTTATACGCTCTTTTAATTTGCAACAAAAAACCACTAATTCATTTATAGGTGCAAAAACAGGTACACATCACTATTTTTTTTTTTCTTCCCCCTATCTCTCCTACAAGAAAAGAACAAGCTTTACATGCATTACATGTGAAATTGACATGCTTTTCTGTGATTTCATTTCATGTAATTGTCTAATAATGGCAACGGGACCTACATCTTGCAAAAAGAGCTCTCTTTTTTTTATAATTTCTCGTGAATTAATAGCATGGAATAAGGACAGAAAACCAATAATATGTAATATCATCTTTCTCTCTCCTGTCTCATTAATTTTGAAAAGGAACAAAGTCTTTCTTCTTTCTCTTTATTTCAATTGTACTTGGTTTTGGCCTTCATCAGAGAAAATTGTACACTTGGCCTTAATTTTCTCTTTCCTTCCTCTTAATCCCTATCTTTTGTAATAAGCTATGCCTCGTGAAGAAGTGCCTGTGATGATTCAAACTTTGCATGGGTCGTACGGGTAATAAACTTGTTACTGCTAAAAATATCATGTACCAGTCCAACTGGGACTGGTACCTGTTCATTCGGGTAATGTGGTTGTTAGCGCCGCGCAATAAAATGCCTTTTGATACTTGCATTTGCATGTTTATTTATTTATTTGGTGTTTAGACATAGAATCTTAGTTGAACAGGGTTGGCATGTGCTATGCTACATAATTTGTTATGGATATATATATATGATAAACTGTTTCGTTGTATCGTTAGTCCACACTGTTAATAATCCAATTTATTTAGTGAAAGTTTTTAATTTTTTTTTTTATATCCAGGAGTAGTTCTACAGAGGATCGTCAAAGGACACGTCCAGTTCCAACTAAATTGAGCCGTCAACAGGTGGTTCGGTCTGAATCAAGCTCGAGTTCTAGTAGCGCTTCAACAAAATCACCGAATCGAATCAGTGACAAGATGGATCGTCGTTCTCCTAATAACTCAGAAAGAGGGGTAATGAACTTTTTCTTTAAATTTATAACTTCAGATTGGATGAATATATCATTTCATAATAAGAAAATATTATGAGGTAAAAGATCCTATATATCCCTTAAAAACTGAAAAAATTCAATCCCAATTAAAAAATAAAGGTTATGAAGTTATCTTTGGAGTTGCTTTGCAATTTTCAAGTCCAATATAGTTTACATGAACAGTGTTGTATTTGTTTTTCTTTATATTCTTCTTATTTATTTTTTTGAACTAAGCTAATCCGGCCCGAGGTGAAATATACGGAGCCCCTTTTATATTCGTGTGGATTCTGATCGGACGGTCCGGATCTAAACAGAAATTGTACATACCAAAATGACATGAAGAGATACCTATTTGTTTGACAACCTTTGTTTTGTAAATCTTAACTTCTATTTTTTTTTTTTAATTAATCATTCAGTCTCAGAAGAAACGGCCGATCAAACTTGCTGAGATGGAAGAAGAGCTAAAGAAAGTTAAAGATGAACTCATCACTTCTGAGCTCTCGAAAAAACGAATCCAACAAGAAGCGGAAGAAGCCAGAAAGCAACTTATCCTTCTCTCAGAAAAATTGAATGAAACTGAATCTCAACTCGCCGAATCCTCCTCTTTGGATGATTCCCGCATTTTTGAATTGAGAAAATTGTCACAAGAAAGGGATCGAGCGTGGCAGAATGAGTTAGAAGCGATGCAAAAGCAGCACTCGGTTGATTCGGTTGCTCTGGCTACAGCCATGAGTGAGATTTTTAAACTAAAGGGGATGGTTAGAGAAAGAGAGAAGGAGAGAGATGTAGCAAGAAAAGAGTTAGAGGCTAGTAGAGGTACTATCGATTCGATTTTGGTCGACGGATCCAAGTTGATGGATTCTTTTGGTGCGGTTGTTGGTGAATTAGAGGAATCACGAGTTCAAATCAAAATGCTTGAAGAGAAATTGAGTAGAATTGGAAAGGAAGAAAGTAGAGAGATTCATGGAGATGTTGAAACACTAGAGCATTACATTGCATGAAGAGGAGATTTTAAGCATGGTGCAATGGCAATGTGTTGTTGAAATTATTAAACAAATACAGATAGAATCGAAAGAAAGGGAAACAAAATTGGAAGAAGCAGCAAACAGTGCGAAATCAGAGATTATGTTGCTAAAAGCCAATTTGTTTGATAAGGATTGTGAATTCAGAAAGATTTTAGATCAGAGCAAGAAACAGGAGGCGGAGGCTGAGTTGAATCTGAATCTAACGAAATTGAAGGAGAATTTGGAGAAGAAGGAGAAAAATTTGAATCAAGTTTTGCATGAAAATGAGCTCCTGAGAGCGGAGCTGACGAAATTATCAACAGAGAGAGAAAAATTATGCGAGCAATCAATAATTGAGAAAAAAATCGCAATAGAAGCTCAGAAAGAGGCGCTATCAAAACTTGAGATTGCAATTGAAGAAGTGAAAGAAAGCAAAGAGAAAGCATCGATTGTTAATGAAAAATTAGATTCGGTTACAAACATGAAAGCAGAGATGGAGACAGAGTTGCGGAGGCTAAGGATTCAAGCTGATCAATGGAAGAAGGCTGCTGAAACAGCGATGACTTTGCTTACGGTTGGTAGCAAAGACAAGTTGATCGAGAGGACAAATAGTTACAATTCAAATTCAAATTTGAATTTGAATTTGAGTAATTCGGTTTCAGGGAAATTTGGAAGCTTGGATTTCCCGGATGAACTGGATGACGAGCCTCTCAGTTGGAAAAATGGAAATGTTTTAAGAAGGATTAGTGGCATGTGGAAGAAATAAGCACCAAATTTTATTTTCATCTACTTTACATCAATATTTTCTTGTTTCTTTTTTTCTTCTTCTTCTTCATCTTGTTTTTTGTTTTTATTTTTTATTAAGTGGACCTATGATACTGTTGTTATACGATAGTTTACGGATTCAAATCTGCTGTAATCCAAAATCATGAACAGGAACGCTGAAATTTCTGAAATTCCGAATTCAGCCATCGAACTGTTTTGAGATACGTGTCCAGAAAAACTAGCTGTTTCGAGATGCGTAAACAGAAAAGTTGAACGGCTAGATTCGGAATTTCAGGAATTCCAGAAATACTATTCATGTATCTCGGATTTCAGCTGATTTGAATCCATAGTTTACGGGTTTAAAAGTTTTTTTAGCTGCAAAGAGTGAAATTCTACAATGTTTTTAATTCATAGGGGTAAATATAGTCGGAGTCACTAAACATTGGTATTGTTATGAATTAGTCAATTAAGTTTGATTTGTTTCTCTATAATTATTGAATTTTTTATTTGTTTAAGTTACTCTATAATTTTTTCGTTCAAAATAACAAAATATGCTTATTCAATCCAAAATACTAATAGAATATATTTAACTGTTCGAAATACAAACGGAATATGCTCATCTGTTTAATTTTTTGGATGGACAAATGAGCATGTTCCGTTAATATTTTGAATTAAAATGTTACACAGTGACTTGATTGAAACAAATAAAAAGTTCAATAATTATAGAGTAACAAATCAAACTTAAATAACAAGTTCGTAATAAGAACAGTGATCTCCGATGAAATTTAGCCATTAATAGGAGCTGAATTTAAATCTCCTAAAGTAACTCAAACTTTGAGCTTAGATCCGGACCGTTGGATTAGAATCTCTTTAGGGGTGTCAATGGCACTCTTTTATCCATTTACCCTACTCGTATCGTATCCGAAAATACGGGTAAGGGTAAAACTTTTTTTCGTTTAGCTTATCGGGTACGAGTAAGGGTAACGATTTTTTCATTATCTTACCCATTATCGTATAAGATAATTTTTAAAAATAAAATTATATATATATATATATTTGTATGAAGATGATACATGATACAATAAAGTTTTGTATTTTATTTAATTTTCATAATGTATTCATTATTATTCTTTTTCTTTTTTTTCTTATTTTGAAAAACATTTTATCGAAAGCACAAATCGGATGTTAATGGTACTTTTTTATCCATTTACCGACCCGTACCTATTCGAAAATACAGATAAGAGTAAAGATTTTTGTTTGTTATTATAACGGATACGGGTATGAAAATGCCTCCACCCAACCCGTATCGTATCCGTTGACACCCCTAAATCTCTTAAAGTAATTTTTACTTGGGCAAACAGTTCCAGCCTAATGAAAAGGGCTAGTGCAGAAAAAAATATTATTGGCAGAATTGGCTCAAATTCTGATTGGATGGTCTGGATACAAACTTAAATTTTGAGTTACTTTTGGGGACTACAACCTCGAAGTCTTAAGAAAGGTATTTGTCTACTCTTAACACATTTTTTTTTAGTTAAAATATTATTCTTTATGATGTTTTTTTAGGAAAAAAAATTACAGAAATATATTTTTATTTCAAATAATTATACAATTATGTTTTGGTCCGAATATATTATCCCACCTTATTTAATTATCCGACTAATAAGATAGCACCCGTACCAAAGAACGGCATAGCAGTATAGCACAAGGTATTTTTTGAAAATCTGGCAGAAGCTGTCATGTGATTTGCAAAGCACAAGGTTTGTGTTATAAATATAGTTGGGCGATGAATGTGTTCTCAATTTTAGAGTTTTCAATCGTGTCTAAACCTTAAGCCCAAACCCCTAAACCTTAGACCGAAAAGGTCAACAATAAGACTGCTAGTATTAACATCCACCCAAAACAGTGATTGCATGCACAGATCACATATAAAGTGTTAGATATGCCAAGGGTGTCATGGAATTAATCCTAAGAGCCAATTCTCGGCTCCGGTTTCATTCAAGGTTCAAAAAATTGGGAGCACCTCTATACATTGACTTGGAGGTACTCCCAATTTTTTGAACCGTTAGATACGAGCGGAAAATGATTTTTTTATAGAATGACAACAGCTGACGTCATCTGAAAAAATGAAGGCCCTTCATCTATAATCAAATGGCTAGGAATGTGAGTGTTACTGTTCCTCGCTACAGTAAACCCCATTCTCCTTTTACTAGTTATAATTTCTAACATTACAGTAAACCCCACTCTTGACCCCACCCAGAGGACTCTGAATCTGGCTCAATTCGATTTGAAATACGTTTTGATCTGGTAATTCTGAAAAGTTAAACCGATTTAAATTTGATCATCAAGAGATTCAACTTCGAGAGAACTGAATTCAAACTACTGGAAATCTAAGAATAACTGAAATCATGACTTGAAAAAAGGCCTAACCTGAAAAGACTACTAGGCCCGTTTCTATTGATAGAAACACACTGTTAAGTTACAAATCAAGTGTTTATCTCTAGCCAATGTATATATGTTGTTTTGTTTTGAGCATGAATGTTCTCCTAGTAACCAAGTCACCTCAAGTGAGTAGTTTGTCTGTGCTCTGCATAACAATCACAAAATACAACCAGATATATAAAATAAAATTTCATTACAATAATTTATTTAGTTTCTTTAATCTTAAAATTTCTAATTTCGTCCCCATCGAGATCATATGTCCTAGGTATAATAGTAAGAATCCGCATCCTCTGCATTGACGTACTGTTTGAGTTAATTTATAGACCGTACGATCATAATTTGAGCCTATCCATCCCCCGCCTATAACTCACGGGTTCTTTAATATCGGTGCGGATTTAAAACGGACAGTCCAGATCTTAACTCAAAAATTGAGTTAACTCAGAGGCCGTGATTTTTATTTTTACCCAAAAAAAAATTATTTTAATATAAATAACCACGTTTTTAAAAGAATTTTATTTCTACCCAAACCGCATATATTATTTGCGGTTTGAATCGCATTTATAAAAATCGGCTCATCGTACCATCTGAAAATTTCATTTATTATTTTATTAAATGGTAATTTTTCACCGATAACCCTAAAAATTTATTCACCGATAACCCTAAAGTTATTTTTATTACAAAGAATTATATTATAAAAACTTATCAATAAATGGAAATGGTATTTTATGCCGATTTTTATTTTATATTATTGATAAGTTTTTATAATATAATTCTTTGTAATAAAAATAACTTAGGGTTATCGGTGAAAAATTACCATTTAATAAAATAATAAATGAAATTTTCAGATGGTATGGTGAGCCGATTTTTATTTTATATTATTGATAAGTTTTTATAATATAATTCTTTGTAATAAAAATAACTTTAGGGTTATCGGTGAATACATTTCTAGGGTTATCGGTGAAAAATTACCATTTAATAAAATAATAAATGAAATTTTCAGATGGTATGGTGAGCCGATTTTTATTTTATATTATTGATAAGTTTTTATAATATAATTCTTTGTAATAAAAATAACTTAGGGTTATCGGTGAATAAATTTCTAGGGTTATCGGTGAAAAATTACCATTTAATAAAATAATAAATGAATTTTTCAGATGGTATGGTGAGCCGATTTTTATTTTATATTATTGATAAGTTTTTATAATATAATTCTTTGTAATAAAAATAACTTTAGGGTTATCGGTGAATAAATTTTTAGGGTTATCGGTGAAAAATTACCATTTAATAAAATAATAAATGAAATTTTCAGATGGTACGGTGAGCCGATTTTTATAAATGCGATTCAAACCGCATATATTCTGTGCGGTTTGAATTGTTAATTCAAGCCGCAAATAATATATGCGGTTTGGGTAGAAATAAAATTCTTTTAAAAACGTGGTTATTTATATTAAAATAATTTTTTTTTTGGGTAAAAATAAAAATCACGGACTCAGAGGATAAGAATTCTCCAGTATATCATTTAACCTGAGCGGCCGGCTTACGATCAACAAGGCCCGTTTATCATTTCAGTTTCTCTACACCTGTGACCCATTACAGACCAAGATAGACTACTAGAGTCCTAGATGGGCCTTTTGTCTTTTCTAATCCAGCCCAAATATGAAATATTTTGAACCATTTACGCAAGGCCTACTCCATAGTCCATACTACCCTTTATTTCTTTCACAGCAAGCAAGGAAGGTAACCCAAATAAATCATCTGCGGTTATTGTTTCAATGGTCATATCCGGTCCTTCGTGGGGTACCTAAAAATAAGCACTTACCCACCTCCTATAAACTGGAAGCCTCCTTTGAACGAAACAAGGGACATCTTTATTCCCGTGTTCTCTCTCTTTGGATCGAACTCAGGCGGAGCCTCTTTTCTTCCTTTTCTCCTCAGAAGACCAATAGTTGCTTAAACTCTCTCATTGAACCCTAGAGAACCTCTCATCGGCAATTTGAACAGCTCTGCTTTGCCATGGCCGCCGACCAACCCCCCAGCAGCTCCTCCGGCCCTGAGCAACCCCCTCAGAAGCCACTCTCCTCCAAGGACACTAAGAAGAAGAAGGAAGAAAAGAAGGATGAGGATCTGGTTCGTGAACTTCGTTCAATCTCCATTTTTCTACGTTGTTTGTTAAGATTCGAGTTAGACTTGTGTGACAAGAATTTGTTTAATCTATGGTTAATTTTGGTGTAGTCGGAGGAGGATTTGGCGCTGAAGCAACAGTTGGAGCTGTACGTCGAAAGAGTACAAGATACGGATCCAGGAGTTCAGAAGCTAGCTCTTGAGAGCATGAGGTATCTTCTCTCATCTTATAGGGTTTAATTATGTGTCAGATTTTGATTTTTGATAAATATCTGTATCTTTGATTCATTGATTTTTATTACAGTCCCAAAAAGTTCAATTTAATGTTGTGTTGTGTTGACATCTAGGTGTTGTTATTTTTATCTTTTGTGATTTAAGGGGCCAAATTTTTAGGTTCAATCTCACATTGTTAAATTAGTATGAAAGTTATCAAGTATTTAGGACTTCACACAGACAGATCGTTCTTAGTTATTGGTGGTCTTGTCTTGTTCATGAAATGTTTTATAATACTACAGTAATTATATGGCTTTGTCATTTGAATTTGAAACAGTAAAGCGTCCTTTCATATGCACTTACTGAGTTTTTATCTATTTAAATTGAACTTAGGCAAGAGATTCGCTCTGCAACTAGCTCGATGACTTCTGTTCCAAAGCCTCTTAAGTTCCTTAGGCCCCACTATGGAACCCTTAAAACCTTTTACGAGCAAATTCCAGAGTCAGACTTGAAGGTATCAAAGACATAATAGCTGCCGCTTCATTTGTGCTTTTGTATTTCAGAGTACAATTAGCTTATATTCCCTTTTTGGTTTTTCAATTTTCAGAAATACCTGGCTGACGTACTGTCTGTGCTTGCTCTCACAATGTCGGCTGAAGGGGAAAGGGTACGTCATTAGAATTTTTTTTTTGTTTGAATATTTGGACATAATCAACATCATTTATCATTGATTTTGCAAGTTGGTCTGATTCTCATTTACCATTACTTCAGGAGAGCTTGAAATACAGATTACTTGGCTGTGATGGAGACATTGGTTCATGGGGTCATGAGTACGTTAGGTATGCACTAAGAGTGATCTGCAAAACTCGTATCTTTATTTTATTTACTTGGTTGGATTTATAAGGAATTGCTTAAATTCAGTTCGAACTCGAGTTTGAATAGCCAGTTAACTTGTTTTAATATGCGAGAATAAAGAAAGTCTGATTTTGTCCAAGTCATTCTTCTTTCTAGAGACTAATCTCTTCTTTCACATGTCTCAGGAACTTGGCTGGTGAAATTGCACAGGAGTTTCAAAAGCGTCAGGTTTGCTTTTACTGCTTTGGTTTTAAATCATTTAAATTCCCTTCTATGTCTGTTGTTGTTACTTCTCATATGCTTTAAGGAATTACTTTGTTTTTACATGCTACTATCAGTTGAACACACAAGTAATTGATGCCTAATTAGTTTCTTGTATCCTCTTAATTTTTTTTTGTTCTGTATGATAATCTATATTTGAGTTGTGGACTAATTTTTATTACTTCTTGGTTTTGCAGTATGAAGACACGCCTATTGATGCTTTAATGGAACTTGTTCAGCAAATTGTTGCCTTCCACATGAAGGTGACTTGATCATCTTTTCCAACAAAAAAACTGCTAGAAATTGGAGTATGTTTTCTCTATAATGTTAGTTGTGAGGAAGTTTAGTAATGCATTTTCATTCCTCTGCAGCATAATGCGGAACCTGAGGCTGTCGACCTTCTTATGGAGGTATGTTTCTTTTCATAATTGTGTGTGTGTGTGTGTGAAAGCCACCTTCATGGCTTCTTAACTAAATTGATGCTTATTTTCTATCTAGGTTGAAGATCTGGATTTGCTAGTGGAGCATGTTGATAGTTCAAACTACAAAAGGGCATGCCTATATCTCACTAGCTCTGCTAGGTACTTTGTGAATATTGTTTTGTGAAATACTCACTAATTAATGGTTATCCTTGGATTATTAAGTTCTGACACATTTAAAATGACAGCTACTTACCTAGCCCAGATGATGTGTTGGGTCTGGATATTGCCTATACCATTTACATAAAATTTGATGACCTTGCCAGTGCATTGAGGATTGCTCTCCATCTTGACAATAGCCAGGTGTTTATTATACTGCATCCTTGTACATTAATTAAGAATTCTATATTGTAAACAAATTGCTTACATAGCCTTTTGTGTTTTATTGCAGTATGTGAAACAGGTGTTTGCTTCAACAGATGACATTTTGCTGAAGAAGCAATTTTCTTACATCATAGGACGCCATGTAAGTCATTTTTACGCTTCTTTGTCTAACCTTTATTTAACTGCAGTAATAAACACTTCCTTTGTTATTCGGTAGTTTCCTATATTTTTTGTCTATTATGTACTTTCTAGGGTCTTCCTTTGGAGGTGGATGAGGAGATAGCTGCAGATGAAAATGATAGAGAAGCCTTGCAGGACATAATAAACAATACCAGGTTAAGTGAAGGGTACCTAGCTCTTGCACGGGATATTGAAGTTATGGAAGCCAAGTCTCCTGATGACATTTATAAGGTGCTCCTTTTTTTAAAGCTAAACCACAGACCCCTATCTGGTGACTTATATTAAATCTGTTTTTGTTTGCATCATTTCCAATATGTAATGGAAAACTATTGTCTACTTCGCTAATAGCACTAATCGGAGTCCAATTTTGGGGCTTGTGGTTGATTAAGCACATTTTATTTGAATTGTGACAAGCGGAACAGCAATAATGTGGCCCATCAATAATTGCATAGGTGCGTTTTATTTAGTATCTTGTTGTGGAATAAGCTAAATAAACTTCTTTCTTCATTCATTAGGTGCATTTGATTGACGGACGAGCAAGTGCTAGCTCCAGCCTTGATTCAGCCAGGCAAAATCTGGCTGCCACTTTTGTCAATGCATTTGTGAATGCTGGATTTGGCCAGGTCATATTTAAGAAAAATATTTTCAAGTAAGGTATTGCTTTTATACTATGAATTGTTTTTGTTTAAATATTCCTTTTCTGTCACTCTTTGTACAGGATAAGTTGATGACTGCCCCAGCTGAGTCTTCCAGTGGTGGGTCCACTGGGAGTTGGCTGTTCAAAAACAAGGAGCATGGCAAAGCCAGTGCAGCTGCAAGCTTGGTACGATCTTTGTGTCTTCTAGGCATGATCAAAACCTTCATTGATATTCAGTATGTCATTACTAGTATATTTATTGAATCTGCATACTCTTTGTTCATTTTAGGGGATGATCCATTTGTGGGATGTGGACTCGGGTCTTTCACAAATAGACAAGTATCTACACAGCAATGATAATCATGTGGTGGCTGGAGCTCTCTTGGGTGTTGGAATAGTTAACTGTGGCATCAAGAATGATTGTGATCCTGTACTCTCTCTCTCTCTCTATATATATATATATATTCTGAGAATGATTTAATAATAATATTGATTGCTTCTCAATTTGTCCAGGCACTGGCACTGCTAATTGATTTTCTTGATAGAGAGGATACCACCATCAGAATTGGGGCAATCCTAGGTCTTGGCATTACATATGCTGGTACTCACAAGGACGAGGTCAGTACTGAAGATATCTCTTATATTGCATTACATTACGTGGCAGTGACTACTGTCCACCTTACATTTTAAGTTTTATATACAGCTTAAAGTTCGCCTGTCAAATATTTTGGGGGACCCAAAAACAACCCTTGAAGTGCTAGTTTTTGCTGCTATCTCTCTTGGGCTGGTGTTTGTTGGCTCCTGTAACGAAGAGATTGCTCAGTCAATCATTTTTGCGTTGATGGACCGTAGTGATGCTGAACTTGGGGATGCGCTCACCCGTCTTTTACCTGTTGCCCTTGGCCTTCTTTATCTAGGAAAACAGGTAAGCCTGAATCATTTCTCCATTATTATTTTTTTCTTGATTTATATCATTCTGTTTATATTATCTACCAAAAGATTTGGATAACTTTCTTATTACTTTGCTGTTTATATGGAACTGGATCACTCTATCATGGTCATGTAAAGTATTCTTTTGGTTAAGTTAAAGCATAATGTTTTCTCAATGTGGTTTTTGTTCCTTTGGAATTTGAAATTCCAGGATAGTGTTGAGGCGACGGCTGAAGTTTCCAAAACATTCAATGAAAAAATTAAGAAGTACTGTGATGTTACTCTCATGTCTTTGGCTTATGCTGGCACTGGTAATGTACTCAAGGTACTAAATTTATCTTCTGCAATTTTGCTCCTCATTATGTAACCTATCAATTAAACTACAGAAATGAAAAACTTAGTGTGTGATTATAAGGATCCTGTATTGGCCCAATGCACTCCACATCATAAATGGTAGCCAAATATCAAACCCAAAGATGCAGGTAACTTTAGCGGTTTAATATCTGTAGTTTGAAAATAGATATTAAATCAATTACTTTTGCTCATACAGGTGCAAAAGCTACTAGGTATTTGCTCGCACCATTTGGAGAAGGGGGAAACACACCAAGGGCCAGCTGTACTGGGAATAGCACTAATTGCCATGGCCGAAGAATTGGGTGCAGAAATGGCTGTGAGATCACTTGAACGCCTATTGCAGTACGGTGAACAGAATATTAGGCGTGCAGTACCCCTTGCTCTTGGTATCCTCTGCATATCCAATCCAAAGGTACCCTCCTTTTGTTTTCATTACTTGAGGCCATCCTCTCTAGGGGGAAATCCACCAAGGGCAAGCTGTACTGGGTTTCATTTCAAGCATACCCCAACTTGTTTGGGACTAAAGGCTTGGCTGTTGTTGTTTGAGGCCATCCTCCATATTATATAATTTATGAAGTTATAACATCTACTGTACATCCCAACTTGTTTGGGACTAAAGGCTTGGTTGTTGTTGTTGTTGCATAATACTGTACCTTAATATGAGCCTTTAAACATCTCATTCTGGTCCTTAATGTAGAGCAGTGAAATAATATGATATTGATAATGGCAACAGTAGTAATAATGAGAGAGTAAATTGAAATTAAACTGGGATAAAGAGCTCATATCAAGGGTTTAGTCTGGCTTTTGTATGGTTGGTTCTGTCAAAGTTACCAGACAGCATGTTTATCCTTGTTAAAAAAAAAAATTAAGTAGGGTGCTTGGTTTAAAACAAATTCCATTAACAAAGCATTGAAAATCTATAATATATATTGTTAATTGTAAATTTGCCTGTTTAGGTGACTGTGATGGACACATTAAGCAGATTAAGTCATGACGCCGATTCTGAAGTCTCAATGGTACCTTCATTACTTTCACCGATAACCAGCTACTATTTTCTTCACATATTCTTATGCTAAATTGAAATGCTCTGTTTAAAATACAGGCTGCTATCATTGCATTGGGTTTGCTAGGTGCTGGTACTAATAACGCTCGCATAGCTACCATGCTTCGCAACCTCTCTAGCTACTACTACAAAGAGGCCGGCCATCTCTTCTGCGTAAGCATTTCGCCTCTTTTATAATTATGACTTCATGCATTAGCTTGTCAGATATTAATATTAATGTTATTGGCGAAACATGTGCGCAGGTAAGGATTGCTCAAGGTCTTGTTCATCTTGGAAAGGGCTTGTTAACACTCTCTCCATACCATTCTGATCGGTTTCTTCTATGCCCGTAAGCTTATTTTTGCTCATAACTTTTAAGTGTAATATATGCTCAAATATACGTACATTCAAGAATTATTAATCTTAATATACAGGATGGCACTCGCGGGTCTTGTGACTGTTTTGCATGCTTGTCTTGACATGAAATCGATCATTCTGGGCAAGTACCACTATATGCTTTATGCTCTCGTCTTGGCCATGCAGGTTGGTGGCAACAGCAACTCTACATAATTCCATTGATCTCTATTCCTGTACTCCTAATTTCATTGCTTGTTTATTCATTATTATATGTAGCCAAGGATGCTCATGACGGTAGATGAAGATTTGAAGCCCCTGTCAGTACCAGTTCGGGTTGGACAAGCAGTGGATGTGGTGGGTCAAGCGGGTCGTCCTAAGACTATTACTGGTTTCCAAACCCACTCTACTCCTGTCTTGCTTGCTGCTGGAGAAAGAGCTGAGCTTGCTACTGAGAAGTATGCAAATCTTATATGCCCTTAAATATACTTTTTTTGTGTTGTGTGTAGGGGTGTTCATTGGGTCGGTTCAGTTAAAGCCGAATTAAAATAGTCAAACCAAACTTTTATTCGGTTTTCAAAAATATAACTGAACCAACCCAATTAAACTTGTCAATCGAAGCCAAAATAACAAAAGTAAATTTTGGTTTGTTCAGTTGAACAGAAATAAGAGAGATCAAAATTTTAGAAGGTCAAAACTCAATACATACACGAATACCATTTAATAATCATAGAAATAAATTTGAATATATATAATTGTTGTTGACGGTACACATTTTAATTTTATACAAAACATGTAGATGTTCTAAAATATCCAAACCAGAAAAATTCTTCATTTTAAGTTCAAAAACTGAAGCATGGATTTGAACCATAGAGATTTCGGTCGGTTTGGTCTTTTCGGTTTTGAAAAATCTAAACCGAACCAAATATAAAAACCAAAGTAATTCAAAAAATTCAACCAAACCGATCCATTTAAACTGAAAAATCGAACCATTTAATCCAAATTATTTTTTTGGTTGAAAACCAAATAAACGAACACCCCTATGTGTGTTTGGGCAAGAGAGAGATAATAGGGTATAGCATTCATCATCATTTGCTCATGTCTTGTTATTTCCATGTGCAGGTACATTCCTTCGACGCCGGTGCTTGAAGGATATGTTATATTGAAGGTGAATCCAGAGTATCATGAAGATCATTGATGCTTTTATGTTTTGCCAAGGCTTCTTTATTTACAAGCTCCCAGGCTGCTATTTTCATAATTTTAACAAGAGTACCGGATCTGACCTGGACCTACGCTTCAGGAGGAGCTTGCACTGGTAGAATTTCCTTGCTGGAAATAGTGTGCCTGTTAACGTATTAAATACTGTAGTTAGGATGTATTGCTGTCGCCATCCTCTTTTGTTACATCACAAGGATTTTACTGGTAGTATTACTGAACACTAGTATTTTTCGGAAGAGGAATGACGTGTTTTGATGCATTTGTTTGCCATTTTCTTTTCTTTCTGTTTGTTTGTACAATTGGTTCTCTGAAACCTAGTATGTTTTTTTATCCCATTATTACATTTCCTATGCAAATATGTGGGTCACGTCCGTATATGTTGGGCCTTATCAGAATATAAATTATGGACAGACTTAAAGACTTAAAAATGGTCGCTATACTTGGAGAGTTGTATATGCAAAATTGGTAGATTTTTTTAGATGTGACAAAACTTTGCCCCATATCACATTGCGGTGTACTAGATTGTCTTTGATTAGCTGCTTATTTTTTTATTTTGTTCTTCTAATATCATTTTAAAAAATGGCTTTATGTAGTGATGTGCATAATTTTATTCATCCCGTATCATGTGAGGTGCCCACTATTTGAAATGGATGTGTCAAAAAGTTGGAATGGAAATAAAAATAGTTGTAGGAGATTTGATATTTGAATTTAACCAAGATTTAAATGAGCCCGTATCATCTGAGGTAATGAATGATTCAGATACTGTCCCTTCTGGTTATGTACTCTAAAGGGATGTGTAGTTATATCAGGCACCTCCTCTTAAAGCTTGTAGAGGATCCATTCGGTACTGAAATGACAAGCTTGCTTGTTATCTCTTCTGGCTGTTTAAGGAATTTGGGAAAAGTCGATTCATGATCTGGATCTATATCTCTATCTTTTAAGTTCAAATAGTTGATTTAAACTGTTAAATATGATCTTTATATGTGTTTCTTTAATAATAAAAAGAAGTTTTTAAAATCAAATTATCGAGAGATGAATTGCTTGTTTTTCAATCAAATAGGTGGGACCAAATTAATGATTGAGACCCATTAGGATATTTAAAAATTAATCAAGTAGTTTTCAAAAGTTTGTGCTTTGACCACAAAATTTGGAATGCATTGAATCGAATAATTGATTGTCCCAATAAAAATTATGAATTTAGTGTATAAATTAATGTATATTTGAGTTAGGACATATCAATAAAACCGAAAATGATTTGATCTTATTGATTTTTCCACTATGTGTAGTTGTTGGTGTGAAAACCAGTGGAACGAACTAATAACTAATGATTTTGTTTTTTAATAATTTGATTTTTTAATTTCTAGATAAAAAATCTTGAAAATTTTAGCTGAGAGCACAAAATATAAGAGTGACCGCTGACGGCTGACCGGACTATTTGGCGTTTGGATAACTGCACAAGTGCACATTATCATCGAAGCAGTGACACTTGCCACATGGGTTTGTAATAAAAACCTTGAAGAAAAATCTGAAATTTTTATTAATAGGAAAATAAATAAAAAAATCTTGACAATGGAAAAGGAATTTGTAGAAATTTGATATATAAAAAAATTGTTATTGTATGTAACATCTATAGATCAAAACGTCTAGATTAACGAAATCACATTAACTAGTAAATTAACCAAACCGTAGAACAAAAAACTCAAGACGTTATCACGTCCAGACATTTTGAAAAAAAAAAATTCTGAACATTCTCAAGAACAACGTCCGCTGCTTTTTGTTGGTAAAAAGAAACGTTGGTAAAAAGAAATCAGGTAAAAAGAAAGCAGTTCAAATCAAAGTAAAAATTATGGACGTTGTCAACAACAACGTCCTGACTTTTATTTCTTCTATTGTCACTAAGTTCAGGCCGTTGTTCTCTGTAACGTTCACGCTGGACGTGATTCTCTGTAACGTCCAGCACATCACGTAATTAGTTGGTTAATTACAATTCGCTAATCTGGACGTTGTGTTCTATAACGTCCTCTGGACGTTACAAACAATCACATTTTTCTTATATATCGAATTTCTACGAATTCCTTCCCATTGTCGATATTTATTTATTTATTTTTCTATTAATAAAAATTTCGGAAGAAAAATGGGCTAGGATGGGATGGGACCCAGTAAGTTCAGGTCTGAAGCGCTTCTAGCTCTAGTAGTCTAGTTCATTATTAATCACATGAGCACTCAGCGGTTATAGCGCCGACAACGGATCAAACTAACTCATTTTTCAATTAGTAGTCCGTTACTTAAAAAGGGATAAAATACGGACCGAGTAGTTTTTGCTTCATGAAGTGGGACAGGGAAAGGGTAGGTCCATTGGGAACGTTATCCTCTGCGGAGCTTAAAAGCTCCGCAGCCTGCGGTTCTTTTAATCTAGTCCGTTAGTGGTCCGTTAGTTTTAACTTTGCACGAATCTCAAAGCACAATAATACTGCCCCCTCCGTTAACTCGATCACAAAGCGGCTGAGAGTTAATCTGGTCCGTTCATTTGCTCCGCACCTGCGGAGTTTTATAGAACTCCGCAGAGGATACGCTCCCAGGTCCATTGTCCATCCAACTCAAACTTGAGTTCGATGGACAACGCTTCCATCCAATTCGCTTTAAGATTTATGCGCGCTTGATTTGCACGAATATTAAAGTGATGTGCACAAATTTCAAAACAAATTGAATGGAAGTGTTGTCCATCAAACTCCAATTTGAGCCCGATGGATATTGTACCTGTCATTTTTCTGTTAATTTTTTATGAAAATAGTAGATATTAAGATGTTTTTATGGAAAAATTGGCTATTTTAAAAGTTTCTATGGGTACACTATAAACTTTTTTT
This sequence comes from Carex parvula, assembly GCA_025461045.1. NCBI lineage: Eukaryota > Viridiplantae > Streptophyta > Magnoliopsida > Poales > Cyperaceae > Carex > Carex parvula. The sequence continues at coordinate 161,532 of JAJGRW010000296.1, read as the reverse complement.
CTTTTTCAAAGTCTTTATTCCCAAACAAGTTGAGTAGGTTAGAAATGAAACTCAACCGAAATCAGCAACAGAGACTTTCCAAGAGTACTACTCATGTCCAATTCGTAAGGGTTTCATTTTCATAAAGAAGTTTTTTTTTTTTTTACCGCTGGCTCGCTAAGCCTATCACAAACCCTCCTCTTTTTTTCTGGCTTGAACAGGTCGTGTAGAAACTACACAAACGGAGTTACACTATAAACTTTTTCTAAAACAATAAAATGTTGTATATGATTTGTACGCTGTATGAAACGAAAACTGCTCTGTCAATACTTTTACCCTTGTTAGACAGCTGAGCTGAGCGGGCTCGGAATTACATAAACAGCATGATTAGATATATTTTAAGTTCGCACATGACATCAGCAGCCTTTGGCATTTTAATTAGAGAGAAGTAGTATCAAGAAAAGCGCGCGCCAGCACCACTGCGGTTTCCATTGGAAAGGCTTCCTTTTTAAAAGGTCATAAAAGAGAAGATTATTCATTTATTCCTGTGAATCTGTGATCGATCCAATCCCGTCAGCGATTACTTTATTCAAACTTTCCATGCACCTGGAGTACACTGTACAAAACTACAAATACAAACTATTCGAAATTTTCTGTATCAAGCCTTCTTTTGTGTAAATTTCACCCGAAGCCACTCATTCATTATGTTATAATTTTTCTATTACTTTTTTTTAGTAAAGGTGAAAGGTTATTAAATATCTATAAAGAATTGGTCCTTCTGGATTTCGAACCTGCGACCTCCCATACGGAGAGCATTGTCTTTTTCTATCACTTGATTTTAATGAGTTTGATTATTGTATTGTTGCAATAATCTCTTACATTATGGATTCGTATTTTATTTTTAATATTAAATTGATTGATTAGTGATGGTTAGAGGGGTCCAAACTGCCTATGTTATATGTTGGGGTGCAAACGGATCGGATACGGATCAGATAGTGGTAAAACCATATCTGTATCTGCGTTTTTTATTTTTAAACTGTAACTTGTTCAAGTACAATATGTAAAGCAAATTGTGTTTTATAATTGCACGTTTTTTATTCTGAATCTGTTAATAAGTCAAGACTTTTGTTAATTTTTTTTAGAAAAAAATGAGATTATTTAATTCCATTGCAGAGCTTTTGACATGAAATGGGTCGGAAGTTTATTAGTTTTAAAAGTTTGTGTGTAATTAATGTGTTTTATTTCAATTTAAAATGAACGCGGTGATGCAATACAGACAACAAACAAAATTCAATGACAAAAAATAGATAACACAAAATTGAGTGCGACCTCCAATAAAATTAACAATTCTAAATTTTTGTATTAGATATTCCTATTTTTCTAAATTTATTGTAATGTTTTAATATAGTAATTAGTCAATGGATAGCATATTTTATGAATGCAAGTCTACTTTACTTAAGATTCGAACTAAAGACCATAAAATTAAACTTATGTCTATCTTGTTATAATTTGTCAAAACTTCAAAGAAAAAAACAAGCATACATCATAGATTAATATTTTTATAAAATATCGGAACATAAAAGATTATTATAAAGTTTGTTTTTATAAAATTTGCTATGCACTAAAATTGCTATTTTAATCATATATACTTCTTAGGTAACAAAATAACATGTTAGTATAATACGTTACACTCAAACAGGGAAGAATTATCAGTGAAAACAAAAGTAATATAAATACAAGTACACAACTTTCCGACTTAACGGCATCTAGAGGGGTTGAATATGGGGCATTTTAAAACTTTAACCCTAAATAATTTGATATTCAACTATATAAATAAATCTAGTGTGTATGTAAGTTATTCTTTACAGAAACAAGAAACTTAAAAATAAACAAGTGTACGTAAAATAAATAGAAGAGTTAAGAGACACTTGATACGAGAGATGTTTACGGAGTTCGGCACTAACGTCTACATCTCTGAGGCTTCGCAACATTCGAGATGGCGCTCCTTTCTTTACCCAATGAGAAAAAAATACAAGGTGGAACCAGTGAGCTCTTACAAACTCCGAGAAGTCACACGGCCCGAGCACGGAATTGGCTCACGAGCACTAAAGGTTTAAGTATTTGAAACAAACAATAGATCTCACACAAATCACTCTAATTCTTATACAATATTGAGTTTGGTGGAGTATGCTTGAGATTATTATATAGATATTGAAGCTTTGTGCACGAACAACAATGGAGGATTCTAGATCTGAAAAGAATATGAAATATTGCAATTAGGGACGGCTAGATTATTACCTCAAACCTAGATTTTGTTTCTATTTATAGAGAGAGAAACAAAACTTGATAACTGGCGTCAACCGTTACAACGGTTAATAAAGCGTTGTAATGGTTAGCTCCAATTAATAGGTTTGGTTGCGTTACAACGGTTGCTACAACGGAACTCTCTGAAAGTTTTGGAGTCCGAAATTGATTTATTCCTTACAATGTTTATTTGATGTTGCAACGAAATAAATCGATTGCACTGTAGATTTCGGCATATGAATTATTCTGTTGTAACGCTATGATAACCGTGCAACAGTTTATGTAAATTACTTCAATCTCAAGTATATTTTACCAATTTCACAGATTTTTAATTAATAATAATCTTGAGCTAAGTCTTCTTAGTTCATTCTTTAGTTCATTGCATCACATTCTTGATATGTGTAGTATTTGTGCATGTATCTTTGATATTTATTGAAGCTTTATATCTTCATGAACCTGCATCATATCTCAAGACAAGAAACTGTAAAATTCAACAAATATATGTTTTGCAAATCTAGTCAAACAAACAAGTAGATTATTGCATAATCTAACAATCTCTTAACTCTTTTATTTATTTTACATACACTTGCTTTATTTAAGTTTTCTTGTTTCCGCCAAGAACAACTTACGTACATGATGTCTCGTTATTTGACCTATAATTCCGACCAATTTCTGTACCAAAACCTGTGCCTAACACTGTCAAATCGTGTTTATTTCATTGAATATCTTTAGAATGTGGTACTGCTGCAAGTTTAATCTTATTTTGCAGGATTCGGGCGAAATCGAGGAGAAATCTGTAATTCTGAAGTCTCAACACGACCCGTGTCACATTCTACACGGCCCGTGTCAACCTCGACTCCACTAATGAAGAAGCATAGATCTTACACGGGCCGTACAAAATCTGACACGGCCCGTGTCAAGCATTTCCGGAAACAGATTCAGAAATCTGGAAACAAGGCTAATGAAGGAAGGTCGACAAATTGGAGGATATATGCGGGATTTCTTGGACCATAGGGTCATTCTGGATCTGAGAAGGGAGACCTAGGGTTGGGGCTTGACGGCTTGGCTTGGAGAAGAGGAAGAGAGGCAAAAATCGAGAGATTTGCGACGGATCTTCTCACTACTTCGAACTTTGCCATGAGCACTATCTTTATCATCTCTTTTATCTGTTTTAGAACTATGTTTGAGTAGACTTTTCAGTTTCTAGGGTTTTGATGTAATCGAATATTTTGTCTTGCATGCTAGTTATTGAATCTTTGTATTGAAATTTGTGTTTGATTGATTGAGTAGTATTTTAATTGCTTAGATTAAATTGTTTGATTTATATTGGTTTACCACTAGATGAATGGCCACATCTAGAAGGTACTTTGGCCCTTATGATCTCTCAACCAAACTAAGTATATGAGGTAGGATTAGTGATCCGAAAGGTGAAACCAAGTAGTAGCCGACAGGTGAACATTTCCTCTATCGACGGATAGAGGTTACCTTTAGTATACCAATCAACCAACTAGGTACTTCGGACCAACAAACGACAGTTGAGGTCTAGAACCCGACGAGGGCACATATTGCAACTCCAAACCAAGTTAACGAACCAATAAACGACAGTTGAGGTTTAGGAACATTAGGTTTGGTCAGTAGAACCCTACACAAAGGAACGATACAAAGAAACAGTAACTGCTGCATTCACTTGAGGTCAACACGGACCGTGTAGGAAATGACACGGCCCGGACAACTTGAGGCAAAACTGAGATGAAGTCATAACCCTGGAAACACCTTCTTATTATTGAATTAAAACCAGTTTTATTTACTTTCTTGTGTTTTATTACTGCTATTGAACTGTTAGGAATTTAAACAAACAAACAACCAACCTTTTGCAGAACTTCTAGAGTTTTTATATAATTTAAGCAGAGTCTAGAAACATTCAAACCGTCCTGTGGATCGATACCTGAATATACTGCTCGATAGAGTTGTACACTTGCAACCCGACTCGAAAGGTGTACCAAGGTTAAAAAGTATAGCTTGCTATACTGAAACTTTGTGCATACGCTTTCGTGTGAATAGTACACATTAGATATATATTAGTGGTGAATACTAAATTACTCAAGTATTAAAATTTAAAATGCTCCATATTCACCTTCTCTGGGTGCCGTTAGGGACCAACAATAGAAAATAAAAAAAAAACAAATTTAACAAAATCAGAATGGAATGAGAGACTATGAGGTCCATTCCGGATGTACCACAATTCATGCCTTCATGGTATCTGTATAGCAAAAAAGAAAGAAAAAAAAGGAAAAAAAATTAAAATAAAGTTGCATAACATTCCAATCATTCTGCTTGGATGCAAACTTTTGAAATATAAGTTATTTGTATTATAGATAGATATGCACTTATAAAGTTTTATATCGTTAGGCCGAACTAATTTTTTTTAATAAGAATGGTTGTTTTAAAATACACAGAATAATTGGTGGGATTTGAACTTGAGTTCTCGTACATACAAAATAAAACTCTAATCATTAAATTATATTGAGTTCTCGTACATGAAAACTGCTGTTTTTATTAAATTTCTGCACCATTGAAAACAACGGTTTTTAAACCAACTTAATAAATAGTAAAAAAAATTTCAAAAAATGTAAAATTTGGTCTCCAAGTACATTTTAATATAGATTGAACATCTAACAGTTTGAATTTGTTGTTTGAACATCAAATACTAAGATATGCTCCCGTAAGCACTTCGGTCGAAATACTTCCGGAAGCAAATTAGCCATACTATATATATATATGAGTTGGCTACGGTGCTATGCGTAGCATAGAGGGCCTTCGTGCTACGGCTCAATTATTGAGTTTTCAAAATCCTAACGGTCGATCCGAACCGTTCAACATGATCTCCATATGAATATGTACTTGCAAATTAAATTTTACATTTTTTAGAATTTTTAGATAGGTGGAAAATCACTTGATATGAAAATTACAGAATTTTCAGATCAAGTGATTTTCTACCTATTTAAAAAAATAGTAAATTTTTTAAAAAAATGTAAAATTTAGTTTGCAAGTACATATTTATATGAGATCATGTTGAACGGTTCGGATCGACCGTTAGAATTTTAAAAATTCAAATATTGAGCCGTAGCGCGGAGGCAATTTCCAAGTAGGAAATTGTCTTGTTAATTGGCCAGTGTAATACCATTTATTAGTGTGTTCAAAGATATAGCTAATTAACGGTCTTCACATGGTAATCATGCTCTCCAAGGATGAACCGGAAGCACCAGGTGCATTTATATCCTGTCGAAACATAAACCCCCACTTGGACAGAGACAGAGTGGCGTCTTGCAAAAAATAATACAGCTACTGTCAGCTGTCACGCGAGAGAGAGGCTGAGACACATGAAATAAAACCTCTTTCCCTCTCCTCGTGTCGTGTGTGGGCCCCACAGATCAGACTGATCGAGACTGGGGAAGGAGAGAGAGAGAGGCGTTCTCGCTCCAGTCTCCACCCGGGCAGAGAGAAAGCGAGAGAGAGATAGTCAGCGCCCCCCCTAGTGGAATTCTAGATAATGCTACGAGAAAGCGATTAATTCGATCCTTTTCATTTCTTTTTGAATTTTCTGACCAACTATTTTGTTTTGAATTGTATTAAACTTTCGTCTCCTCGACTCCCACACGACTCTTGTTCTTCTATCTTTTTATTTCTTTGCCTCTCTGCTGGTCTCAGGAGATAGAGAAAGATACCTAATCAGCTTGACATGAAAAAACAATTCTAAGGTCAGTGATTTTCCTTAAATATTTTAGTTTATATAACTGTAGTGTAACGACCTTATTATGTAAGGATTTATGTGTGGCTTTTGAGGTTCCCAATTCGTAATTTGCTTTGTAAATTTACCTTTTTATCCCGGGAAAGATGTCAGCTCTGGAAAATCTCTCCTTTCTCAAGTATGATCTTTTTATTTTTTTTGTTTGGTTTTAATTTGCCATAAATGAAAAAAATTATGGTGGGAAAGGAAGAGAAAAGGGAAAGTTGGATTTAAATTTTGACTATTTTTTGTAGGAAACATTAACAGATGTCATAATTTAATTTGCTTGTTTATAATAGCAGGTTCTCAATGCACTAATACGGGAAATAATAGGTAATTAAGAGATGGGTAACAAAACAAAATGGTTTGATGCTGTCAAAAAAATATTCAGCCCTCGTTCAGAGGAGAAGAAATCCAAGGTATCTCTCTCTGCTAAGTAATATTTCTCTTGGATTTTTACAATTTCGAATTAATCCCTCAATTACCATGTATTTAGGAAAAACCAAAGAAGAAATGGCGGTTCAGTCGGACTCGGTCAAGGAGCATGGAACCGCTTGCCTCCAGTTCGGTCGAAGAAATCAATGTAGAAAATAATCACGCAGCTGCCTCTACCTCTACCTCTTTCTCGCTAGCTACAGCATCTCGGCAATTAGAGGAGATTAAATTGTCTGAAATCAATGGTGGCCAGAACAAGCATGCGTACTCTGTGGCTCTGGCCTCTGCTGTGGCGGCTGAGGCTGCAGCTGTTGCTGCGCAGGCTGCTGCCGAAGTCGTTCGCCTCACCGCTGCTACAAATGCACCTGTGACAACGAGGGTTGCACAGAAGTCAAAAGAGGAGATCGCTGTCATCAGGATTCAGACTGCCTTCCGTGGGTTTCTGGTATGGAGAACCGTTGATTTGTTTTTATTTCTTGTTCATGTACAAAAGATTTATGCATGCATGAGGAGCAGAGGTTAATTTTGGACTATATTTTTATTAACAAATATTGACATGTTGTTGGAAAATCTAAATGAGTAAATACAAAGTATCTCGTACACTGAAAATGCAAAAAGATACAACCTGCATACTCCAATTGCCATTTGATTGAAATTTGCCCACAACATTGATTCCCCGTAGAGAAATTGTGGAAAGGAATATTGTGCAAATTTCAATTTCATAGAGGGTTATTCAGATATTTCTCTCTTTGCAGGGAAGTACTTTTAAGAAGTTATCTTCAGATTTTGGAAGGATTCACCATAACATTTTCATTTGTGAAATGCAGAATTAATTTTACTGTTTAAATAATGGCGATAAATCGTAATCATATAGTTTTTTTAGCAATCTTTTCTCCTCCTCTGACAAAGGAAATTCCTTGCTCTAAAGTAGTTCAAATTAATCTGGTACTGACTGAATCTAAAATTGTTTTTTTTTATCTTTACCACTGTTAAAATTTTCTTAATTAACTATATTTTGTTGTGTTTGAAGTCAAGAAGAGCTTTAAGGGCACTTAGAGGACTTGTGAGACTAAAGGCCTTGGTTGATGGAAACACTGTCAAGCGCCAGACTGAGAAAACCATTCACTCTATACAGCATCAGACACGCATTCAGTTTGAGATTCATGCTCGAAGGCGACAAATGGTCGAAGAAAACCAAACTATTCAAAAGCAACTCCAGCTCAAGGCAAAGGAGGAGAAATTGAAGGTGAAACAGTTACCTCCGTGTCTTTAAATCGCCAAAATTTCAAAATGCTTACTAATATGATTAACCATTGAGTTTTACATGCCTATTATGCATGATACTTCGCATTAATACTTTCAACGCAAACAACTTTGACCTTTACACTTCTATTTGTAAAATCCATCAATCTGACAGTGAATTTCAATTGTTGATCTGGTGCCAAAGATCCTCTTTTTTTTTTCTTTCCTCAATTCCTGCACAGCTCATAGTTTCTTTATCTTATGGTTAAAATTTTTACCAAATAATATTTATTTGGAACAGACAGCTGAAGATTGGAATCAAAGTGTACAAACCAAGGAGCAAATTGATGCCAGCATTCAGTCAAGGCAAGAAGCTGCTATCAAGAGGGAGCGTGCATTGGCTTATGCCTTCACACACCAGGTATAGTTATCAAAACTAAACTTTGCATCAAACCATCTATAGTTATTTATTAGCTTTACTTTGATCAGTATACCATTAACCCTGTTGGGTAATTCAGTACACATTTTTAATAACCTTGATTCGTAAATGTGAAATGTGAGCTGGCATGATCAATATATTTTTCTTTGTTAAGAGGAAGATCTTTCCTTTAGCACCTGCGACTAAAACTTAAAATGAGAATGGTTTTGGTCACTGTTAAAAACCACATTACTGTTATTTTTTGAAGTACCTTTTATAACAGAACTTGTGGTTCAAATTTGCAGTGGAGGAATACTTCTTCAAACCGGTTCATGAAACCAACCTTCACCGACCCAACCAATCCGCATTGGGGCTGGAGCTGGGTAGAACGCTGGATGGCTGCTCGTCCATGGGAATGCTGTGCTGCCACGTCACCCACTGATAAGCAACTCGAACCCGTTACCGACCGCACCACCCTCAAATCTGCTGTACAGAGCCTCAAATCAAATCCTAACACTAATCCAAACCCAAACTTAAACCGAGGTGGCACCACAACCCCCACGGGACCTCAGTCGACGAGCCGCCCTCCCAGCCGCCAGTCTCCCTCGACCCCTCGTTCGAAGCCTCCTGGACCCCCAAAGGCCCGATCAGCGAGCCCAAAACCCATTAGGGGACACAAAGAAGAGGATGCCAGGAGTGTAGGTAGCACCCGGTCTGAGAGGGTACGGCGACACAGCATTGCAGGGTCCATGATGGGAGATGATGCCAGTTTTACCAGTCTGACAAGCCTACCAGTGATTCCAAGCTACCTCCAATCGACCCAGTCGAGTCGGGCCAAGTTACGGTCTGTTTATAGCCCGATTAGTGAGGTAGGCAATACTCCTGATAAAGGACCAGTTACAAGGAGGTTATCATATCCAACAGCCGAGAGAACCAGTTTAAGATCACCCGGTAACGGGCGGCGGCTCTCGGGTCCACCTAAACTCGAGTCAGGGGGTTCTTTCTGGGAGGGTTTGCTCAAGAGAAATGGTGTGTGAGAGCGAGAAATAAATTAATACATAATGTATTGTTTTTTGAGTGTGTGCATTGTAATTTTGATTAGGTGTTATTAATTGGAGAGGGCTTTTTTATTTTCTCCGAGTTATTTCTAATTTAATTATTGTAGACCGCCATCTTTTGTTTGTTCCTGAGTTGCGTTGCGTGCTAACTTGTTTAGAAGAGGGAAAATAATATTGTTGGATTTGAATGTACAGTTGTGAATTTTTTTTGTGCTGTTTTCTTTTCTCTTTTAATCTTATTATTCTTTTGACTCTATAATTGTTTCAGAGAGTACGGTAGCTGGTGTGTTCCATCCCTTTCTATGTTGAGCAGTGTAATGTTCATTTTGTTATTTATCTGCGTTTGTTTTGTTTGCATGCCGAGAATTAAAATATACAGAAAAAGTTTTTAAGCTCATAAAACTTGCTTTTTATTTCATATTTTAAAATTAATAAGTGATAAAGACGGACTACAAACAATGTATGCGAATAAAAAATGGTTTGTGTCCATTGTCAACAATCCTCTAGTTTTAAAATTGGCAAATGCTTCCATGGACCGCTCTTAATGTCAACCGTTCATTTTTTTTAAATCCAACCAACCAGATTCTATAATAAATGTCTGCAACTGCCGTTTAAATTAACAGAAGATTTCTGCGGAAAGGCAAAATCGTCTTTCTAGAATGAACTGTCTTCTTTCGTTTTATCCTTCGCCAGTCCTCCATCTTGCATTGGCTTCAGCTGAAGCCACGCTTTCTGGACGATGAAATCACCTTCACCGTGCACTGCACCTTCTCCACGTTTTCGTTGGACGCTGAAGTCACTTCTCCGCTACACCTTCTTCACCGATTAAGCACCTTCACCTTGCTGATTTACTCTTTTTAATCTATCGTCGAAACCCTCGAACAACCTACACATCTTTCCTTCTCCAATTTTCATCGACTAGCACACTCAACTGGAGGTATCTATGTCTGTCCTTTTCTCGAAATAAGTAATTTTTGTTTAATTGTTGTAGATTTGTGCAATGTACTTTATTTTTATCAAATTGGACTTACAAAATCAAGTACTCATAAACTCCTAACTTTAATTGTCTGTGTATGCTGAAATTTATGAGTTAGTGAGTTAATAATTTGGATCGGATGCATTTCAGAAAGTTTCCAAGTAGAATTCTGATAATCGTAAGGCTCGTGGGAATGAGAACATTGTCAAGCACGTTGCTGGAGTGTTTTTCGTCATGCTAAAGCAATGGTACATTGTCTCTTGCTGAAGTTATTAGTTTCGATAAGTTATGTTGTCAATGTGTATATGTCTTGATCAAGTGATTTTAATTTATTGTATTCTCTAAACTTGATCTAGTTCATGCACTTTTTTGTTCTAATTTATAGCTGATCTAATTTATAACTTGATTTTGTGTTAAGTTGTGAATATACAAATAATATGGATGCAAATATACATGTATATGTAAAGCTGTACTTGGACCCCTTGTTTAGTAAGCAAAGCACTTACAATTGGAAGTCAGGTATATGTACAATTGAGTGGTGCTTACAATTGAAATCCAGGTATATATACTATCTAAACATATCTTCAAGACCATAATTTTGGTACACGATATCCTTTATCTCTCTTCACACCAAATCCTTACTAAAGGTCAGGGTTACTTATTCCCAATTTTCTGACCGATATGATCTTGTTTTTGAAGTCAGTCGCGATGAAGGGAACACGGGCTGAGTAAGGGAAAGAAAGCTGATGCCAAGTGAGTTGAATTTTCTTATTGCTTGATTTGTTTCATTTCATATGGATCTGAGATTGGATATGATAGTGTTTGAACTGATTTTCTAATTTATTTTTTTATTCGTGAAATTTACCTGTGAAGGAAGAGGAAAGGCGATCGGCGCAGCCAAGGTCGCAAAGGCCACCTTCAGGAGCAGCAAGGTGGGGCTACAATTCCCTGTAGGTCGGATTGCACGATTTCTGAAGATTGGGAAGTACGCTGAGCGCGTCGGTGCTGGTGCGCCTGTCTATCTCGCCACTGTTCTTGAGTATATTGTTGCTGAGGCACTTTGTTCTTACCAATTTGTGCTAAATTTTATGATATCTATTTTATTTGTCCTTTTATTTTATTTTGATTTGTGCATGGTTTGCTTCTTTCTAACAACTATTCAAAATTTAACACAATGAAGAGATTTCTAGCATTCTTTTAATCTTCTGGCAGCCGAGAAAGCCTAAGCCCGAGAAGAGGGGCACCAAGGCTGCGAAGGATCAGAACAAGCCTAAAAGGCCTCCTAGCGCCTTCTTCGTCTTCATGTGAGTTTTTTGGATCGGTTATGCTATAAGTCTACTATTTTTTACCGCGTTCAACTATAAGTCTGCTAAAAGTTTTTTAGATCGGTTCTGCTATAAGGCTGTTGAGGAATCATCTGACAAAGAGAAAGGAGATGCTGGTGCCTCTAGCTTGGCTGATGTTGTCATGGCTGAAGCTGATGATATGGCTGCTCAGGTAATTTCTATTTGTGAAAATTCAAAATAATGTTACAAAATGAAATACGAAAAATACAGACTACAGTAAAGACATTTTTTTAACAAAAGGAACCTTTTCTGTAGCACTATCCAGTTTGTACCTTCTTCAGACCTGTACTGGTTAATTGTGCCAAGTAGATATAAATTATTTTTTTAATGTTTGTCTTTGTTTGGTAAAATTGATGATGGCTTGATGGTGAATTGTTTCTCTAGGGATGTAGTACGGTTTATGTATTTGCTATTAACAGGTCCTAGTTGTATGACAGGATAATGAGGCTGCATTGCTACAGCAAAGCTCTTGCCTTGTCAATGGATGATGTACAGCCCGCGTCAGACATTACCACCACTGACCCAGATTTGGCTCTAGGTTAGGTTTATATGTCCACAAATGGTTGTTTTGTTTGTCAGGCACTGATTTCACACTATTGATAATTGATTGGTAAAGTAAAATTAAAAATAGCAAACTGGCACCAGTTGGAGGTTTCAAGGGCAGCTGGTAACAGTTGAGCAGAATTTAAAATCCCAATTGCCTTTTGTGAACCAGTGGGATTAAGTGCTAGGAAGGTCATTTTTCACTAATTGCTTGATTTTTTTAGGAGTTATCTTTTAAAATATGATATGAACCATATTAATAATGGCACATTCGTTGCACATTATTTTTTTGGCAGCGGATTTTTGCTGGAATATTCTTTGCGAAAGCAAAAATGTCGTGATTTTGTAATTCTTGTGTGTGGTATCTTATATTGTATTAGGCATACTGTGTATGCACATCAGAGACACATAACATCATGAAGATTAGGTTGTTCCAGTATAACTGAATTGGAACATAAATGCTTTAGCTGACGATCTTGCAGCCAGAGGGGCGACTTAGAGAATGGATCTACAAAGGGTTCTCGTACCCAATTATTAAATGAAAAGCATCAGTCAGTTATTAGGGATTTACATAGTTGTGTGTTTTTTCATTTCTAAATACTGGTATGTATGTAGCTGTGTGTTTGAATACTGGTACGAGAGATTTATGTAGCTGTATGTTTGTATTTCTGAATACTGGTATGCTATTGATGTTACTGAATGTAATAGTGCCTAAGGGCTTTTCTTTGCAAAAAAAAAAAGGAATTGGAACAGAAATTAGTTTAGATTGACCATTGCTTGACTCTGTAATTGATTGCTATATAAATCCATGTACAGACATATTGTAAATGCAATACGAAAATAAAAGATCATTCAAATATCTCTCTTGCTATTCTTGTTTTATGTTGAAACAGCAGAGCGCATGGAATTTTAATTTTTTATATAGTTTCTTTCTTGCTATTCTCACTTCCTTCAATGAAAACCAGATAGCATATAACACAAACTTATTCTAGTTTCAAAAAATCAAAGGACGAATTAGGAGAGTTATAGTAAGTTTTCATTTTGTTGTCTTTCATATAATCATTTTCAATATGTAAATGGAAAAAAAAAAAAACTAATTTACAAATTTTTCGGTGAATAAAAATAATTACTTAGAAATATTTTCCAAATAAAATATTATAAAAAACAAGAAGGAAAGAAAATAAAAAATAGAATGGAAAATGAAACAAACAAAAAATGAAAAAAAAAATCTTCCCTCCTAATTTTTTTCATGTTCCCTCTAGTTTTTTTTGCTTTGTATTATTTTTTTTCATTCCATTATTAACAAAATATTAGACATTAACCAAATAATTTTCTTAGATAAAATTCAACCTAAATAAACTAATTTAGGATGTCCAAATCAATTTGCCAAAAAAAATTCACTTATTCTCTTAAATTTTTGCAAAAATTATTTTTCTTACATAACATTAATCTAAATAAATTAATTCTATATGTGCAAATTATTTTTGTTAGACATAATTTATAGTTCAGTTACATGTAGATTCACAAGTGATGAAGTGAAGTCGGTTAAATTTCTAATAGTAACAAATTGTAGATCTATCTTCATATCGCTTCAAATTTGATGCAACAATAAGTTTATTCTAGTGTTATTTAAAATTAATTTCTAGTGCTTCTAAAGATTTAAAATATGACATACCCAATAAATTTCTTTATTATCAAATTCATTAAAAAAAACTTTTTCTATGTTTAAATTATGACTGCAAATTAATTCAATTTTAAATAATTTCTATTGTAAAAAATAGCTTTATAATTTTGGTTCTAATTATGATGTCCGAACCATTTGATTCTGATATGGATTCAAAAATTTATGCTCAAATTATGGTTGAGAAATTATTCAATTTAAATAATTTTTATTGTAAAAATGTAGCTTTATAATTTTTTATTTTAGTTACGACGTTTGAACCATCCAATCTGATATGAGTTACGATTAGATTTTTATAAATAATCTAAATTTATTATGCTAATATTTATATTATGTAATTTTATATTTAAATATCTTGGTCAAAAGAAGCCAAATATAAATCGGAAAAACAAAACAAACCTCTTTTTATTTTCAATTGCCCGAAAATTATGGTTATAAATGGATCAAATACGGACGGATAGTGATCAAATTGTATTCTTATTCGTTATAAGTTTCGATACGAATACGGATAGTCTCCGATAAAAACACAAATATAGATAGTATCGGATACAAATACATATATGAATATAATTCAAAATTAAAAATCAATTATTGATGTACATTCGGGAAAATAAATAACATCTAAATATAATTTTTCATTCATATTATTCATAATAGGTTTATCAGTTATAAAACATATATCATGTTAATAAAACAATAGTCGCTAATTATATCATAGTGTCATATTGTTCATCAAAATATACCAATCCTAAGCATATAGGATAAAAAACTAAAAAAAAATTGTTATAAAAAAATATAAAATCAAAGACAGATATTTATCGAAATCAAAGAGTTATTCTGAGGCAAAGATGAAGGGCCTGTTCGGCGGACACATGGGCAAGAGACAGAAAAATTTTGAACTGATTTTTACTATTCATGTGGGAAAAAGAAAATACAATCTGAGTAAATTTTTTTTTTTTACGTAAACAATAAAAATAAGAGTGCAGCCGATCAGGCCCGAAGAGAGACATTGGGCATATTTAATGTTTTTGCGAAGCATGAACTTTAATCTTTGTATAAAATAAACCAAGACAAATCTACACTCCATAAGTAAATTAAATCATATACTATATAAGTGAAAAATAATTAATATATAATAATAAAATCTACAGTGACACGGAAAGGGAAAAGCAAACCCTAGAGCTCTCTCTCTCTCTTGCTATCCTTGATATATCTAACGGTGGAGATAGAAACCCTAGAGCTCCCCTTCTCTCCCCCGCCCCGCCTCCATTTCCGATTCTCTCTCTCACCCCATCTCTATAAAACCCCCCGTTTAGACATAAACCCTAAACCCTAACTCTATCTCCATTCTCCAACCAGACGCCGAAAGTAAGTCCAACCTCGGAATTTCTTTTGTTTTCCTTTTTCAGGTTTAATTCGCTGTTAAGAGCCTTATCGGATCTGTTCAACTATCGTCTTTTTGTTTCTTCCAGATCACTCTTTTTCGATTTGATTTAGCTTATTGCGTTTTTAGCGGAAAAAATGATACGCCTCTTCTTTCGGCTACAAGATGAATTTATAAAACACTTGTGGCCTTGTTCTGGAGGCGTATATTAAAGCTCGTGAGGGGTTTTTTCATATCCATAGCTGTTATTGCTCCATAGCTATTGGGCTTCCAGTCTCTCACATAATATATTTTTATTCAAATAAAAAGAAAAGAAATCCAGTATTTTACAATTTAGATTTTCTCAGTATAGATCAATCGGGAACGGGGCATGAATTATTAAAAAAAAAATCCGAAATTAAATCTCTAGGATAAAAAATGAATGTTGATATTTACTATTTAGGAAGGGGTATTGAGAGAGGTTGTGAAGAGATTTTGATATTGATACGGTTCCTGTTCCTGTTCCTGGTGTAAATTAATATTGATAATAGGAATAAATGTAACCGGTAACAAACAAATACTTGATATTAGGTTATGGCCAGAAGAAAAATTTAGATCATTGGAATTTTTGAAAGCGAGCACCAAGCAATGCATGACAAACTTGAGTTATTATACAATAATGTTCCACTAAAAATATTGAAGTATATTTTGTTATGGCCAGAAGGTTTTCTGAGCTGACAATGTTGGTACCTAGGCTAGGTACAACACATCTTCTAAACTTGCCAGTGAGATAACTTCCCAGTGAATTCATATCACCGACGGTACCGTAAAAGGGAATCTTTTGCAATTACTTGATCTGGACTGTTCTTTTTAACTTGGCACGACATCTTCTAAACTTGCCAGTGAGATAACTTCCCAGTGAATTCATATCACCGACGGTACCGTAAAAGGGAATCTTTTGCAATTACTTGATCTGGACTGTTCTTTTTAACTTTGCACAAATCTCAAAGCCCAATAATAATGCCCCCTCAGTCAGCCCGAATCTCAAACCGGCTGAGAGTTAATCTCAAACCGTAAATAGCTAACTGTAAAAGGGAATCTTTTACGGTACCGTCGAGGATATGGATTCACTTGGCAGTGAGTTGCTTAAGCAAGCTCCGTCTCACGGAGAGATAGTTCAACTCTAAAAAATATAATTTAGATGTATTATATATTTATATAATCCCGTGTTTTATAATATAATTGGCTTGGTGGAGGTCAGCATTAGCATTCATTTTTTTAAATTGGATTGCTGGTCGAATCTACTCTTTTGATTCGAACTGCCAGAGACGAGAGACGTTTCATTGAGCGCAGTCACATAAATAATTACAGAAGAGAGAATGAGATCTTTTACGTAGTCACAAAATAATTTTGAATATGAGCTTCTTTAATAGAACCCAGATGTAGGGCTGCACAAAATATTCGTAATTCGATTTGAATTTTGATTTGAAAAGGTTTGTAAAAAATTCGATTCGAAATTGAGTTTGTTCGAAATTAATTCAAACCAAACTCAAATTAGACCTAGTTCGTTCGAAATAGGTTCCCAAAACAAACTTAATTCGAAATTAACTCAAACATGAACTGTTAATTTCCGCTGATAATCAACTTTCATGTTTTATTTATGATAATATTTGGATTTGTAATAATTCTAATACGTTGGTGATTGTTCTGTACTTCTATTGATATTTAAATTGTACTTTGAATGCTTTGAATATTTGAAAACTTTGATGATGTTGCTCCTGTTGTCTATTTGGAAAACTTTGGATTATGTGATTGTATTGAACTTTGATTGATTGTACTAAACTTTGGTGTTTGATATAAATTTTGATATTTGTAATGAACTTTGATATAAACTTTGGTGTACTGTGTAATTATAATTCAGAATGTCTGAGTTTTTATTGAAGTGCTGTAATTTCGAACTATGGTCCAGCCACGAGTCATAACTCTTAAGTCGTAACAAAGTTCGTAAAATGTCGAAATTGAGTTCGTAAAAATTTCAATTCGAAATTGAGTTCGTTCAAAATTAATTCAAACCAAACTTAGTGCGAAATTAATTTAAACTAAACTCAAACTGAAGGTAAGTTCGATTCGGTTTGGTTCGTTTGCAGCCCTACCCAGATGCATTCGATTTTTTTTATTAATACCTTAAAAAAATTAACATATATGTCCTCGATTTTCAAAAAATTTGAAATATGTTATGACCGCTCCATTATTGAGCAGTCCTCTTCCAAAGCCGACCGCCCCACAATGGGGCGGTTGGCTATGATTTTTTTTTTGTTCAATTTTTTGTGAGACCGCCCCACTGTGTGGCTGTTGGTTATGATTTTTTTTTTTTTTAGAGATTATTAGCATGTATAGAATGATTTCGGTCTCAATATTTCTATGATTTCTATTTTTTTTTCTCTCTTTTTGGATACTTTTATTGTTTAATTTTGGTCTATATTGGTCTTATAGTAAATCTAATACAATCCGAATTTAAAATCCATTAAGAATAAGTAAATAAATAAATATTATTTTAAAGCTAAATGTATCACGTACATTTAATTTGAAATCCGAATGTATCTGTTTAAAATAGCTCAAATTGAGAGGTGATTAACTTTAATCGAACTTTGGCCGAAATTTGATCGTTCGACCACTTTTCAGAAAGCTTGAGAGGAGATATGGATTTTGAAGATAAACTGAGGTTTACCTTATAAACACTCAGAATTACAAAAAAAAAAAAAACATAGTTTAGGACCTCAAAACTGCAATTAAAGTTTCTGAAAAATAACGGTAAGTCAAAATCCTATTGTATAAAGTTCAAACATCTATCTGAGTATCTCAGTAAATTGGTTATATAATGAACTTGTGGAATACTAATTTTAATATTTTTGAAATTTTTTTTACTATTTTTTATAATTTATGAAAGATGATACAAAATGACATAAAAATAAAAAAAATTGACAATATTTTCTGAAAGAAAACAAGTGTATATTTTCTTAGTACTTGAGTTCTATTTATAAAATCAAAGAACATGAGTATTAAAAAAGAGAAAAAAAAATATAAAAACTGTGAGACCAAATTACTGTTAATGTCTATATATAAAACATTTATTCTATACACACTAAATATCTCTAAAAAAATCATAACCAACCGCTCTACTGTGGGAGCGGTCAGATATGGAGGGCAAATCTGTTAATTTTTTTAAGGATATTAATAAAAAAATCGGCAGATGCATGCTTGATCTTCATTTCCTAAATTTGTGTTATGGAACGAGTCCAAAAATAAACAAATAAATAATAACTAAAAAAAAAGGTATTCACAGCTGAGCTGATCGGTGTGTAATGGGGAAAGAAATGCTGTTGATTGGCTGTGGCGAGAAATATTAGTTTGAGCAGTTGGATCAAGCAATAGAGTAGAAATAAGGTGTTCTTAAGCTCATTAAGCTTTTTTGTGAGCTTAATTAAAAAATCTATTGGATTGACTTCAAACGACACATCCAAACTGTTGAAACCGTTCTACTTCACGAGTGATGCATTTACATATCAAATTTATAATTTTTCGAACTAGTTTAGTATAAAGTCAAACTGTAAAAAAATAAAGAAAAATGAGCTCATTAAAATTAACTTATACATCATCTTTTTTAAACCGCTTAACTTCATACTAAATTAGTTCAAAAATTTTAAAAATTTGATATGTAAACGCATCACTCATGAAGTAGATCGGTTTCAACGGTTTAAATGCATCGTTTGAAGTTAATCCAATAAATTATTGAATTAAGTTTACAAAGAGACATGGTGAGCTTAAGAACACCTTAGTTCTACTCCAAGCAAGATATAACAAATGAAAAATTATAAATTCATATCCTCTGTTGGGTAGAACTAAGATGTTCTTAGTCAAGCGGTCAAATGAACACCTTATATTTTCCTATTTACTAGCTGTTTTGTGTTTTTGCAGCTGGCTGACCTTAATTCATATCATCTGGGATGACAAAATTTTGAGTTTGAATATGGTCTGTTCGTTATATACCACAAATCTTAAAGTGAGTTAAAAAAAAAAATTTCACTCTAAAATTTATTATATTATATTTATCTTTCTAAACTTCGAAACTCACGAATTTATCTAATTTAATATATTTTTTTATTAGAAGTCATTTTAAAATTTTAAGTGCCCATTTATCTTTAATTAAAAAATAAAGAATAAGTAACATGTTAAAAAAATGTTTGGTCTTCAAATTAACTGACTGTGAAAGTAAATAGTTCATTTTCTACTTGTAACGCATACACAAGTGAACACCTAAATGTCACCTGGGTGTACATCACAAATAGCAAAATGAATCGTATGCCGTCAAAACTGATGAATTAGAAAAATATATGTTTTTCTTATACAATATATATATATATATATATATATATATTTTTTTTTTTAAATTTTAATAAAGATAAAAGTGGATACTTTAAATATAAGATGAATTTTAATAGAAAATAGTCAAATACAATAAAATGGATAAATGTGTAAATTTTTAAAAATTTATAAGTGTAATAAATATAATATTATGAATTTTAAAGGAGGAATTTGGTAATTACGCAATATACATGAAGTCATGAAATCATCCCAAACTTATTTTAGACGCGCTTTGACAATTATAACCTCGCTAACTTAGTGCGTGCGCACGTCCTTTAATAACTCAGCGAATTTGTTCGCCATTTTTAAAATTCCTAAAATCCCAACGGCATCCCGCATCCAAACTTGATTACAGCGAATTTGGATCCACGTCCCTTCTCTCTTCACCTTCACCTTCCCCTTCCCCAACCTCTCTCTTTACCTAAAGATAGAATTTGCCTCTTTCATGCGCAATCTCCCCTCTCCATTAAGCGGGGTTTGAATCCTCCGATCCAACCATGTGCATGCTAACCTAAAGCTTAAGAATATAATGAATTATTGAGAAATTTTAGGCTTTGTATTGGAGAAATTTTGATGACTTATTGGGGGGCTGATAGGAGGGGAAGAGGAGAAAAATGAATTGTTTCCCTTGCTTCACTTCAAGTGAGAAGAGGGCCAAAAGAAATGCCAACGCCGCCACAAATACTAAAGAATTCTCACCAACAGTCGCCCCGGCCCCACCTTCTCCCCCAGGGCCCACAAGAAGCCCTAATTACGAACCAAGACCAGGTGAAATTTATCTTCCTTTATTTCCATGTATAATTTGTATTTGCTTCTTTCTCTGTAATTATAATCAATTCCCCCCTATGAAGTTATTGAATAAGCACAAATTCTAATTAAGTTTTGCTTACTTATTTGGTGAGAATGTTCTATGCAATATTAGATTTGAAATAATAATAATAAGGCAAATTCTTCTATGGGCATAAGGACCTATTTGTAAAATGAGCATATTTTCATTTTCAAAGTTCAAACAGTCGATCCGACCGTTCAACATTTTCTCCATATTACAATGTACTTGGAGGTCAAATTTTACATTTTTCTGAATTTTTTTACTATTTATTAAGATGGGTACAAAATTCAATGGTCTGAATTTGACTAGTTTTGTAAAATACTTAATAAATAGTAAAAAAATTCAGAAAAATGTAAAATTTGACCTCCAAGTACATTCTAATATGGAGATAATGTTGAACGGTCGGATCGACTATTTGAACTTTGAAAATAAAAATATGCTCATTTTACAAATAGGTCCTTATGCCCATAGAAGCATCCCTCTAATAATAATAGTACCAGCCGAAAAAGAAGTGACCTTGAGATACTAATAGTTTTTGATTAATTTGTGCAGTGAACCAGGTAGAAAATAGTTCGCTCCAGGTGCCAGGTACGCCCAACAATGGCAACATTGCCGCACAAACATTCACATTTCGTGAACTCGCAGCCGCCACGAAAAATTTCAGACCAGATTGCCTTATTGGAGAAGGAGGTTTTGGTAGAGTTTACAAGGGTACCCTTGAAAAGTCTGGCCAGGTAAGAAAAAAAAACAAAACAAACAAACAAACAAACTTTTTTTCTTTTTACTTTTTCTCAATAGGCTAGCAGCCGTGCATTTGAGATTTGCTCAGGTGTTTCTCAAATAAATGTCACACATTCTGTTATCAAAAGTTGTGGAAATCACTGAGGGAGCTCGCCTACTAATACAATCGAGTTGGTGGGAGCATTTCATTTTTTGTTTCTAAATTTTAATCTTGTACCGGATTGCACGCACTGAAGGAAACAATTTTGATCACCACATTGCTGGCATGCACATCATTATTTGATAATATTGTTTACTTGTTGGCTCACTGCTTGTCAGGGGTGTAAACGGATGCGGATATCCGGACGGATATCCGCTCCGAATCCGCATATAATCCGTATCCGGATTTAAACGGATACGGATATCGCGGATATGGATACGGATAATTATCAATTACCCATAGATGCGGATACGGATACGGATATGGTTTTAAATTTTGATATCCGTTTACTATCCGTGTGAGGTGAAAGTCTAAGCAACCAAGGTACAAACCACTACACCACATTATCAATAGAATGAATATCTTATATTCTCTCATCTTTCTAACATTAATATCTCCATCAACTTACAATTATTCATTTATTTTTATATTTAAAATTTATTAATTATTAATTATATCTTAAAGTTCATATAACTCAATATCCGACAATTATCCGTTCTATATTCGTATTCGAATCCGTATTCGTAAATTATCCGCTCCGTATCCGTATCCGTTTAAGGCGGATATGGTTTTAAATTTTGATATCCGTTTACTATCCGTATCCGTATCCGTTCATTGAAAGGCGGATACGGTTTGGTATTAGCATTATCCGCTCCGAATCCGCTCCGTTTACACCCCTACTGCTTGTTCAATAAAAGGTCTAAGAAAATTGAATATTATCGTTAATATTGTTTTGTTATAGGTTGTAGCAGTGAAACAATTGGACAGGAATGGGTTGCAAGGAAACAGAGAATTTTTGGTTGAGGTTTTGATGCTGAGCCTTCTTCACCATGGAAATCTGGTTAATTTGGTCGGATATTGCGCAGATGGCGATCAGAGACTTTTAGTCTATGAATACATGCCCTCGGGTTCCGTGGAAGACCATCTATTCGGTACATACCTTTTCAAAGGACCTAGGAAATTTAGACAAAAAAATATAGAAAAAATACTAACCATATGAAATACCTCCATTCATTTTCAAAATTTTTGTACTTATGCATGATTTTCTATATACTTTATAGTAAAATGTTATGGGTACTGTAAAATTGACCTGCATAAACATCACGAAAATTTTATATGATTGACTCTCATAGCTTAAAAGTCTGGCTCCGTACGTACTTATGGGGTCTGGAGATGGTCATTTATTCGGTACATATATTTTTGAAAGGACCTAAGGAAATTTAGACAAAAAATATAAAAAGATAAACCGTGAAGTTATGTATGAATTATGATTAAGACTAACAAGTTGGTGGTCAAAGGCAAAAACTTGCAAGTATTTATTATTTAGGAATGCAAAATTCATTTGACGTATGAATTTATGCCCCTGGCAGATATAACTGAGGAGCAACAGCCACTAGACTGGTTCACACGAATGCGAATTGCTTACGGTGCAGCACAAGGCCTTGAATACCTACACGAAAAGGCTAATCCTCCTGTGATATACCGCGACCTAAAATCATCAAATATTCTTCTAGATGAGAATTTCAACCCCAAATTATCAGACTTTGGCTTAGCAAAGCTTGGGCCAATGGGGGAAAAGACGCATGTATCTTCACGAGTCATGGGTACTTATGGATATTGCGCACCAGAGTACGCAAGGACGGGACATTTGACGGTTAAATCAGATGTGTACAGTTTTGGTGTGGTTCTACTCGAGTTGATTTCTGGGAGGAGAGCTATTGACACTGCGAAGCCGACAAATGAGCAAAATCTTGTTACCTGGGTAAGTATCGGTTGGTTGATTTCTCATACACATTCTCCTTCGGACAAAGATAATTTTTGTTACTTGAGTAAGTATATAGGTTTGTTGATTTTTCGTACAAATTCTCCACACTATCATTATCATTTCTTCCACCGTTTGGTATGGTAATTTTTCTTAATTTGGATAGTTTCATGGAGTTATCGAGGGTATGATGTCTCTTTCTTTTTTCTTGATGGGGCTTTTTTGTTTCCTTTTTTTTTTTTCCTTTTTGGGATTCAATTGGTACCGTTTGGTGCTTATTCTTTGATATCCTTTTATTTGTTTACGGGGTTTGGGTAAGTCTCACAAGTTCATCCTCTATATCTATTGTCTCAAATATTATCATGACAAAACATACCTCTTTACTTTCGAACAAATCTCGCTCCGATGAATTAATTACAAGTAGTAATTTTTGTATTGAAAAAATAGTTTATTAATCTACTATCTTTCTTTGTACACAGGCAATGCCGATGTTTAGAGATCAAAAACGGTATCCAGATCTAATAGACCCCTTGATAGAAGATGATTATCCCACCAAAGCTCTCAACCAAACAGTTGCAGTGGCTGCAATGTGTCTCCAAGAAGAAGCCACTGTTCGACCCCTCATGGCCGACGTCGTCATGGCCCTTAGCTTTCTCACAACACCGGCAAATGAATCCCCCTCTCCTGCATCAAGCATTGTGCCACCATTGCCCGATCAAATGAGCATAGCGGAAGGTGATTCAATGGATTGGGGCTCTTCGACTTCAAACCAATAAGGGGTAATTTGGAGATCAATAACAAGGACCCCTCAAAGTACCCGATGCGCTCTTTATCTGTCAGATTCGCGGTGTAACTGGGTAGATCGAGCTTGCTTAAATGAAATCCTCTCTCTTTTTGGGTTAGTTCTTCTAAATTGGGGTTATTTGAGTGATACTTTGTAATGAAGACTGAACACAAGCATTAGTAGTGTGAGATATGAGGTATGTCACACTGTATTGTTTTTTTTTCCTTCTTGCGGATTTATATTGTTTGAATATGCAGAATTTGACTGTATATAACTGTATATAAGAAACAACTAAATTTGTTGTGTCAACAATTATTTACATGAAAACAAGTGGCAAAAGGAAAAATACATAAAGAATGGTTTAACAAAGGTAGTAAGGTAGAATAAAATTTTCTCTTCTTGTGTAACATAATAACTTTTAATTTTGTCTTCTCTAATTCATTCAACTTCTTAATTATTCTAATATAGTCACTTTACATTTTTTTTTTCATCCAAAAGTAACGAAATAAAGACATCACGGTCCTTGTCTACAAAAGGAAATAGATATTACTCCTGTCAGCATATCTGTATGAATTATATGAATATCTATTAGAAATAAAGAAAAGCTATAGTCCAAGTATAGATACAAACATCATTGAAACAAATATAGATATAACATTAAAAATTCTGTCAGCTCATCCAGCTCCTTTTTTTTTTTGTTGAAAACGGTATGATGAATGGTGAGCCATATGTAGTGAATGAGATCAATTGACTCCATTTACTTTTTAAAATTTCATAATTTTACTATATATTTTAAAGAAAAAATACAGAAAGATGTTGTGGATAATGTAAATTAAATTCCATATTTTTTGTGAAAATAACCTTTTGATCTCCATATATAACTCAAAAATCTGTCTCCACCCCTGAATATGACTTGCCATAGTTGTCCTTTACTATGAATAATCATATAGTAATATGCAAGTTTTTCATATATTCTGTAATTCCAAAATTGTGCTGTTATACTGGAAATGCTTGTTTTGTTACAATTTACCTTTACACCTTGTTTGGATGGAGAGTAGAGGAAGGGAGGGAATGGAAAGAAAAGAAAACTTTCCGTCGAATCGTGTTTGGTTGACAAAATTATGTCGGAGGTGAAGGGTACATGAGGTGAAAGGTTTAACCTTGTATCATTATAATCAATAGAATCGGCTTCCCTCCCGATTTGGAGTGTAACGGATGGAAAGAAATTTTGTTGCAAATATTTTTAGAACAAAAAACACATATCTACACAACAACCGAATTTCTCATTAACCTCCTAAATTTTAGTCAACCAAACAAGAAATAAGACGGAAAAGAAAGTTAAATTATTTTTTCCTCATTAATCATCCAAACACAAAGAAGTTAAATATGTTAATCTTCCTTTCTATTCCATTCCATTCTCTTTTATTCTTCACGTCCCCTTCCTTCCTCTACTCTCCATCCAAACAAGGTGTTAATATCAGGATCACTTTCCTACCACAAACTTTGTTTGTTTGGATTAATGAAAATAGTAACTAATTCAAAAATAAAAATAGCTACTATTCAGATAACTATGAGTATCTAAATAACATTTTTGCTATTCGGAATGGCTACTAATCTACTATTCCTTCTAAATGTTAGAATAACTATTATTTTTTTGTGTGAAGAGAGAGAAATTAAAGTTGACGTTGTTTATGCCATCTCTATATTGTGGTATTTGTTTGAGATCGCATTTGTCTATCTTTTATCTTCGTTACCCTTTGCTATTGTTCTATGTTATATGTTCTATGTTTTCGTGCATCACTAATTGCATAATATCGACGGTTTAGTGAAAAAAGTTAATTGAAATTTATTGATTAGTCATCTAATCGTCTAAATTGAATCGTTCTAGACTTTCCAGTCAAGAACAACAAGTTATGCTTCACCAAATAAAAAAAAAACATATTATACATAACTCGTATATATTAGTAGAGATGGTTCGAATATCTCTATTTTTGTTTTCGTCGTGTATCTATTTTTCAGAAATTAAGGTTTCTGAAGTTTTAAATTCTTAAATCTCTTAAATTAATTTTAGAGGTTCTATTAAGTTACGTCAGTAATAAATTAAAAATGATAAATATTTTAAGTCAATTATTTGGCCAGTATGGAGTTTATAAACAGTTTCATAATAAAAAACTTCTCTGTATAGTTTCTAAATAAAAAACTCTCTTACATCACTAAAACTGAATTAGAAACTGTCACCTCAGATTAGAAACTGTAATAATACCAGAGATGTAGATGTTCTTATACATCAAAACGACACTTTTAGATATAATATGTATTATTTTTTCTACATGTACAAAAAAAATTTAAAATCAGTGGCTAAGCACCTATATAATTAGTTGTAGATCCGACCTTACTTGGAATTCAAATACAGTGCAATACCTGATCGAGTACAGTGATGATACGTCCTATCTCGGGAGATGAGGCCGTATGGTAACTCTGGGCTAAGTTGGAATCGTCCTGTCAAGAGATGACAGGCCGAGGTGCGAGTTGAGTTATGAACTCGGGGTATTTGTGAGAGATTCTGACTCTAACCTGTATAATCTCTCTATGTGAAAGTTGCGTCCCCTGTTTCATGGGAATCACTGCCTTATATAGTCTAGCCATAACTGCCATCTCGGGCGTTTATGGGAGAACGTGGGCAGTTATGTCGTCCGTTACTGGGACGTGGGCATTAAACCGACCGTTTCTGGGACGTGGGCATTAAGCTAGCCGTTTCCACGGCTATCCCGTATGTCGGTTGGCCTTAACCTATATTCGGGCTGCATGCTTTTGAGGCCTCCGAGTTGGGCCCCAGTTTAGTGAATCTTTGGGCTTTTTCGTATGACGTCGGGTTGGCCTTGTAAAGGTCCGAATCCCAGTCTTTCATGGCCCAATTTGGAACAAGTAAAAGGGCCTGTGGAACATGGCCCTATCATTAGCCCCCGAAGTCGGAATGCATCAGCGAGATGCTTGCGACTTGAGGGTGAATAACTCATAAAACATACTTCATTAAATGTTATCTATATCTTGGGTTAAAGATATGTCGGTCACCTATCCCGGGCACGTAACCCGAAGTTAACGCGTTATCATAGTGAGTAACCTGAGACAACTAAGCGTACTTAGTGTCGAGGATTTTTTATAACCGACGTTAGTGTACTAGTCATGCCGTAATAACTCGAGTGTGACGTCTGATTGTTGATATGTTTCTCACTTCTTTTTTTTTTTTTTTTTTTTTTTTTACGTGACAAGGGAGATGGTATCCGAGTTATTTTTTGACAAGGGAGATAGTATCCGAGTTAGTCAAAAATGAAAGAAGTGAAACATTGAAGTTATAAGTAATCATTAATATCGCAAGAACATAACAAGTCTAAATATAACAAAACATCGAAATCATACAACGCCTCGATCGAGTAAAACATCGAAATCATACAACGCCTAATTAGACTGAACATGGGACATGATGCTATATAGCGCCTGGAAGAATATTTCCACTATGAGCGCCATGTCTGTCATGTCGCGCCTTCCAAGCACGGTGATGGCCATGTTCAAATAGACGGGTGTGATGTCGTTTCTCGGACCGCTTATACCCTGCCCTGGTCGGTGTCTTCGAAAAGATTGTCGGTGTCGAGTTCGTCTTGGGTAGCGGTGTACAAACTCGGGCCTCTAGTATTGCGGGATAAACACCCAGGACATTTCCAGAACCGACGTCTAGGGTCCGATCGGCCTTGGATGTCGTAATGGATGAAGCAACTCCATTCATAGCACCCCCGACATTTTACCATCTCGTGCTGAGCATCTTTGTTACGGCAGATGATGCATCTACGCATCTTGGGTTCGAGATTGAATTTATAGATGTCGTTCTCGTCTTCCTTGGTGAATGAGGGTGCGTTAGCAAGGGTGAGGTCAATAAGGTCACCGATTTGGAGGTCCTCGTTTACGAGCATCCAATCCAGGTCTTTCTCGGAGAAATGTTGGAGGCGTGTCCATCTCTCAGGCCGAGATAGGGCCCGTATTGTGTCCCGAGAATATCGGGAATTGGGGGGAAGCATGTCGTGGCGACGTTTTGACGGTTGGTCATTGCTATTCGGACTTCGATCGAGAGGTGTTTTGTTTTTGGAAACAACTCTCTTGATAGGCATCTCGGAGGTTTTGAGGTTTTGAGGAAAAAGATAGGAAGAATGTGCGTTTGTCCTATTAGTGGCTGGTTATTTATAGGCGTTATGGGCGAAGGTTGCCATAAATACCGTGGGCCATATTGCCTAAAATAAGGAGCCGCCAGCTATTAGCCATAAATGTCATTGGGCGTTGTGTAAGTTATACGACATGACAGGCTTTTCGGCGTTTCCGAGGTAGTTAAGTTAACTTACGTCAAACGGTATCAAGTAGTAATGAAATGCCTATGAAACATATATTAATCAAAACAACACGAGGTAAAGACCTCGGCTGAAGGTTACAACACGGACAGATGAGTAAAATTTAAAAATTGACAACCAATTAAAAACAAAAGGCGGACTATCCCCGCGATATTCTATATATATCTAAGGTTATTCATGGCGGGAGCGCTTGGTTCGGCGTTCTTGATCACGGCATTTTCTGCAAGTGAAGGATATGAAGCGTGGATCGCCATGGTTCCGAGGTGATCTACGGGCTAAACACCCGGGATGAAAAGCTTCTTCACATCCATCACAATGGAACATGTGCCGATAGTTCCCTCTGGATCGGCAAATAGCGCACCTATCCCATGCTAGTGGGTGATCGTCGTCCCTCTCGGGACGGTTTATTGGTAGCGCAATGTTGACCTCGGGGACCTCATGGTGGATATGTGCTTGAAGTGGCGGAATATTATCTTGTTCTAACTTGA
The DNA here is from genome assembly GCA_025461045.1 of Carex parvula. NCBI lineage: Eukaryota > Viridiplantae > Streptophyta > Magnoliopsida > Poales > Cyperaceae > Carex > Carex parvula. The sequence continues at coordinate 132,781 of JAJGRW010000296.1, read as the reverse complement.
TTCCGTCCTTCACTTGTTTGTTCTTGGCCATTGTGTCGTATTTCGAGTTGGACGTGATGGTAGTGATCGCTGGATGTTCCGTTAGAAGAAGACGGAAGGAGTATTTATAATATGTCGGCATTAAATGCTCGACGCCTCGTCTTCCGTTAACTGTCGTCAGCCATCAAATCAATCAGGGTACGGGATTATGGCGCAATTCTCGTGTGACACCTGGCGCGCGCTAGCTCGGTGAGAATCCGATGCGCGATAATCGAGGCGTCGCAATGATGAAGGGAAAAGACGCGATGCTCCGTGTTTTCTTTTCAGAATTCGTGCAAGTATTGAGCGGGAAAACGGAACCCCTATATATACTCTCCATCCCGATCCGTTCATTTATTCTTGTTTTTCTTGAGCTAATCAATCTCGAAGCAGCAGAGCGAAAGTGATCTCGGAGAGAGGAAGTACAACGTGTGCAAGCGATTTCTCGTGGGTACGTCGGAGAAAGAAGACCGAGGTGCGAAGGGAATTTCTATACTAGGTAAACGTTGCTATCTCGTTAACTGCTTTTTATGTTAACTAATTATGCATATGCATTGCCGAGTTTGAAAGAATGGTTGAACTGGTTAACTCTGGTATGGTAATGTAGTTAATAGCCTATCACAAATTTCATTATCTCGGCAATTTGTATGTATATGTTTAAAATGATGATTTGTAACTCGGTAGTCCAAACAACACTGGTTACCTAAGCCAATCCTGTTTATTTATAAAATTTAGAAATGGCCGATGAACAAGGTGGATCTCGAGATCAATCATCTGATGCCTCCGGGGAGGTATCACCACTGTCTCACCATCCTCCCCGACCAGGCCGGGGAAAGAGTCTGTATGGTTTGACCCCCCCAAATCCCGACATATTACTAGAAGACGTTGAGGAAAATCAAATTAGTGATGAAAGAGAGGGCGGAGAAAATCAATCTGGGGGGGAACTTGTCTTATCCCGAGCCGGAACGTCTCAAGGCCCTCGAAAGCCAAGAAAGAAAAAGACTCATGAAAACATTGGTCCTCGTGAGGGTCGTCCACTTGACTTGAAGTTTCCTACATCGGCTGATATTGCTCCCAAGCGGGTTGTGCAATGTGAAGATTACGCCAATGCCTTTTACGAGGAACTTGTGGATGAGGGCGACCGGGAGGACTATCCTGAACATGTACTTGAATTGGTAGCCCCGGGCCCGGACGACCGGGCACATGATTGGAAACGGGGGACATGTATATATTGGAAAATGCCCAAGTGTGGGTTTAAAATCAGGGTTTCTAGGTTCGTTCGAGAAATATTACGACATCTCGACGTGGCCCCTGCACAGTTAACCGGGCCTGCTTGGTGTTATGTCATGAGCTTTAAATATTTGTTCGATTATATGCCCGAGTTACAGCTGTATTGGCCGAACGTCGGGTTGTTCTTTCATTATTTTTCTCCCATATATAATACCGAAAGTCATCTTGCAATCCGGAAGCGTGGTAAGATTGCACTTTTTGAGAGTATATCTAAGGTGGACGATTGGAATCAAGGTTGGGTTTATCTCGCGAATCCCGACGATTTGTCTTGTTTCCGCGAGATACGGAGGAAATGGCGTCGTCTAACGAAGGAAACTTTGGTCCCTAATTCTCCCCCTTCTCTGACATCGGAAGATTTAAAGGCTGTTGATATTCGTGATAAATATTTCACAAGTTAATCTTCTGTTTTACCTCATACCCGATATACCTTTGCATCGCATCTATTCATCAATAATAATTTTTTTTATACCCAAATTATTAATGTATGTTATTATCGCAGGACGCGGGTTTATGGCTTTACCTTGGAAGGCCGGTCGTTCAGTGCTTGTTTTTGAATCTCCGGAGGACGGCTTCGCGAAAGAGAATTACTTTGCGACCTCTAAAAAGCCGGCTTCCTCTTCCAAGGATCCGAAGACTGCAAAGTCGGGGTCAGGGAATCCTGTAATAATCCGCCCGAAGTCTACTGCAACAACTGCCAAAGGAGTCAAGGGCAGTGCCTCTGGTTCCTCCAAGCTCGGGAGTTCTCAGAAGAGAAAAGAAGTTCCTGCTACCCCTCCCGTGCGTTTAACAAGACAACAGAAGGGAAAAGAGGTTGCGATAAGAGAACCTGAGTCGAAGAAGCAAAAGGTTCAAACTGACCTCGTGCTAGGGGTGTCCGAGGTCGCCAAAGAAGAGTCGCCTGAGGATCTTGTTAAGGCTGCTGAGGAGGATCTTCAAAGAATTATTGAAGAAGCTGCGCGCGACGTGTGGGATCCCGCGAAGGAGCACGCCGAACACCTCAAGTCGAATATATCCGAGCAAGGTCGGGCGACTGGATTCGTGTGGGGGACCCATATCTCACAGGGATTTCCCGATAGTATTTTGGCTTACCTCCCTGGATATTCTGACATGCAGGAAGAAGAAGAACATCCCGAGGTCCATGCCGCATTTTCTCGGGAAACGTTTAGGCTGACTACCACCGCTCGTCAGAAAAAATGGGCTGAAGAGCATCCTGATCAAGTGGTTGGTCAGGTGGTAAGGTCGCTGCATGACGCCGGGGTGTACTTTGGGTTCCTGAAGGACATCCTGGAAAATCGTAGCCCTCTTACTATCACTAATGATCAAGAGATGATCAATAAGGCGATCCTGGAGAGGGATTATTGGGTTAAACTGGCGAGGTTGAAAGACCAGGAAAACAAGTTAGCCACCGGTCATCTGGCCGTTGCCAAGGCGAAATACGAGATGGCGAGGATTATTGGTTTGAGGGCTGATGCCGAGCGTAAAGATCACGAGGAAAAAGCGAAGCGCTATAAGCACAAAGCTAAAGAGTACAAGGATAAGGTCGATGTCCTCAATTCTAAGTTGACGACTCAAGCCAAGGAGGCGGAAGAGATGAAGTCGGAGAATGTCCGACTAAAGGCCGAGATGGAAAGTCTGAAAAAGAAAACACTTAGCAACTTTCTAGGCAGCAAGGCCTTTGCTCAAGCCGTTCCCTACGCGTGTCAAGAAATGATGACAGAGACTGTCTATACTTATTTGAGTACGCTGGCCGGAATCTACCCCTTTAAACCCGAGCATCTGGGTTTTACTAAAGTGGAACCCGAGAAGCTTGTTATCAAAGATCTCTCGAGTTATAGTTGGGACGAAGGGAGGGATGTTTTATTAAACCCGGATGGTACTCCATTCCAGAAGGAGCTGGAACTTGAAAACCATCCGTTTGGGAGGATCATTCATCCTTGGCCGAAAGACAAATGGCCTAAGTGTCTCGAGCTTCCTGATAACGAAGCCGAGGGGTTGAATGACGGGTTTCCATCCGAGACCTCGGAAAGCGAGGAGGATGGCACGGAAGACGCCGAGGTGAACACTGCTGTAATCACCGAGGTTAATATCGGGATAGACCCAGTTGTCTCGCCAGAGAACCCTATAGATTCACAGGTGATGGAAACGGTCCTGAGGATGTTTCCAGCTTGCCTTGTGACGATGGAGCCGGTGCTCTTGAGTCCGATAAGGTTCCGACCTCGGTAAGCAAAAACTTTTATTATCTAGATATCGGAATGTTACTTTCATACTTAATCTTACTCCTTTTATTATGTCTACAGGACGTGTTGAATTATCTAGATATCGGAATGTTACTTTCATACTTAAGCAGTGGATGCAACGTCGATTGTTCTAGTGTGGAAATTTTATTTGTACCCCCGGGATGTGGGGGTCTGAACAATGTTGTGTCGTATTATTTTATTTATACCCCCGAGATGTGGGGGTTTAACAGAGTATGTTGTACTAGTATTTCTATATCCTCGGGATGTGAGGATTAACAGTATTTGTGTAATGTGTTTAAATTTTTGTTACATGTACTTTATCTTTTCCCGAGATTCTTTTCGTTCTTGAAATATATCTCGGTGTATTATTTGAATGCCTCTGTTTAAATTTCTCGTTGCATTCATGTGACGTATCTCCCGAGATTCTTTTCGATTTTGAAATATATCTCGGTGTATTATATGAATGTCTTTGTAAACGAGCCTAATATTAAGGATAACCTTCTCCCCCTTTTTTTATCTTTATTTTCGACTAGTGGTCAATCATCGGAGAAAAGGAAAGTCGGGAAAAACGTATGCGTTACCCCTTGGGATTTTCGATAAATGTTTCCGACATTCAAATTACTGATCATCAGTCATCGTCCCTTGGGACTACATGAAGTTGTATGTGTATGTCAGGAATAATACTCGAGATAAATTCGTTGCCATAAAAGGTTTTCGTTCATATAATCTCGGACCCAAAACACAATCATTCATAATATTGATAAAAGTTTAGAACCATACAATAAATCGTAAAAAACAAAGGCTTATCTCGCCTTAAATGTAAATGACATACATTAAATGTAGAATTTCCGGAGATGACAAGTATTCCATGGACGCGTGAGTATGAAACCACTTGGGTCTTCTAACTCGTAAGCGCCTTTTCCTCGTGGGCGGATGACTTTAAAAGGTCCCTCCCATTGAGGAGCCAATTTACTAACATGCTTGCCGGTTGCTTCCACTATCTTGAGAACTAGATCGCCTGGTTGGAATTCCCGAGGTACCACATGCTTATCAAATGCACGTTTAACCCTACGTTGATACTCCGTGGTGCGGATGCGAGCCTTTTCCCGACCTTCTGTGATAAGGTCGAGTTCAGTAGCACGGGTATCGCGATTATCCTCAGTGGAATATGTCAGAGTGCGAAGAGATGGTTCCATCATTTCAATAGGGGTAACTGCTTCCATCCCAAACACCAAAGAATAAGGCGTTTGTTGCGTGGCTTCGCGAGGTGTTGTGCGATAAGCCCACAGGATTCCATCGAGGAGGTCGGGCCAATTCTTTTTGTTTGCCGCCACTTTTTTCTTGAGTCCATCCAGGATAGTGCGGTTGGTAACTTCTGCCAATCCGTTGCTAGCCGGGTGGCTGACCGAGGTGAAATTGTTTTGGATACCCAAGTTGGAAAGGAACGTCACGGTGCTGGCTGCATTAAACTGTGTTCCATTGTCCGAGATGAGGGCATGTGGTATGCCAAAACGACAAATGATGTTCCGCCAGATGAACTTTTCTGCTGCGGCGGCAGTGATGTTGGCTAGTGCTTCGGCTTCCACCCATTTGGTGAAGTACTCGACGGCTACGATAATCCAACGGCGCTGTCGGACAGCTTTGGGAAACGGACCGACTATATCTATCCCCCATAGGTCAAAGGCCAAGCCCCCGAGATGGATATCTGATCGTATGCCGGGATGTTGCTCAACTTGCTGTGGTATTGGCAGCGCTCACATTTTCGAACCAAATTTGTCGCATCTTGCTGCATAGTCGGCCAATAAAAACCGGCTCTGAGAATTCGCTTAGCTAAAGTTTTGGCCCCTTGATGACTTCCGCAAATGCCCTCATGTACTTCGGAAAGCATTCGTAAAGCCATTTCCTCATTAACGCACTTGAGCCAAGGTCGCACGTATCCTCGTTTGTATAGGTGATTGTTGAATATGGAGTACATCGGTGCGATTCTCTTCAAACGTCGGGCTTCCAACTGATCTGTGGGAAGAATCCCAGTGTTGAGGAAGTTCCACATAGGGGTATACCAGGATTCTCCGGGGTCATTGATGGCAAGTACGTTGGTGGTTTCAAGATTGATGCTGGATTCTGGGATATCCATAACAATTACGGGGCGATCTTTGTCCAGATTACCCGCGGCACCGAGTTTGGATAGAGCATCAGCTTGGCAGTTCTTGTTGCGCGAGACATGCTGAATATTGACTTCGTCAAAATGACCTTTGAGCAGATGGAATTGTTGTCGGTATTTGCGTAACTTCTCATCCATAACTCGGCATTCATCATTGATTTGTTTGACCGCCAACTCGGAGTCACTGCGGGGATGAACCTCACGGGCGCCCAATTCTTTGGCTAGTTTGAGGCCTGCTATCATGGCCTCATATTCTGCGGTATTGTTTGTTACTGGGAACTGGAAGTGAAGAGCATAGTTCAGGGTCTCCCCTTGTGGGCCAGTAAGGGACACCCCGGCTCCTGCCCCTTGTAAAGAAGAGGCGCCATCGACATGGATTGTCCAACGTCCCTCAGATTCGATAGGAACTCCAGAATACTCGGCGATGAAATCAGCAAAGATCTGAGATTTTAGTGCATTCTGGGGGTGGAAGGAAACATCGAACTCTGATAACTCGAGCGCCCAAGCTAACAATCGCCCGGATGAGTCGAAGTTTGCGAATGCCTTCTTGAGGGGAATCCCTGTGTAAACCTTAATGGAATGGGATTGAAAATAAGGCCTCAATTTCCTTGCAGCTATGACCAGAGCATATGCTGCCTTTTCAATCTGAGAATATCTGGTTTCAGCATCTCGGAGTACATGTGAGACGAAGTAAATTGGCTTCTGATCTCGCCCTTCTTCTCGAACAAGGGCAGCACTTACTGCATGACCCGTCGTTGCCAAATACAACACGAGGACGTCGCCCGCTGTAGGCCTGCTGAGACATGGTGGATTGGCAAGATATGCTTTTATCTTTTCGAAGGCCATGGCACATTCTTCTGTCCACTCGAACTTGGCCGACTTGCGCATGGCTTTGAAGAACGGGAAACAGACGTCCCCAGATCGGGCAATGAATCTGTTGAGGGCAGCTAACTTTCCCGTAAGGAATTGTAGCTCTTTGAGGTTCCGAGGTGGCTTCATATCGAGGATGGCTTGTGACTTGGAAGGATGGATCTCTATACCTCGCATAGAAACCATGAAACCGAGGAATTTACCACCAGTTAGTCCGAAAAAACTCTTCTTTGGGTTGAGTTTCATGCTGGCTGAGTTCAATGTCGCGAAGGTCTCTCGAAGATCTCGGACATGATCGAGTCGGACATGCTCTTGACAAGCAGGTCATCTACATACGCCTCTACATTCCGTCCGATTTGTTCCTGAAACACTGTATTGACCATGCGCTGGAAAGTGGCCCCAGCATTGCGTAAACCCGAAGGGCATTACCCGGTAGCAATATAGCCCCGAGTTGGTAGTGAAGGCGGTCTTTTCCTCATCATCTTGGTTCATCCGGATTTGATTGTACTCGGAGAATGCATCCATAAACTGAGATAGGCATGTCCCGAGGTGGAGTCGACCAGTTTGATCGATTTTGGCAAAGGAAATGGATCCATAGGGCATGCCTTGTTAAGATCCGTGTAATCGATACACATGCGCCAGTCGCCGTTGGACTTTTTGACAAGCACGGGATTGGCTGTCCATTCGGGACACTCGACGTTTCGGATGAAACCTGCGTCGAGCAGTTTTTGGACTTCGCATTTACGGCCTGCTGCCGTTCTTCCCCCATATTGCGTTTCCGCTGCCTAACCGGCTTTGAACCCGGCTTGATGTGTAGTCGGTGTTCTGCTATTGACCTCGGAATCCCCGGCATGTCGGCTGCTGTCCAGGCAAAAAACAGACTGGTTTTCTCGGAGAAAATTAATTAATTCTTCCTTGCTTGCCCCTGGACTGCCTTTCCGATATTGATTGTTCTTCCCTCGCTTAAATCGATTTGTTCGACCTCGTCCGCCGGCTCAAGGGAAAACTTTGGTCTCAGCCTTATCAACTGGATCCAGCGTTAGATTGGTGTTAGGAGGTAGGTAATCAGTACTTGAACGCAACCGCTGTTGGTTGGTCTTTGCATCCGATTGCTCGACTTGGTGAACGGATCCTCCTTCACTATGAATGGAAGTCAGGTAGCATTCACGGGCCACTTGCTGTTGACCACATTCTTCTCCTATCCCATTATCTGTATGAAACTTGATTTTCAAGTGGAAAGGGGAAATGATGGCACCGATCTTGTTCAGAGTTCCTCTCCCTAGAATCGCATTGTATGCTGAGGGAGCATTAACAATGAGGAAGTCCACTATGACTTCACACTGTTCGAGGATGGGTGCCAAATGTAACTTTGAGGGGCATCATCCCCCGAGGTCGAAGGGCATCGCCTGTAAAACCTATCAGAGGGGAAATGTGTTGTTGGAGGGCACGAAATATCGAGGCCCATCTGTGTAAGGCCGATAAGTACAGGATGTCTGCTGAGCTTCCAGTGTCGACTAACACCCTTTTAACCCGGTGTGTGTTAATCTTGAGATTCAACACTACAGGGTCGTCATGCGGGCTCGAGATGTCTCCTAAGTCCTTCTCGGAAAAGGATATTGCTTCCTCGGGTCGCGGTCGCTTCTTGTCAGTGGCAGTTTTCAACCTGCAGGACCGTAGGGTATGGCTTTCGGTTGTCCCGAGGTGCGATTTTTCCGGATGGCACCGCGATGGCCACCACTGATTACGTTGAGACTGGACTGTTCTGTCTCTCTTGGCGTCTGTTCTCGGTCCCACCTTGAGTCTGGGGACCAGTTTGTCCAACCTTGGGTCCAGTATAGTCTTCTCTGTAAGGGATAGGTTTCTTGAAAATCTTACCCTTACCATTGTATTCCTGGAGTATTTTCTAAAGAAGTCGGGGTTGATAAACTCGATCAGCTTACCCTCCCGTGCTAATCTTTCAGGATGTCCTTGAGTTGAAGGCAATCCGCAGTAGAGTGCCCGTTGAATCCGTGGTACGCACACTCCTTGAGAGTTATCTTGAACTGCAAAAATGCCTTTAGGCAATGGGGTGGGAGCTCAACATTTCTTCAATGATGTTGTACATCTCGTGTCGCTTCTTGGTGAGAGGTGCATACTTACGAAGTGTTGGCGGTATCCCTCAGTGCCAGATTTGTGCTCTTGCTCGGTTGGCTGGTTTGGTTGGTTTCGCTGAGGTTCTCTTTGGTTGCGAAACCTGTTTTGAGCTGGTTGTCGGTTGGTTTGACGTCGGGGAGACCGAGATCTAGGCCTCGTGGGGCTCCCATTGTCATCTTCAGCGCGGATGTAGCCTTCCGCAAAGGTTACGAATTCTCGTAAAGTAGTCATCTTTCTCATATGGGCTTCGTAACGCAAGGTTCCTGGACCCCCTTTGCGGAGTCCCTTCTTGATAGCAGCCAGAGCAAACTCTTCATTCAGGTTTTGAACTCGCCGGGATGCCTGTATAAACGGTTGACAAACGCGCCTGTTCTTTCACGCTGTCCCTGGACGATATCCAGGAGCATTTCGCATGTGGCGGGTGGAGGTTTTATGATCGTGTACCTTTCCAAAAACAGTTTTGCCGAAATCTTCGAATTTGTTAATGGACCTTCGGGGTAACGTCATGTACCAGTCCCACGCTTCTCCAGTCAAACCAGTGGTGAAAACTCGCACATGATGGCATCAGTAGCTCCGAGAAGGCGGAGTCGCTCAAGGAACCCGTACACAAAGTTGTGCGGATCCTGTGTATCTCCACTACCCGGAAGCTGGGAAGGGTTGCCGGATACTTGAAATCCAACATGGAATGGCGGTAGATATCTCTGGATAACGGGCCATCTTCGATTCCCATAGGGCGAGAATAGGAGCCTGCCTTTTGGGACTCGAGGTCAGCCAGTTTGGTCGCAAGTCTGGCTTGAATCAGTTCTTCGACCTGAGCCATGCTGATACTCGGGTAGGGGTAGGTGATCGCCGCCTCCTTCTTCGGTCATCGCGGCGTGTTCTATCCCGACCTCGGGGCGGACTCTGGTTACGTTCTCTATGGGAGCGAGACTGTTCTCGGCGAGAGGTTCTCGGCCCTCCGCCTTGATAGGCTGATCCTCGCTCGTTGATACGGTGGATCTCGGGACCTGCGGCATGTGGTTCTTCCTCAGGATGAGGTCCCCCATTCTCGTCCTGACCTTCCGGACGTCTTCCCACATCGGGGTGTACCCCTGTTGGTACGGCATTCTGGTCCCTGCGCTCGGATTGGACCTGCTGCTCTGGTAGTGAAGGGGTATCTGTCTCGTTACCGGTTCGGCATTGTATAAATTGAGAGCCCAGGTTCCTCGGGGAGACATTTACTGCTCGGCTGTGGACACGATTTGCCGATAATGGCCGAGGTACAGGCATTGTAGGCCGTATTGGCATTTGCTGAGAATATGGAGTGGGACCCGTCATGGGATACATCCCCTGGGTACCTCCCGGCCCCCATTGTCCGGAGGGTGCAACATATGGGATCGTACCGTATTGGGGACCAATTGGAGTGTAAGGTGTGTAGGGGGTCGCACCATATTGGTACAACGGTGTTTGGTAGTACGGTATGTACGGTATTTGATAGGTACCCGCTATCGGATTGTAATAAGTACCGTTACCTGATTGTGAAATGTACCAGCCATTTGATTGTGCTCGGTGTGGAGTGGCATGGTAGTGTTTCCTTCGATGAACAGAGGTCGAGTGACGTCGGGGCTTGTGCGACGAGGTTGAGCAGATTGGGGACCATGGGGTCGCATCATTGAGCTGCTAGGCCTCGCCCCTAGAGGTTGGCTCTGCGAAGTGTTCACTGTTGGTGGCGTCACCCCGGGGGGGTGTGATTGTTACTCCTGGAGGGGTTGTCACCCCGGAGGGAGCAGGGTCGATGTGGATGGATGAGCCATCTATTCGTCGAGCGAGCTAGGCGTGGCCCCACGGTGGTGGATACGTCCTATCTCGGAGATGAGGCCGTATGTAACTCTGGGCTAAGTTGGAATCGTCCTGTCAAGAGATGACAGGCCGAGGTGCGAGTTGAGTTATGAACTCGGGGTATTTGTGAGAGATTCTGACTCTAACCTGTATAATCTCTCTATGTGAAAGTTGCGTCCCCTGTTTCATGGGAATCACTGCCTTATATAGTCTAGCCATAACTGCCATCTCGGGCGTTTATGGGAGAACGTGGGCAGTTATGTCGTCCGTTACTGGGACGTGGGCATTAAACCGACCGTTTCTGGGACGTGGGCATTAAGCTAGCCGTTTCCACGGCTATCCCGTATGTCGGTTGGCCTTAACCTATATTCGGGCTGCATGCTTTTGAGGCCTCCGAGTTGGGCCCCAGTTTAGTGAATCTTTGGGCTTTTTCATATGACGTCGGGTTGGCCTTGTAAAGGTCCGAATCCCAGTCTTTCATGGCCCAATTTGGAACAAGTAAAGGGCCTGTGGAACATGGCCCTATCAAATACTGTATATATTTTAAAAACTACTTATATTAATTTAAAGATTATTTTTTCTGAAAATTTTTGATACTTTTTGTTAATAAATTTTTGTTTCTAAATTTCGTTGATGTCTATATTTCTAAATCATTTAGTCATTTTTTTTTGTATCCATCATAATTTCAAACTCACATTCTCACAACATTTTTAAGAGAATGTCTCACAATTGTCTGAGCTTATTAAAAGACAGCACATATCATCTTAAAAATGATTTTTCAATAATTATGAAAAAAAAAATGTTGCCAAATCTCATGTAATGGCAGAAGACATCATATTTGTTGCTCAAGTAACATTTTCTTCAAAGATGTTTTTCAAATAGTACTTGTTGACTTTATGTATTAAGATGTTTATCAATGTTCTAAATAGCGCGCTATAGTGTTTTCGGATAAAAAAGCTATGACGCTATGGCTATATAGCGCCGCTATTTCGCGCTATAGAGGCGCTATAGGCCATAGCGCTGTTTTTTCAGCCGTTCCACTATGACGCGGTAACGCTATTTAAACCTTTGTGTTCTATACAAAAAGATTTACCACTATGAATCACATAGTTATAATAAAAACTTAAAAGGGTAAATTTCGCTTGAGGTCACTAAATTTTGTCCTTTGTCATAAATTGATTACTCAAGTTTGATTTGTTCCAATTAAGTCACTGAACTTTTCATTTGCCCAATCAAGTCACTATATAACTTTTTAGTTTAAAACTAACGGAATATGTCCAATCCGTCCAAAATGCTAACGGATTATATTCATTCCATCTAAAACACTAACAGAATGAGCATATTCTGTCCAAATACTAACAGAATGAGAATAATCTGTTAGTATATTGGACGAAAAAGTTATAAAGTGATTTAATTGGAACAAATCAAACATGAGTAATCAATTCGTGAAAAAAAATAAAGTTTAATAATCTTCGATAAAATTTACTCTAACAAAAAAGTCAAAGGTCTGAATAAGCATACGAATTCACACTGAAAAATTTATACTATTATAGAAATAAAAGTTACACAATTTTCAATTCAAAAATGCCGTTTAAAATCAATTTTACACTTTTATCCAGCATGTCGGAAGAATAAAAAGAAATGCCGTATTTTTCACCGCTATATGTAATATATACGACATATTCTGCGATTTTAATCGTTTCTTAGCTGGGAATTTCGAATTTGTTGTTTGGTACGCGGTTTTT
>JAJGRW010000296.1:0-116009 GCA_025461045.1 Carex parvula | reverse complement strand
GAAAAATTCTAAAAAGTGTGAAAATCCAAATATAATTTTTATAATATTAGATACTCTGCGCAGTGAACTGTCAGCCATAACTCAATTGGAATTAAAACAAAACTAACAATAAAAAAGGAGTGTCCAATTTTTTTTAACAGAAACTAAGGAACTATCAGCGACCACAATGGGAAACTCCATATTAAGCAAATTTGTTTCTAATCTGGACCTTCTAAGCTTTTGCTCCCCACATTATACAGATCTAGTTAATAATTCCAAAAACTAAAACTCTACCTTTAAACAAACAGACTTGTCCACAGTACCACAGATTTTACAGCTAAAAGATAGATACATATACAACATATATGCCCCAAGTAAAATGCTCAGCCGTACAAGCAGGTCTCTACTGACTCTTCCTCTCTATTACTCACCTTGTGCAATTCTTGATGGATCAACTGATACTTCAGTAGTGACTTCACCTTGTTCAATTTTAACAGTTCCACTGGGATTTCACCAACCACCGTCCCTTACTCAGCACTAGCCGGTTCAAATGACATTTCACCAACCACCTCACCTTCTTCAGTGCTCAACTGCTCAACTGGCCTTTCACTGTCTTGTTCAGTGCCAGCTGGCGCAACCTGCTCTTCACCATCCTCCCTGACTTGTTTAGTAGCTGGCTCAACCCGCTCTTCGCCATACTCCTTGACTTGTTCCGTGCCACCTGGCGCAACCTGCTCTTCACCATCCGCCTTGACTTGTTCAGTGCCAGCTGGCTCAACCTGCTCTTCGCCATCCTCCCTGACTTGTTCAGTGCCAGCTGTCTCAACCTGCTCTTTGTCATCCTCCTTGACTTGTTTAGTGCCAGCTGGCATGACTAGTGTTTCACTGAGCACCTCACCTTGTGCAGTGCTTGATGGATCAAGTGGCAATTCAATAGTGACTTCACCTTCTTCGATACTGGATGCTTCAACTGGAGATTCACCAACCACCTCACCTTGGGCAGTGCTTGATGGATCAACTGGCATTTCAGCAACAGCCTCACCTTCTCCAGTGCTAGGGACTTCACCTTCTTTGATATTGGATGCTTCAACTGGAGATACACCAACCACCTCACCTTGCCGGGTGCTAGCTGGCTCAAGTGACAATTCACCAACAGCCTCACCTTCTCTGGTGCTTGACGGTTCAACTGGTATTTCACCATCCTGGATGCCTTGTTCACTGCTAGCTGACTCAGCAGTCATTTCACCTACCGCCTCACGCTGTTCAGTGTTAATGGTCTCAACTGGCATGACACCAACATCCCCGCCTTCTTCAGCACTTGCTGGAACAGTTGAAACATCACTGATGATCTCACTGTGCAAAATGCTCGGTGGATCAGTCTGACCACAATTTTGACTTGGCACAGTATCCGACTCAGTGACCATTATTTCAGTGTCCTGAACAGTCTTCGACTCAGTGACCATTATTTCAGTGTCCTGCATTGTGTTTGACTCGGTGATTATTATATCACTGTCCTGAACAGTGTTCGACTGATTGGATGACACAGCCACACCTTGAACAGCACATGATGGACCAACTGATTTTGCAACAGTAACCTCGTCCTGTTCAGTGCTTGGTAGATTGATCGGCTCTACGACTGCATTGTCATCTTGCACAGAACCTGATTCATCGGCCAACACTTCATAGACAGCATCAACATGCACAGTGCTTGATGTATTCATAGATGGTTGACCGACACCCTCTTCTAATAATGTGCTTGACGGAGTGACAGAGACGTCTCCAACAGCCTCAACATGCACAATGACTGGAGGCTCAACTGCTGCTTCACTGACAGCTTCAACTTTTGCCATGCTTGAAGGATCAGCAAAAATTTCATCAACAGCCTCATTTTGCACAGAGCTCAAACAGTCGACTGAAAATTTGGTTTCAGTATCAACTTGCATGTTGCTCGATGGGTCAACTGAAATTTCATCTGCACTGCTCAAAGGCTCGATTAAAATTTCATTCACAGCCTCAACTTGAGCAGTACTTGAAGGATCAATTGACATTGCAACTGCATGTCCATCTTTTACATTAACTGATTGATCAACTGGTACCTCATTCATATAATCACCTTCAGCAACATCAACAATTTCAACATTGCTTGAAGGATTAACCAACAATAAGTCAGCATCTACACTTTCGATGTTGCTTGAAGGATCAACTGCTGTCGTGTCCCCATTCTCACCTTGCACAACATCACTACCTTCAACATTGCTTAATGGATCAACCAACATTTCATCGGCATCTACACATTCAACATTGCTTGACAGATCATCTGGTGTCGTGTCCACATTATCACCTTGCACAACATCACTACCTTCAACATTGCTTACTGGATCAACCAACATTTCATTGGCATCTACACCTTCAACATTGATCGATAAATCACCTTCTGTGACACATGGCAGATTTACGGTTTCTTCTGGCGCTGCAGGTAAAAAGATAAATGTTTTGCTTCATCTACTTTGATTACACAAACAGCCTTAACAAGCAATGTCAAAGGGTACTCAACCTGACTGTAATTCTAATTTACAAGGCATTTATGATTTTTGCTAAAAAACCTGCGCTTCCATGACTGATAAGTGAAAATTTAAATAGAATATCCTTGCAAACACTATAAGTTTTAACTGTTGGTCTATACCTCAACCCTACAAATCATACCCATACAAGCTGATATATTAAAGCCAAACTACTATTTCTCATCATAACAGATATTATAGGAGGTCAGGTAGCTATATAAAAAAAATTTGAAAAAATCCATCCCCTCATATATATTACCATATAAACAGCGCATATCATGATAACGAATCCTAAAGTATTTAGAAAGTTATCCTTACCTTGCAGATCAAAAATCTTATGCTCCTCTCCATTTAGTGCTTCAACCTTCTTCTCCTGCTCACTCTTCTCAGGCACCTCATAAACAAGTCGGTAGCTGAGAAGTGACGGCCCAAACACATTCTGTTTCCTCAAGCTACTAAAAGCCATCTCTGCATCAGCACGCCTTTTAAATACAATCCAGACCCTGTTTGCACTCCCCTCCACTTTTCCTATCTTCCATTCTTTCAACGGGCCATACCGGCTAAATATCCGGACAATATCCATCTCAGATGGCACCGTGCCATACCTGGTGCCAAAGCTCAGCAGCAGTGCAGTGGGATTACACTCATCCAACCTCTTCTCCTCCACTCGAATAATAGGTCGCTTTGTCGCAGCTGCTGCCACAGCCAGGGCCCGTTTTGCATCAGGGCCCCCAGGACTAAGCTTTAATTGCTTTGTGTCTATGAAAACCCTTCTCTTTCGCTGTTTTGGCCATGAGCTTGGTTCCTCAGTCTGGCCACACAAGATCATATCAGACCAGTATGAATCCTGCATATGGTCAGTCGGGGTAACAACCTCATCAAATGTAATTTGAGGTAGATCGACCTTGCGTTTCCGGCCCCTCCTCAATTTAACCTTCTCTGGTACGTGACCCGTCTCAGTAGAAGGGGGAGGGTTTACAGTGAAATTTCTGAAGTCTGTAAAGTAGCTAACAGCAGTACCCAAAAAGCTATATTCTTTTCTGGGGCCTGTAGCTACAAGACAGAGCTGTGATAGCACATCCTTTGGGTCAGAATAGTGGTACTTCTTTAATCGCCTTCTTCTCACACGCTTCTCCTCATTTGTGGTGGGCACAGGAGTCTCATCATCACTTGATACATCAAAATCGGCATTGTCAACCTTGGGTGTGCTTATTAGAGGTGAGGAACCAGACCCAGACCCAGTAAGCCGACTAGCTGCCCTGCTAATGCACGCTCCTATCTTGAAAGAAACGCCAAACCCGCTAGAACGTGGTGTTTGTGCTTGATTTTCATGCTCAACAAGATCAAATCCCACAACTTCCTTCCTCTTTTTCCAAGGGAGAGGAGAGGCCGAGTCTTCTTCATCAGTAGTTGTTTTTTCAGGTTTGGAATTGGACCGGGACCCATTTGCAAGGTTAGAGTGCACCTTTTTTTGAACCAACTCAGAAAGGGGCTTTTGCACCTCAATGTCTACTTCTTCCTTTTTCTTTTTTGGAGGCCGGCCTCTCTTTCTCTTAGGCTTCTCAACAGTTCCCAGTTCAACTGGAGTATAAATCCCACTAGGAGTTTCATCAGGTAAAGTCACAGCAGGCAGGGTTTGTACTTGCATAACAGAGTTCTCTGGTAATTTCTCACTTTTATATAATACAATCACCGGCTCAATGTAGTCTTCTAGAGGCCCAAAAGTTTGGTACCTTGGAGGCACAGAGTAACCCTTTGACTGGTAAAAAGTTTTTATCTGAGATGTCACCATAACAAGCTCCAGCTTGTCTGTCGTGACCTTAATAGGATCCAGCGCCAAATCCTTAATAAAATCAACCAGCCCCTTGGGATTAAAATATTTTACCATTTTGTATCTATCAACAGAACAGTTAACAAACCCTTGCCTGACACCAGCATTTTCTAATTTCGGATAGACTTCTTTAGCAAACAGTTTTTCATCCAAACAAGAACAGATTGAAGCAACCTCAAACCTTCTGGAGACCTCTACTAATACACTCTTAACTGCATTAGAAAATGCATCTGTACTCGCTTGCTTTTCAAAATGTGAAAAGTTTGGAAAGAAGGGTTTCAACTGGGACTCATCGCACCATGCAAAAGTCTTATCCCCAAAATAAGCCACTAAAAAGGCGTCTCTTTTTTGATATTTCATGGCAAGGTTTGAACCATCAGACGGGTTTATTATTACACCTGGCCACCAAGGGTGACTTTTCACTTTACCCCAGACAAGATCAGAAATTGCAAATCCATCATTCTCCACAGATGGGAGGTTGTATGTGATATGAATTTCACCAGGGATTGTTTCTTCCTTCTGCAGTTCAGGGCTCGGAGTTGCATTTTTGGTCGTCTGATGTTTCTCTCTTCTGTGATAAACAACGGCTTCTTTGCCATCTGCATGTGCAATACCTTGTGGAATATTATTCTCTTCCAAACTAGAAGCAGGTTTCTTCTCTTTGCATGGGCCACTCTCTCCTGAAATGTTATATACAATAATGAAGCGAGGTCAGTAATAAAATAATAATAATAATAATAATGAGTAGAACTAGGGTATTCCTAAGTTCACCAAGTCCCTTTGTGAACTCAACTCTAAAACCTATCGGATTGGTTTCAAACGACGAATCGAAACTATTGAAATCCTTCTACCTTACGAGTGATGCGTCTACATGTGAAAATTTTAAACTTTCGAATTAATTTAGTATAAAGTCAAGCGGTCAAAATTAGAAGGTTTATAAATTAATTTTAATGCATTTATTTTTTTGACGCCTTTTGACCACTTGACTCTATACTAAATTAATTCAAAAGTTTAAAATTTTCACATGTAGACACATCACTCGTAAGGTAGAAGGATTTCAACGGTTTGGATTCGTCGTTTAAAGACAATCCGATAGGTTTTATAGTTGAGTTCACAAAGGGGCTTGGTGAACTTAGGAACACCCTAGTTCTACTCAATAATAATAATAATAATAATAATAATAATAATAAAGAGTGGGTCTTTTTTATTTTTCTGTTCTATAGTTTTCATAATATCATTCAGCAGTAGAATTAAATCATATTATCAAACCAGATTGAAGATCACAGGAGTCATGGATTAGAATGTGAAAAGTGCTACTTATCTTAAATTTTCTCACTCTGAAGTAAAATAATGGAGAAAATGACATAATCCAAATCCTTTGTATTTGTCAAACATGAAGTGACATGAAGTGTATTAGCATGTTAAAGGGCACCACTACCTTATAATTTAAATCAAGAAAACAAGTACAAGAACATATGATGCATGTTTTTATAGCAACTTGGCTTGACCACTAAGACAAATGCAACTTTTGACAGAATAATATATGACCTGCATTCTTTCAGCTTTAACAATATGATTCTAAATATTACTTAAATACTTTTAATTATAGTGGTGCAAAGAGAATGTACAGATATCGACTAAAAGGTACAAGTAAAATTATTCTGGCATAGTGATTATGCAATCCCAAGTAATTCTATTCAATTCTACCCAATCTTACCCACTTATACTATGATTCTGTACGATTATGATAGTCACCGTGACTAGAAGTCATATTAAAATATTGAAATCATAACATACTACAAAAACTGTGATTTTGAGAACATTGACTATGGAATAAAGAAGTACGGATGCAAACCAAATAAGTATCACAGAGAAAAGCGGCAATCTGCACCCCTCCCCTCCCCAACCCAACCCAAAAAATAAAGAATAACAAGGAAAAAAAGAGAACAAGAAGAAGAAAGGAAAGAAAAAAAAAATTCAGAGAAATAAACACGATCAGGTTAAGAAGAAAAAAATCCACAGTACCGGACAGTACCAGTTTTTACAGTTGCAGACCTTTCAAAGACACTAACGCAGTATGAAAGTGCATTACCAACCCCTCCATTTCCCACCCTGCCCTAAAATTTTCTTAAGGTGATTCCACATATCAAGAATTACTTACCTAATTTGTAATTTTCTTGGTCAGCACCGACCTCCTCAGCATCTAGCTTCCGATTATCCCCTCCAATTTCCTTCCCTGATTCCGTTTCCATAGTTTCAGAATTTATAGCACCGTCAATATCCATCGGTACATGGGTATCTAATACTAAAGCATCAGGCTGTTCTACCTCTGTCAATTGTTCTGAGATCGCCACTGAAACATTTTCAATTCCAACAATTTGCACGGGGCCTGCTGACAACTCAATTGGAGGGGCCACATCCATAGGCTCAATACAGGGGTCGGAAGTGGCCTCTTTCACCGCCTCTTCATTTTCTTCAACTGTGGTACCCTCTTCAACTGTATCATTGTTTTTTTCAGTCACCTCTTCTGATTGACCTATTGCTGCGGATTTAGCTGACAATTCTTCAGCACCTTCTTCCAGAATTTTAACTGTATCACAAGCCTCAATCACCTTTTCCATGGGGGTAATTACATCCTTGATCACCTCAACTGTAATCTGGGTTTCCAAATTGTCCACGGTTGTGTCCCCGTCAACCAATCTCCTTTCCTGCTCATGTTCTTCACCCAATTCTTTCTCAGAAGTATACTCCCCAGCACCTTCCGCTGTTTTGTCCTCTTGGATTCCCTCCACCAAACCAGCTTCTTTGTCTATAGATCCCTCCAGTTCCAGTTGTTCCAGGATTGTTCCAGTAGGTCTACTCTCGGGAACTTGAATTTGCTCATCAGAGAGTGAACCGACCAATCCATCTTTAGTTTCTCCAGCTATTTCAGTCGAGCTGGGAACCAAGTCCATTTCATTTTCCACAGTAGCCTCCATTACTACCTCCTCCATGTCCCCTCCAGTAGGTTTCCCATCTATATCTAAACCACCAGTCAAATCATGAAGTGATATCTCGGTAGGATCATTCCCCTCTTCTACACCACCCACCAAACTGCTCTCAACACAGCTGGGTTCTTCCCTTAGAGAAACCTCCAGTAGATCATCCCCCTGAAGACCTCCAGTAGATTTACTCTCACTCCCCAGCTCACTTCCTAAAATCTCTACTTTCGTCCCAGTAACCACAACGGTCGTTTTCTCCTCTATAGTTTCAACAGAGCCCCTAATTTCAACTTCTTCAGTCGATTCTACAGCAGCGCTCTCCTCTCTCGGCTCATCTCCTACCGGATTCTTAGCTGGATCGGCTGCCATAGGCTCCTCTAAAGCCAGATTTGAACTCATCTAGCAAAAATTGAGCGCAAAACACAATTTAAACACTACAGAAAATTTGTACATCCCGGCAAGAGAACACGAAGAGTACGTTAAAAAGAAAATTCGACCAAGAAACCCTAGATTGCACCATATTTCCCACAAAATAAAAAGTTGCGAACTAGAAAAATACCTGGCATGGAGTGTTTCAGTGCGCATGAGTGAAGTACGGTCGTTTGGATTGGATCAAGAGCTAAGTATGGGAGATAGAGAGTGCCTTCTCTTGTTAGGGTTTGGTTTGGTTTTTTCGACTGTGTTGGTTTGTAATTGAGAGACGAGATGAGAGCGACAGAGAACAAGGGGGAAAAACTCAATTCTCCTATGGCGAATCGATGAGACCGCGGTCCAAGGCTCCAAGCTGGTTCATATCCAAAGAAGCTCTTGTGGGACCGTCCTGACAGTAGTTCGTTTCACTGAAAGAAACAAAGGAATGGAGTTCGAGGAATTCAACAAGGTAGGAAAGGATGGCTGGCGTCAATTGGCGCTGTCCTTTTTCTGAGATAAGTGTAGGTCCGATGCCCATCGGACCTAGTTTGGTTCCGATGGGCAGATCTACCGTAGGAGAACGGAGTAATTTGTGCGCACGAATCTTGAAACATATACGCACGGATTTTCGCACGAATCTAAAAGAAAATCAATGGTGATTAAACCCGTCGAACCGAGGTAGGTCCGATGCCCATCGGACCTACTCTCAAGTCCCTTTTTCTATACTTTTTGTGAAATACGTTACGGTAAGGCATTTTACAAATTTCTACTGTCGTTGACGCGTCTGTCATTCATTGCTCCTTTTATATATATACACACATTACAGTAGGGTATTTCACTCCTATATATACACACACTCACATATGCTTCTCCTGCTGTTGACCAGTCACTTGCGTCTCTTGATTGGTTCGTATAAGTTAAAATACGTAGAAATCGTATGTTGGTACAGAAAAAGCCAGAATCCCTGGGCTGGGCCTGGGTGAAACACTGAGAGCGGTGGCACCCAAAGTCTGTTCTAATAGCCATAGGTAAGGTCTAACCGTCTAAGGTCTGTTCTAATTGCCGGTCCTTTCGGAATTCGGAGGATTTTTTTTTAAAAACAGTAATTAAAATAATAAAAGTTAAAAACGACATGATTGCTTCGTTTGTTATAAAAACAGCAAAAACCGAATTCCGGATTCGGTTAAGTTATTATTTCGCTTCACCGAATACGCTATTCGGTTAAACTGGTGGTTTTAACAGAGGATACAGTGGGTTGCCACAGAAGATCCGATTTTTTTTGCTTTTTTGGTTTAACCGAATCCGGAATTCGGTGAAGGCAATTTTTTTGCTTTTCTGACTTAACCGAATCCGGAATTCGGTGAAGGCAAGGTGATTTTTTTGGCTTAACAAGTTATATTTTTTTTAATACAGTTTTGACGTGATATTTTCAGTTGTACTAAATTTTTATTACAAAAAGATATTTTAGTGCCTCGCAATTTTTATTGCTAAACCATACGTGATATTGCTAAAAAGATATTTTCAATTTTTGTACAAAAATATAACTATGTTTGTAAAAAAATCAAGTTATCTAGTTTTCAGATAATATAACTTGTATTCACAAAAATATTACGGTTTGCTACAGTTTTGACGATTTGTTGACGGAGGTCAGAAATTATAAAAACAGAAAAATAGAAATTCAGAAATTTTACCATTCAGAAATTCGACCAGATTGAAACAAACATAGTCTTATATAAAACATAATCTTCCATTACAAAATATTCATCGTTCCTTACGTCTGAATAATTTGTTCATCAGACGTCCAGCCGTCCGACTAACAGATGGTCGGCTAACAGATGGTCCTGCTTGACTGCCAGTTGCCTCTGTATTACTAGCAGATACCTCTGGCCGGGTGCCAGATACGCTTCTCCGTGCCCCTTGTGGAGCAGATGCCTCTGTATACCTAGCAGATGTCTCTGCCCGGGTGCCAGATACGCTTCTCCGTCTTTCAACAGTTGCCCCTGCATAATGCGGACATAAATATAATTAAGTGTGCAAAATCTTAATTTAATTAAAAATATGTACTAATTCACAATTACGATTTCTAACCTGACGGTCTTCTTCTAGCGGATCCCTCTGGACGTTGTACTCCACTGCGTGGCGATATCATCTTCCCCGACAACCGGCTCACCAGGGTCAGAACTTGTGTCTGAGCCAGTATCATTATTCAGCTGGTTAAAATAATCATGCAAATCAACGGGGGTATTGGACAATCTAACCGAATACCCTATTCGGTTAATGCATTCAAACCGAATACCCTATTATACGCAAATAATGTAAAAAATACCGTATAATAAAAAATAAAAAATCACTATTGTTAATCGGGGATTCAAACCATATTAGGGTATTCGGTTAATGCATTCAAACCATATTAGGGTATTCGGTTAATGCATTTGAACCATATTAGGGTATTCGGTTAATGCATTAACCCATATTTTATATTCAAACCGGTTTGATTTTTGCGTATAATAGGGTATTCGGTTAATACCCATATTTTTTTTTATTTGAATGCATTAACCGAATAGGGTATTCGGTTAATACCGTATAATAAAAAATAAAAAAATAATCTAACCGAATACCCTATTCGGTTTAGAATAAAAAATAAAAAAATAATGTAAATCGAATTGGCTATTCGGTTTACATTAAAAAAATCAAAAAAAATTCTTAACCGAATTGCCAATTCGGTTAATGGTGGGTGTTACACGGAGTTTACATAGTTTTCGGAATCTGTTTTGTAAAAATATGCTTAACCGAATAGCGTATTCGTTGAAGCGAAAAAAAAAACTTAACCGAATTCCGGATTCGGTTTTTGCTGTTTTTATAACGAACAAAACAATCATGTCGTTTCTTTAACTTTTATTATTTTATTTACTGTTTTTAAAAAAAATCCGAATTCGGAGCCCTTTTGTTATAGTAAATTTTTATTAGCTTATTTCCCGAAATGTTCATTGATAGAGTGGGAAAAACGTGCCGTGCCGTGACTAACACGCTGTGACTTTGGTCACGTGTCGTGCTGTGACCAAGTTAATTTTTCACGTGCCGTACTGTGCCGTGATAAAAATTACGAGGGGTGGTCACGGCACGCGAGTCAAGCCGTGACTCGCGTGCCGTGACCAAGTCGTGCCGTGACCAAACGTGCCGTGACCAAAAGTGTCGTAACCAAATGTGTCGTGACCGGTTACGTTAGTCACGTTTGATCGCATTTAACGTTTAAAAAAAAAATATGAAACGATTCTTTAAAATTTAAAATGAAGAATTAATGTTGAAAGAAATTATTGGTGCTAAAAACATATTTTTTTGTCCAGAATTTAGAATTTAACATAAATTAATGTCGAATCGTGACTGACGTGTCTACCGTGCCGTGACTCGCGTGTCCCGTGCCGTGCTGTTCCGTGCCGTGCCGTGCCGTGACCAAGACAATTTCCGTGCTGTGCCGTGTCTTCTTTGCCAACTATTGGTCACGCCACGCGAGTAGTCACGGCACGGGACACGCGAGTCACAGCACGTAACCGACATGCGTGCCGTGCCATTCCGTGACGGAGCCGGCTCCGGCATGCCATTTTTTCCACTCTATTTATTGATACCCTTAAAACAAACAAATCTGCCTCCAAACTGAATTTTTTTTAAAAATAGTCTGATTGCTCCATGATTGGGCGGTTTGCTTTTCATACCTGACTGCCTCACGATTAGACGGTCTGTTTCATGTACCAAATCACTCCACACTGGAGCGGTCTGCTATAAAAATCTCTATAAAAGTCTATTTTCTCTCCTGCCCACTCACAATTCATTCTAACTTAGGTGAAAGAGAAAGAGAAAGAAGAGAAAGACGATTTTTTAACGATTTTAGATAATTTATTTATTTTTATTATTTTTAAAAATTTTAATTTAATAAATTTGCAAATTTTTTAATTCATTTTTTTTAATTAATATAACTGATAAATATTTATTGGCTAATGTAGTTCCCAAAGAAAAAATATTGATTGCATTATATGTGGGCGGGAATATTATCCGAGTGCGGAGGGAGCACAGTACACGAAAGATGCAGCCTATGGCTTCGAGGTTAATGAAAATACCACATTTCTGGAACTTAAGCAAATGACATACGAAAATACTAGTGTAAACCCCAACCAGTATGACATAAACTTAGTTACTCGGATTGACACATTCAGGGGGTAATAGACCTTACTTTGTCAGGTATCTAATAACATATGAGGGGTTATGGAGGGGTGTTTACAATCAATTTGAGTCAAGGAATATCCTGGTAATAGACTTATATTCCAGGAGAGTTCCACGTCAACCCGGAATTGGACCTTTTAGGAAAAATACAGGTTATTACAACCCGGTGTACCATTGCTCGGGTTAGGACAACTCGGGGTACCACAACTCGGGTCATGTACTACGTATGAACCTTACGTACCACTCATTTATGACAATTATGTACCTGATTATACCACTGATTGTACCATGTATGATTATGCCACCGAGCTACCACCACTACCACATCTTCCTGAACCAGTAATCCAAGCTAGATTTTCATCTGTACCAGAGTCAATACCTAGATTGTTACCCGCTATTACCCGGAATGATACTGACATTGATGGTGAAGGGATCGATGTCATACCAGAAAAGGAAATGGACACGGGTGATGATTGAGAAGGGGATTGGGATTCTGATCACTTATCAGATGGTGATGCAGATGTAGTACCCAGGAAAGACAGATTTCCAATTAGAGTTCAGACAGATAGGCATCCGGTCACCACATTCAACGATACTAGTTCTTTTGAAGAAGCAGACATTGGTTTCTTTGCGAAGCACATTGTATACAATTAGGAGCTTGCCCCACATCAGGTTTATACCAACATAGATGAACTTGTGAAGAAAATCCCTGAGGTTCATGTTCATGACAACTGAGAGTGCAGAGTACAAAAAAAGGAACAAACAAGGTTAGTACGTTGTGGTTTGTAAAGACACGCCGCGTTGCAAGTTCCCTCTTTTTGCAACCCCTGTGGATAAGGGGGAGGCATGGATGATTAAGAAGTGCGAACCATCTCATATATGCAAGTTTGCGTCATTAAGGACATACCATGCACAACTTACGGTATCACTTATTGCCAACGTAATTAAGATGGGCATTAAGGATAACCCACCGGTGAGCATTAAGGAGGTCGCTAGGAGTGTCAGACTCATTTACAAACATGCAACCCCAAAATACAACAGGTTAGGAGAGGGCGTGAACTTGCAATTTGCAGAATGTTCAGTAGTTGGCATGGTTCATACAACTTATTTGCACCATTGCTCCAGGCTATAACAAGTACAAATTCCGGCACAAAGTATGAATGTTGGGATGTCAGCATACTCGATGTCAATGATGCTAAACAATTCAAGACCATAGAATAGGCTTTTGGTCCATGTATTCAAGTTGTATCATACATTAGACCGGTCATTAGTATAGATGCATGCTTCATGTCTGGCCGTTACGATGAAAGGTTGTTGATAGCATTTGCATATGATGTTGAAAACCAATTGTTATCTTTGGTCTTTGCAATTGTTGAGAAGGATGATGGTGAGAATTGAGAATTTTTCATGAGCTTTTTACGAAGAGAAGTGGTTGGGAACAAGTTCTTTTGTGTCATATCAGACCAGCACAAAGGAATCAAATATGTTTTTGATCGTACAGATTTTGGATTGTCGACAGCGGACGGCAAGTGTGTGCACAGGCTGTGTATGCAACACGTTGCAGACAACCTAAACAAGAATACCGGATACGACAAATGGGTTACAGACACATTCAAAATTAGTTGCAGGAGGAAGAAGCCGAGAAGGGTGGAAGAGATATTCAGAGTTTTTGTCAAGGTATGTATATTTTATATTTGAAATTTAACATATTTTAGATGAAATTTTACTTTACTTGACATAAAGGCTTCTCTTTATTTTTGTGTAGTACAGTCCAAAGGCAAATGCCTACTTACTTAAGGTGGACAAAACTAATCCCAGAGATCTGCAAGTGTCACCCGCATATGAGAAAATATTTTAAGTCCGTGATGGAGGTTACCGATGGAAATTATGACCACAAATGGGTCCGAGTCGTTGAATAATGTTTTCAAGTAGAGTCAGATATTGCCCATGCAGCAATTGTAGATGACACATTTTACAAGTTAAATGCATGGTTTGTTGAATGGGTGCTAAAGCCGCAGAATTATTGGAAAAGAATCAAACGTTTTCAATAAGGGTGGAGGGAAACTAAGAAAACAAATGGAGAAAGGTGCAGCTATGAACGTTGCCCCGTACAGTAATCAACACATGGAATTCGAAGTGCAATGTCCAGGTGAGTACGTTCCAACCAGCTGTAGATCAGATGGAACTATGGAGTTTGTGAAAAGGGATTTGAAGTACGTAGTTATTTTCGAAGCTAACAATATTGTAACATGTACATGCCAAGGAATCCAATTAGCTCACCTATCTTGTTCTCATGTTATAGCGGTGTGTTGAGTGAGAAACTTTTGCGAGGATGATTATGTCGCTGGCATGTATCGTACCGAGTACCTTGCGAGTACTTGGGGTGGATCTTTTTATTCTTATCCCAACCAGCATGCGTGGCCTCCCTATGTTGGGGATAAAATCCTTCCTTCAAAGGGATGGATCAGGTTAGGGAAGCGGAAACACAAGCGTAATGTAATGACCATGGACTAGATGCAAGGTAGGCGAATAGGACATCAGACTCGCTGTTCCATTTTTGACAGGCAACGAGCAGGTATATTTGATTTTATATTTTACTATGTCAATATCAGACCATGATTAGTGAATTGGAATGCAATATAGATGCCATAAACGAAACCAATGAAAGAGAAAATGCTAGAGTTATTGCTGAGGCAACCAGTAGAAGACATCCCACTCATGGGAGCCAAGCATCTAGTAGCAATGCAGACACAGACGGTAGTGTCGCACAACCATATAGAGACCCAGAACTCGTAGACTTAGTTTGTTCGGACGTCGTCGCTAATTACCAAGTTACTTGAGATGCATATTGTGAACTATTTTATTTAGATGCATGTTGTGAACTATTTTATTTGATAGTTTGTGAACTATTTTATTTGGAGTTTGTGAACTTAATTTATATGCTTGACTTTTGTTATTTTCAGAACTTAATTAAATATACACAAATTGACAACATAAAACATAAATATACACTAAATTGATGAAATAAAGTCTACAAAATAAACACTTAATAAGTAGTACTACTTCTTACAACGAGTTTTGAAAGTACATGGAACAAACTCATCATTCGATGTTGACGGATCTCGATCAGTCACAGCAGACGAAGTGCTAACCTTACCAGTATAAGTACAAGGAACAAACTCATCGTCCGTTGTTAGCGGTTCCGGATCAACCTTTTTTCTCTTTTTATCCCTGAAGCATACTTAATAGTTTTTTTTCCTTATTTTTTCCTCAACCACTCACTGACCGTCCTCTAGGCACGTCTCGATTAGAAGATCTACCTCGATTGTTACTGTCTATCCTTCTCGTCTAAAAAAATGAATTAAAAAAAAAGAGGAGGCGATCTGTTGGAGAAAGAGAGAAAGAGATATGAGAGAGAGAGTGAAAATTTGAAATGAATGGGATGAAAAAGGGGAGGGGTACCCTCTATTATATAGAGATTTTTATAGCAGACTGCCCTAGTGTGGGAGCGGTTTGGTACAGGCAACAGATCGCCCAAACGTGAGGCGATCAGGTATGAAAAGCAAATCGCCCAATCATGAGGCAGTCAGAGAATTTAAAAAAAAAAATTCAGTCTGGGAGTCAAATTTGCTATAATTTTTTTCTTAGGTTATTAATAAAATTTCGGGCTTATTTCTAGCAACTGGTAAAATAAATCGAAGGATTTCGCTAATATTCCTTTCAATATCAATCTTCGTCTTTTTCAGAAATTTGCCGAGGCTACTGTTTATTCAATCACTTAAAAAAAATTAGGGACCATATAATAAAGTCTTTACTGTTGTATTTGCATTTAAAAACGCTAAATACTTCGTATTATATTACGGATTTGATATGAAAAATTTAGTAACTCTAAATTTTGCATTAGTGGAAGGAACTACCCTGTATAACTTTTGCTGGGAGAAATACAGAGAGATCATTGAATTAGTGCCTTCGCTCATGCAATGCAATAGAAAAAAATATCATATCTAACGAGCCAGAACTCTAGCTCAGAAGCACTAATAAACAGTCACGAGTCAGATACAACATTTCCGATGCAAGCACATATTTAAATTTGGGGGTGTGATCTAACCATTTGCACAAAAGCCCTCAGTTGAAGGCATGTAACATTATCCTTACTGCCTACATAATATTATCAACAACTAATTATAATTAAGGAATAAAAGGTTCCTGAAACACCTGCCACTGCCACCTCAGAACGGCTCTGCTATCACCCGTGCAAACTCTTCACAGGCTGATCCCTGCAAACTACTTACACTAGAAAGCTCATTTTTGAGCCTGGATATTTCCTGACCATTCCCAACTGTTAGTTCCAAGAGCCGATCTTTCTCGGCCACCAGTGTGCGACTTTGCTCTGTCAATGCTTTAATTTGCTCATCAAGTTTCGCTACATCTAACCTGATTTTCTCAATTAAACTGAGCATGCTCATTGATTTACTCTCTTTTTTAGCCAGCTCTTTCTCCAGCTTGGCTTGCTTCAACAGGGATGCGGCATGGTCATTCTTTATCTGGAGGATCCGGTTCAAACGAGTCCGTATCAGGTCTACATTAAAACCATTCTCCTCTAGCGTTTCAAGACAGGCAAACTTCTCTTCAATGACCGCCACATCATCATCAAAGGAGAGGTTTTTTAATGAATCTACCAGGTTGGCATATGCGATCATCAAACCAAGTGCCATACCGTCACGTATCACATCGCAGTACCTGTGATGCTACAGCTTTAGTC
This sequence comes from Carex parvula, assembly GCA_025461045.1. NCBI lineage: Eukaryota > Viridiplantae > Streptophyta > Magnoliopsida > Poales > Cyperaceae > Carex > Carex parvula. The sequence continues at coordinate 99,269 of JAJGRW010000296.1, read as the reverse complement.
TTAGTTGTATTGTAATTGGATGAATGGTTCTACGGTTCAGTTTTTTGGGGAATGTATCAGGTATGTTTTTCTTCTTATAAACATCAGGTATCACTACAGTCTAATGTATCAGGTACCAGTAAAAAGGACCTGTAGAGAGACAACCAGGCCAATAAAGGATTTACAATCTATTTGTTTTCAGTAAATTGGATCTTATTAATTTTTCTTAATGGTTTACAACTAGATTAGAACTTAGAAATAAATATTTTGCCAAGACAGGGATGCACAATTTATAATTTTGAACCACTAAGATGCTCTGGCCTTAAAAATATTGTTTTGATGTACAAAGATGCTTTGTCGAGGTTTGGAGTTTACTCGACGCCCAAAAAAGTTGCAATGACAAAAATAAGATCCCTTTTAATGTTTCCATTGACACAAATATGCAAATAGAGAAACAAGTAAACAACAATAATACCCGTCGAGCTTCTTAAAATGTGGCTGTTGAGGGGTCTGAGTGAAAAGTTCCAATGACTCCACAGGTTGCCAAAAAGGAGAGGTCTTTTGGAGTGAAGGTGTGGTACTACAACCCGAAATTACAGACCTGGCGGGAGTGCACTCGGACCCGTTGGTGATTGGTTTTGACTGGGCTAACCTAGAGTTCTCGAGTGCCATGGCCTGCTTTTCGGCCTTTGAATTATCCGATTTCCTTGGGCTTAGTTCTTGATTTTGTCCTGTGCCTGAAGGATCAATCGGCATTTTAGCATCCTCTTGTCTAGTGCTTGATGAGTCACTCGGCATTTTACCCTTACCACCAACCTCACCGTCCTCAGTTCGTAATTTAACTATTGGTACTTCAATAGTATTGCCTTCTCCACTGCTTGAAGGGTCATCAATTGGCATTTCATCACCACCACCACCCTCGCCTGGAACTTTCGAGGAAACAATTGACATTTCACCAAAAATCTTGCCTTCTGTGTTTGATGTGTCGATCGGGATCTCACCAAGGCTCTCTCCTTGCATTGTGTTGGACGGATCGGCCAACATTTCACAGGCCTCTATAGTGCATGATGAACCAACTAAAAGTTCGGTGGCTTGAATAGAGCTCGGCGGATTTAATAACCCGGTCACATCTGCATCTTGCACACTGCTTGATGGGTCGACTGATGTCACAACAGTAACTTCACCTTGTTTTTTGCTTGGTGGATCAACTGCTCTGTAATCTGAGATGGTGATCACTGGAGCAATTGAAACTTCATCAACACTCGTGCATTGTACAATGCTTGAAGGAGCAACTGATATTTTACCTGCACTACTGTCACGAGCAATGTTCGATGGATCGACCGAAATGTCAGTAACAGCATCACTTCGGACAGTGGATGCTAGACCAACAGCTATATTAACTGGTCCCTCAGTTCTATTAGCAAGTATGGCCCTGCTCAACTGAACCAGGTTTTCCTTCAAAGCTACAGAAGGCATAGAGTGAGAAAGATTAAAAAAAAAGGTAAAAAAGAAGAATATATGCTCTGAAAATGAAAGACTGTATTTTTAAGTTTTGAAGATCTGCAAAGGTTAGAAGATTCAACTGACCTGGCACCTCCAAATCACTGTGTTCCCCTTTGTTTGGTGTTTTAACCTCATTTTGTACACTCTTCTCAGATGCCTCCACTGGCAAACTAACGAGCCGATAGCTAAGAAGTGAGGGCCCAAACACATTCTGCTTTCTTAAGCTAGAAAAAGCCATTTGTGCACTGGAATGCTTTCTGAAAGCAATCCTAATCCTGTATGTGGTCCCTTCCGCCTCCTTCTCCACACCCCCTTCTTTCAGAGGTCCATGATGACTAAACATCCTGATAAGTTCCATCTCAGATGGCATCTTACCTGATTTGTTACTAAAGCATAGAAGCAGTGTTGTCGGGTTGATCTCACGGGGCACTTCAGTAATCTCCTTCAAGAGACCATGATCCTCCAAGTGACCATGATCCTCTCCAATGATTTCAACCATCTCCTGTTCACTGCTCTCAGTGACCTCAGATGGCAAGTCAACAAGCCGATAACTAAGAAGATATGACCCAAACACATTATGCTTCCTTAAGCTACCAAAAGCCATCTCGGCATCAACACGCTTTTTGAAGACCAATTTAACACGACTTTGACTCCCTTCTACCTCCTTTTCCATCTCTCCTTTCAGAGGCCCGTACTGGCTAAACATCCGGAGAATTTCCATGTCCGAAGGTACCTTACAAAATTTGTTACTAAAGTTAAGCAGCAGTGCAGTTGGAATGGACTCATCAGACTTCCTATCTACTGTTGGGATGATAACAGGTCGTTTTGCCGCTGATGCAGCCAGCTTGGCATCAGCCTGGACACGTAGGCTCATTTCAGACCAATATGATGAGTTTTGCATATTATCAGATCCACTCAAACCCTTGTCAGATGGTATTTGTGTCAAATCAACCTTACGCCTTTTCCCACTTAAAACCTTCTCAGGTCCAGTATTTTTTTTACTAGACAAATCTGATGAGGTCTCTATACTTGTTGTGTCAACCTTCTTTGGTTCTACAACAGTCTTTCTCGGTCTGCCTCTCCTTCTTTTGGGTTGCTCAGTACTTGAATTAACAACAGGAGTGGTGGTACAGGGAGTTTCAGGAACTGATATATCTGGATGTGAAATAGTATTTTCTGGCAAATTTACACTCTCAGTTTGTACAATGACCGGTTCGGTTTGTTGCTCTAACATGACCTCCATCCATCGACGAAAGGCCATAATATGATATTTGGACATAATTAACAACAGCTTATTAGTTGTGCCCTTGCCTGAGTCTAATGCCAAATCTCTGATTAAACCAACTAGCCCCCTAGGGTTCAAAGAATTTACAACCTTGCCTCTATCAACAGTGTGGTAGTCAAACCCTGGCCTCACGCCAGCATTTTCCATCTTTGGATAGACCTTAAATAATGACTTGTCATTTAAGCATGAACACATTGTTCCACTATCTATTCGTCTACAAACCTCCTTTAATGCACTCTTAACCGCACTGGCAAATGCATCTGAACCTACTTGCTTTTCAAAAAACGAGAAATTTGAAAAAAAGGGCTTCAGCTGGGACTCATCACACCATGCAAAGGACTTATCCCAAAAATAAGCTACTAATAATGTGTCCTTTTTATGGCATTTAATAGCAAGTGTAGAAGCATCAGATGGGTCCATTATTTGTCCAGGCCACCAAGGGTGACTTTTCACTTTACCCCAGACAAGATCAGAAATGACAAATTTTCCCTTCTCTTGGGAGCACAACTGGTGGATAAAAAAGGGGCAATTTTCTGGGGTAATCTCTGTTTTTGGCGGTTCTATCTCCACTGCATGACACTCGTCTCTTCTACCATGAGCTTGCATACCGACTTCATTGGCTCGTGCCATTCTAGTTTCTCTCATGATCCTCTTTCCTGATAAACATGAAAAAATTTGAGCAGTTGGTATACACAGGTACTAAGAGAAGTTTTGTGGTCATGGTTAAACAATACATACAAAAAGTCTCTCTTAAAAATTAGCAAAGAAATCAAACTAAAAAAAATGCAACAAGCACAATACAGCATGAAATCCATCAAAAACAAGCAGAAAACTAAAAACAAGATAATGCACAAATGAGGTAAACCAAGATAATGCAATATATACGATTCTCCTATGTATATCTTGAGATTATACAACTATATAGTAAACAGATTTGCCCATCTCCCTTATGGACTTCATTTTGAGTGTGGAAAGGGGCTGCTGCCCATTAGTAGAATTTATTTTCTTTACACCTCATTGAAAGGAAGGGAAGGAATAGGTAATATAAAAGAAAGACAAGCTACGGGTTGGAAAGAATGATTTTGGTCTTGGGTTAACAATTTTTTTTTCAGTTATGTGAACCAGCATACATTGAACTATTTTTTGCATTGTTGCACTATTTCTATAGATAATTCTATATCTTTGCTCATAGGCTTGGTTGACACTTGACAAGAAAAAATATTTAAAAGGAATTGTTGACGTATCTCGTCTCTTCACATTGTTAGAAAGCTTGCAAATCTTGTTTACTTTGTTTCCATAAAAATGAATCATCATCTAGAAGACTAGAACCGTTATAAAATGTGAGTTCTCAATTTATGGTATGATACATGTTGTAGAGAAATAAACGATGACATTATTTAGCTGTCCTGTCTACAATCTGACTACGCAAGCAAATGGAATACATGCAAATAGGAGGTAAACATGCTTGGCATCCATACACCATACATTTCTATAGATATTTCCTGAGAATAATGGGTGTTAAATTTCAAAATCAAACACGAGCATATATTACAATTCGAGTGAAGCTAGTATGAGCATACCCTCACCAAGCAGTTTGTGAGCTTGATTTGTGTTGGTTTCACACAATGAACTCAAAACCGTTCATCTTGATCATTTTGATGAGACAAACAATTTATGTTCCAAATTTCTAATTTACAAATATGTTTTAAGATCGAGGGGTTAAAAAATATTGAAAAAAGGATCACACTAATTCATTTTTAAAAGTTAACTCAAAAAATGAAAAGTTTGAAATACTTGGCTCGTCAAAGATGAAGATCAACAGTTCAAATTTGTCTAAAGCTAATCCAATGGTTTTTTAGGTCAAGCTCACTAACCAGAGGCGGATTGAAAAAGAGTCGGGGTCAATTGACCCCCCCCCCCCCCCCCCCCCCCACCTTCTTTTGAAAAAAAAAATTGTATTTATGTATGATTTTCTAGTGCTTGGCTATTATGCTTATATAAGCATATGCCCACATATGCTTAAATGAGCATTTTTGCGTTTCCAATGTTCAAATGGTCGATCCGACCGTTCATCTTGTTCTCCATATTAATATGTGCTTGGAGACCAAATTTTACATTTTTCTGAATTTTTTTACTATTTATTAAGCCACTTTGAAAATTGCTGATCATATGGTCCAGAATTTTGGAAACACTGTTTTTACTGTTCACCCAGATCAGCAATTTTCAAAGTGGCTTAATAAATAGTAAAAAAATTCAGAAAAATGTAAAATTTGGTCTCCAAGCACATATTAATATGGAGAACAAGATGAACGGTCGGATCGACCATTTGAACATTGGAAACGCAAAAATGAGTTATAAGCATATGTGGGCATATGCTTATATAAGCATAGTAGCCAGCCCCTGATTTTCTATATAATTTGGAGTAAAATATTATGGTACGGTAAAATTGACCCCCATAGTTTGAAATTCTGGCTCCGCCCCTATCACTAACCACTATTCTCCTTAAGCTCATGCCCTCTTTACTCTTGTAATTTTTAAATTTTTACCTATAGCACTTAAGAATATACCTAAATCAGTATTAACTCTGTGATCCCCGCTCCAGCAATGTATATTCTCTTGCTGAGTTGCTGCTCCCGTTAATTTACAGTCGGCGTGATTATTACCACCACAACTCCTACATGAGAAACAATAACAGGGTCTATGTCAGTAAGCCTCCACCTATGAACCAAACCATTTTCTTTCTCCAGAGACCCCTTCATTACTACATCCCCTAAACCCAAAGCTCCAGTAAGATTTGCTCTCCAGTACAACCTCACCAATGACTCCAGTCAGTTTTGCTCTCAGCTTGCCTCTCACAGGAGTAGAGGACCCCTCTAGGATAGCATCGGTTAAAACCCTAACCCGAAGCTCGAACATTAGCCATGAATCCATATCCAAATTCGGACTAATTTAAATGACTAGTTAACTCACCATCTTTTTGGCAACTCCGCAGAATCGAGCTACACCGGGGAAAGAGGACTGGAGCCTAAAAATTCGCCAAAAACGGCCACTGAATCACTGAATGAGTCGGGAAGTGTTTTTAGCAGTTAGAATTCGTTAGGGTTGGGGCTGTAAAAGGTTTTTAGTGTGCGTGTGTGTAAACAGAAGCTAGGGCCAAGAGATAGAGACCCACTGACGTTAATTTTGGGCCGTTATATTTCCTGTCAGGCCTCTTCTGGTCAGCATGAGAAGAGTATTGGGCCTATCTTTGGATGAGTCCGCATCGTCTGCATTAACTCAAGTTAATGCATCTCGGCCGTCAGATTTTAAACGGAGCTAATCCGATCACGTTGGGCACTTTAATATTAGTGCGGATCTAACTAACACGGATCTTAAAGCAGATCGGATGGTCCAGATGCATTAACTCGAAAGATTCTTTTTTGAGTTAATGCAGAGGATACGAATTCTCTTTGGATAAGCTGAGAAGCGATAGTGCCCCTATTCTAACTTCACATTCCGCTTTGAAATAATTTATATATCTAATATTCTCGCGATGAAAAGATAAATATCTGATAAATCAATCTCAAGTAACAACAAACAGTATAGCAATGCACAGCGAGAAAGAGAATTCATTGTATCGGACGACACGAGTTAACATTTAAAAAAAGCAAAAAAGAAATCTACATTTCTATTTCCACCAAAAATAATCGGGATGTCTAAAAATCTCTCAGCTCTATATGGTCTGTATTGATCTCCTTAATTCAGACTAAAAATATACAAAAAAAAAACTCCCTCTTTTCTTTCAAATCCTAGTACAACATTTCACCAAAAACTGTTAATTCTAAGCAAGTCTGGAAAACTGAAGTCCTGAAAAAATAAATCCATATTCTCACATGCTCTGTGTAACTCAGGAAAGAAATCTTCTCTTTTCTTCTTCTTTTTTTCCTTTTCTGAAAACCCCCCAAATAATTTAATCATCATCTTCGGCAAGCAGTGCAAAAGAGAAGGGTCTGAACTTGTAGCCATCTCCATGGAAGAATTTACCCATGAATTCAACCCAGTGGAGACGCAAGGAATGAAGAAAGGCACTCAATGATTCCATCATCAACAAAATAAATGCCGTTGCAAAGATAAAAACCATGAGCCCAACTGCTCGAATTATTAGGCTTTCATACCTGCATATATTAATGCCAGTTGTTACAATCAGCACTTCATTGCAACGATACATGTTAATCTACAATTCTTACAAAAGAAGTTTTAATCTAGTGAATCGAACAGAAAGAAAGCCAACAAATCCCCAGAAAGATAATTTCTAGTGCCTAGTATCTAAATTGGGAGAAATATTAATGCACTAGCATCTAAATGTAAGATGTACTCTCTTACCCCCAAGCTAGCAGCAGGAGTTTCTCGTAAAATACTGTCGAGAGTTCTGAATGAGCCAAACTGAAAATTACCAGGAACTACAGAAGTCAGAAAAATGAAATACAATTTATCAAGGGAAAAAATAGGTGAAAAATAAAAGCACCTTAAAGCCCAGAGCCGAAGATAAGAGGCTGTATTTGAGACTGCACCAAGCACAAACTCAATTGAGTGTATCATCTGATGTACAAAAACCTCACTAAAATTGAAATCCTCATGCCGGGTTCTTGCAGAATCAGGTTCCGAATCAACATCCATCTCAGATGTTCCAAGGAATCGATATGAGTGTCCTTGAAATCTCTGCAGAATTGAAGATGTGATTACATAAACAGATCTAACTACCACGAAGGAGACAATCAAAATAATATCCTGATCAACATATAGTACATCAATATAACAATTAGTAAATTACCTCCTTATTAAGTCTTCTCAAGATAAAAGGCTTAGGGAAGAGCATCCAAGGTACTGCTACTAGGGCCATAAGCAACAAAAGGATCTACAAGAAAAAGGCTGAATTTAAAACCTATGCAAAGAGCCAAAGAGTAACAGATGAAATGTGTTTATATTCTCTTAAAGGACGTAACATAATGATTTAAAAACCTGAAGTTGCTTCTGACCCCAAAAGAGCTGATTTTCACCTAGATCTCCAGCCGGGTCAAGAAACATATAAATCATCACATGATACAGATCTGCTTGAGACCCGCTACACCACTTGATGAGTATCAGGAGTGAAAGATAACCAAAAAGGCTGTTCAGAAATATAATCTGAGGTATGACTTGATACCTAGCACAAGAAAATTGGAGTTGGTGATTTCAGCACTTCTGATTTAGCGATTTCGCCAAAAGTACTTTTGTACAAAATGAGAAAAGATACCTTATATCCAGGGAGTTCCCATGAAACTTGGCATCAAAATAGCTCAATATGATACCTAAATTCATCTGTGTAATACCTAATAATATAGACATCTTCATCTTTAAAGAGTTAAGAAATGGTAACTCTGTCCGGCTTCCTCGCCAACTTGGATCCACCCCAAATGGGTAAGGGTTCCGATACTTTATCAGACCTGCAGTGTATGCATCACTGAAAAATAAAAGATAAAATATTCATAATACTTCATTAGCATGATGGGTACCTAGAATTAGAAAAATATTGTACTTGAAGGGAATATAAAACCTACCTACAACCTGAGTCACGACACTTGTATGCAGATGGGCCAAAAATGTGAAAAGGAACAGAAAAGAACTCATTGTATATTAACCCACAGTATATTGAGAAAATGGCCATCAGAAGAATTACATAGCGGCCTCCAAATGCCATCTCCATGAAGCTATCAAGTTTCTGGAGGCAAAAGAAAAGCATTGTTTGACGACCTAAGATCTTAGTTTTTTTTTGCACTCTTAATAGAAAACCTGAATATACAGCTAATCAAATTCTAATGAGCATACCTGAGATCCAAGTTTCTTTTCCCTTGCTATGAGCACTAAAGCTCCCATTAAGAGACATATTCCATGCCCCCAATCACCAAACATGACCGCAAAAAGAAAGGGAAATGTGATAACTGAATATACAGCTGGATTAATTTCTTGATACTTAGAAATACTGCCAAAAAGGAAGAAAATATTGTAAGTTACCAAAAAAAAAGATGGAAGTTCAATTTTCAGAAATGAAAGGTTAAAAAATCAAAATAAGGCTGAGAACAAACCCATATGCATCAACAATTTCCTGAAAGGCATTTGTGAATTTGTCAGTTTTGAAATACGTTGGTGGTGCTTCAAGGGCATCCAACTCATGAAAAATAATGCCAACTTGTGAATTGCAATGAAGGCTTGCACGTTCCAAAGCATCCTTGATCTGTCTCCGAAGAAACTTTAAGTTAGTATCTAAAGAAGTACATGGTACTTTCTACTACAAGTAATATGTAAATTTATATAAAATTACAATTTGCTATCCACTCAAATCCAAACCTAGCAAATACCAACCTGGACATCTGCTTTCAGTATTCTTCAGAGAGAAAAGAGATAAAAAGAATACTGACAGCTAAGTTTGGATATTGTTCGTATATAGCATGGTGCATGAAGTGAAATAACTTGTAGGGTTCACACAATTATGCTTGTTTATTTTAAAAACAAGCTAATGGACAAAGATAAAATATAAAACCTGGGGTATGGCAAATATAGGACACCATCCTTCTCCGACAAGGCATTTCTTTGTTACATCAAAGTTGAGCATGTTTAATGTATCATATACAGCCTTCTCCTTTCTTACCTGAAATCCATTGAAAAGAAACTTTAGATGTAAAAACCTCTTTGAAACAATATGGCTGATAAAGGACGATAATATACCATGAGAGACCATCTCCATATTTGAGACCCGATAGCAGCTAAAGCTTGATTTCTGTGGCGAAGACCTGCATCCAAAGTTGCTTCTAGATCTGACAGACGTGAAGTGACCTGAAGAAATAAGTAACTAAATAATTGTATTATATAATTCTACAAAAAATAAGAACCACAAGGGTTAAACAAGGTATGCTTTCCTGGTAAAAGAGGGGGGAAGGGGAAACTAGGCAGTTAAAAATTCATGCAGTAATTGAGGTTATCTGATTTAGTTTTTTATTGTTGTAGTCGGACCTTTTATATAATGATTCTGCCTACATGCTTGTATTGCACAAGGAAGGTAGTAATATACAAATAACTGAGGAAATTAGCTTTAGGACACAGTCTGTATTTCTGCAATTTACAAAACCAAACTTATGTCAGGTCAGGCAACAGCATGGTACAAGACCAATAGTGGTTCACCCTACTTTTTTTGCTTTAATTTCCTCGTTTGTTTCACATTAAATAACATTGTTGAAGATCCATGAAGGCTCAATTCAACCTTAAATGATGAGAGCGTGCTCCTATTGCTACATGGCTGCTTGGCAATATGCCAGTTATATATTAGGTTCTTATGTGTTATAAAAAAGGCAACAAAACCTGATATTTTATAGACTTCAAGTACCTCTCTAGTTATTTGCAACTGCTTAGTTCTATCCTCAGGCACAGGATAGCAGCTTGCACCAAATGCATCGCATATCTTTAGTATCTTTCCCTTGGCTTGCTCTCCCGAAAAAAACACCACAAATATAGTTTTCTCCACCTGACATTACCAAAATATGTGACTACAACAAACTGGCTGGGGCGGGGCGGGGGGGGGGGGGGGGGGGGGGGGGGGGGGGGGGGGGGGGCGGAGGGTATAGATGTTTAGTTTCCGCACACCATTTACCACTTCTTTTACCCTTTTTTTGGCTGAACAAAAACCAATATTTGACTTGTGGCGATTAATTGGGCCAGAATTTTAGCAAGGCATATCAAACAGGCATCTGAATGAAATTAGAGAAATAATGAAAAATAATCCGGAGAAAAAACAAAATAAAACAAAAACCTGATCTCCAGAGATTGGATCAGTTACAAGTTCCCCAGCTGGTGCACGATTGAAAAACATATTGCCTCTTGTGGCTCTGAAAAGCATTCGCTCAAACATCATTTCTTTTGATGATGATATAATTCCACAGATGAATCTTAGACCAGCACCATTAGATGTCTCCATCCTTGCTCCCTGTCAAAAAAAGAAAGAAAGAAAAACTTGAGTGAAATCTTCAGCATCACCAGCAGTAATACAACAGCATGATTAGGTATGCCCCTGAAAACAAAAAGGGGTATCTCTGACGACACCTTTTCACATATTCTATAAAGAGGCAGTCACTTTAATCTCATTTCTAACTAATTCAAGGAAAGCCACAAGCGAGACATAAGGGTTAGCTGGGACATCTCCTAAAAGAATTAGGGCGTGAACATATAGGATATTTCTTATTAGGAACACAAGCGATGTTTTGGGTCTTAGTGGGAGATTTATACAGTTTACAGAGTACTTTAAAATATAATGTTCAAAACCTGTTCTAGTAGAGACATGCTATCATCGATCAAATCGCTATGGTATATATTTTCATCCAACTCTGTGTCACGTGAAGTGGTATGACTGTGGGAGGAAGCAAGAATGCCGCCTGCCTGGAATAAAACATATGAGAATCATACTTGATATGGCCTCACAAAAAGAGTAATTTTATAAAAAATACAGCATGACACTACAACAAAATAACTATTTATAATGGGTTATCGAATCTTTTATACTTGGATAGACAAGACATATTACATTTGATAAAACCAGCTTAAATTCAAGGAGCTCGTTATATGACTGTTGCAGCTTCTCACTATTTGAGTTCATTTCCTGTAGCTCAGATTCATGCTCACCTAGCTTCACCTGAACATAAGAGAATATAAGTACCTCTTCTCCTTCCAAGTTTAACAGCAATTAGGTACAAATGCTAGAAGGAAAAAAACCTCCAGCTGTTCTAGGTCAATATCAGGTTGCACTGCAGGACGAGCTGATACAGTAAGACAAGCTTTGCTGATCTGTTCATTGAAATATCGCACTTTACGCGACATCTCTGCACACCTCTTAACCTATTATGCAACATTTAAAATTTGGTTAGGCAAAGACGAAAGGAATAAGAGAGAAATATCACAGATCTGGAGAAAGCAAGGAAACATATAATATTGTTTATAATTTGGTATTAACAATGTGAATCTAACTAGAATTATCAATTAGTTACATCCATAATCAAAGAGTAAAGTGAAGAGTTAAGTGGAAACCTGGTTTACAAATGTTCGCTGAAACGGGCTCTTATCTTCATTCATCTATCAGATCAAAAGAAAATTAGCACAATATCCATTTACGAGCATTTTGCTTATCAACTTGCCAAAGAAATGGAAGGTCCGGCTCAGTGTCAACAGTGGAACTCCAGTGTATCGGCTTAAACTTCCCAATGAACAACACAGCACAGCTTCATACCATTGCACGAGAATAACTTAAAATGGATGAAATTTTTATCGTGTTTCCTCTTGATTGGTTCATAGAACAAACCAAATGAAGATCTAACATTACTGTTATACTTGTACCAACGGAACCAACCAAACACGAATCCAATGGTAAACAATGCTAATAGTTAGAAATTAAGCATGCTATTGCCACAAAAGAGATAAGTTAGACTGCTGGGAATCAAACTCTGCCCAGGAATGTCATATAGATTCATACAATTATACAAACAACCAATACAAATCTCATGTGTAGATCTGAGGGTTGTTAGATCACTCACATCCTTGAATTGGAGCAAACCAAGGTCACCAAGGTATGTAATGGCCCGGCGCGACGATTCCACTGGCATGATAAGCTGCACAAAGCTCATCTTTTCCGATCGGAGGTGATCCATTGGAGGTAGCTGATCAAAGATCTTCATCTCTAATCAACCTAAAAGGGCGAGAGAGAAGGATCCTATGGTATTTCTATTTCTCCTTGGCAGATCTGAAACGAGTATGGTGTTGCTTCGCTCTCCCCTCTCCTTAGTTATTTTTCTATGGCGCAACTGCCGTTGTAATTCCTCTCCCCAAAAAAGGACTTTTAGGCGTGGAAACTCTGGTTTATTAAACAGGTGCCATTTGATAGAGTATAATGTCCAAAAGGCCTTAAAGTTTTCCTCTAAAATACAATATTACCAGTAGTGTCCAAGATTTAGCGACTTGGGCTGTTTGCTAAATAAAGGATTCCCTGGAATCGGTTCGATCTAGACCGCGCTGCGAACGGTTCGGTGCTTGGGTTTTTGCTCCGCTTTTTTCTTTGAAGTTCATTGGACATTCTAAATAAAATCAAGACTGTTCATTTCATATTTAACGATCTAAATTAGATCTGGTGAAAAAGCTGCCTTTTGAATGGACGGTTGGGATCTGGTAGTACAGTATAAGCCATGTAACTGAAGGCGCCGCCAGAGTTTAATGGACTCTGGGTCCAAGTCAACGCAACTTGTAAGTACCCCTATAAAAACCTCGAAATATCATCCAAATACCTCGGCTGTAAAATACTTCACTTGTTTAGTTGGACTCGGTGGTGGATTCGAATTCGAACGGATAAAATTCGATCCGAAATTCCGGATAAAATCAGATAGGGTGCCAAACTGCCAACATTGTGCAAGTGCTGATGGATAGGTATGCGAACTGAACCAGTAGAACTGTATTTGTAATCAGATAGTTAATTCTCCGAATTTATTCGGCTATTAATTACGGACAATTATTTTCAACAAAGATTACTTTATGGGTTATGGGCTAATTTACTATTAGCTGATTTAAATGTTTCAGAGACCAAGTTAGGAGTGCTATAAAGTCTCAAGCATAGCGGAAAGAGAAATTTTTTTATTATAAGGTATATTTGAAATTTGAATTGAAGTCTTCATGATCACAAACTAGAACTCTAATCCACTAAATTACAAACACGTATTTAATATTTTACAAGGAAAATAAACTATAAAAACTTAAAATGACAAGGTGACACATAAAATATTTTTTCATATAAACTCCGATTCGTCGTGAAATTCTAAAAATGGAACATGACTAGTCCTTTTTTTTTTCTTTTCCTTTCCGTTTTATAATCCGCTAGTAGAACTTGCTTTAAAATTGTGCTCGTTCCTGGGGCGAAAACGGAGCGGATAGTGGTAAAATCACATCCATATTTTTTTTAATTTTTCGGATACAGATACGGATCGGATATCAACCGGATATAGATACGGATACGGATCGGATTGAATATTTATTAAAATAATATTAAAAAATATCAAAGTTCATAATATTTATCTAATTTTAATAGTGAATAACAATATTTTTTCATAATATATATTAAAACATGTACTTGGCTATTCTACTTATATAAGCATATGATGGCATATGCTTATAACTCATTTTTTCGTTTTCAAAATCCAAAAAGTCGATTTGAACCGTTAGATGTTATCTCTATATTGAAATGTGCTTGGAGACCAAATTTCACATTTTTCTGAATTTTTTTACTATTTATTAAGCCACTTTGAAAATCGCTGATTCAACGGTGGCTTCTGATTTTATTGTTTTGTTAAGCCACCGTTGGATCAGCGATTTTCAAAGTGGCTTAATAAATAGTAAAAAAATTTCAGAAAAATATAAAATTGGTCTCTAAGCACATTTCAATATAGAGATCACATCTAACGGTTCAAATCGACTTTTTAGATTTTGAAAACGAAAAAATAACTTATAAGCATATGCCGTCGTATGCTTATATAAGTAGAATAGCCAACCTCTTAAAACATATGATATATATCTACTATTCGGATACAAATAATTAAAACATAAAATTATATCAGTATCCATATCAACACGGATATTCAGATATCATATATCCACATTTAATTTTTCGAATACTGATCGAATATTATCCATACCGTTTTCACCCCTAATAGGAGGCGTCAATTTTAAAAAAAATGCGCGTAAACGAAAATATTAAACTTGTCTAGGAAGCGTCAATTTTTAAACAAAGTTGGCCCCCATACCCCCATTCGATTGGATTTTAAATTTCAATCTGTTTCCCTTTATATTTCGGTAGATTCTCAACGGCAATAAAACGAATATATTAACGGCCCTGTTTTTATTTTATACAGTTCACATATCCAAGTGTCAGAATGATAAAAAAAAAATATCATGTGACTAATGTGTTGTATCAATTTTTTTTTTTTTTTTTTTGAGAAATTTGGTAGAGGTTACCAAAACAATGTGTTGTATAAAGTCAAAATAACGTTTTTAATATTTTTTTTCTAATAATCTAAAGTTCTTATTTTTATATATAATATCCATAATTTAAACAAGGATAATTTATTTATATACTTAAAAAAATATATACGTATCATCTTAAAAATATATATTTTAGATACCTCGTGTCTTGAATATATAATACTAGCTTACCTACTTGTTAATTTTGACTATGTTTAATAAAATTGTGAAAATCCATTAGTTTGTCAGAAAAATAAAATAAAATGACTACTAAAATAAAACAAGCTCCTCCACTTCCACCCAAGATGAATCAAACCTAAAACAATGTTGGTGTTGTGGTAGTCTAGTAGATGTATGTAATGATAAGGAGCAGTGATCAGAACCATAACTACTACAGTAATCTTCACTATGTCATATCACACTCAGTATTCACCATTAAATTTGCTTCTCTCTTATTAATTAACTTGATGAAATGGTTGGTGCTGTCGTGCATTATTGTTTCTCTCTTCTCGTTTAAAAGTATGTTTGCGTGTTATGTAACTTTTTAAAATGTTTGTTATGTTTAAAGTGTACGTAGTTTTTTTAAAATGATAAAATCCTTTTGTATTACGTACTCTATAGAAATTGGTACATGTCTAATTATGGTGTTGTTTTTATTATACATAACTTTACATGTCTAATTATGGTGTTGTTTTTATTATACATAACTTTAACGTTTAAAATAATATTTATTTTTGTCGAATTTGTCGCATTACAATTACTGATAGAAATTTTCTTATTTTATAACTCATTGTTTCTTTAGTAAATATTTTTTTAAACGAAATCTGAAAAATAGTCCTAGTTAAGTCGATATAGTATCACCATCGGATCCGAATCTGCTGTAATCTTTCACGTGTGAACAGTACCATGAAATCCATATTTTTCACGTGTGAACAGTACCAAAGAATACACTCACATAGCAGCTAAATCATCTTCCGTTACTTACTGGTGTCATGTGCTGCTAAGCATAAGAAGCAAATATCCAACCAGCTTAATTCTAACCAGCAACAAGGTTCCTCCCATCTCAACTCACCACTTATCTGTTTTGTGGATGGATCGTGGGTCGTTGAGGAGAAAGCAGGTGTTGGGGTATATCTGGTAAAGGAAGGTGTGGTGGTAGAATGGGTATCAAAGCATGTGCTGGCAGCGGAGGCGCAGGCCTTTTTAGAGAGATGTCAAATGCTTACCGGGCACGGTAATGGAGAAGGCATTGTGATGTCGAATTCAAAGGAGATCATTCAAGCTGTCAATAGTGATCCACCTGACATGAATGACTGGAGGTCTTTTTCAGAAATAGGCAGATTTGGGTACTCAAGAAGGAGGCAAATGGATCTCTACTAACGGATTTCTGTGACAGAGAAGAAAAGGAATCAAGATGGCCCACAACCTAGCAAATTGGAGTAGAATCTATAAAAGAGATAGGAGGGGTGTTTCAGACTCTTTAGTACTGATAGAGGAACTGTTGTAATGCCTATGGGTGGTTAATCACCAAAAAAAAAAAACTTCAAAATTATTTTGCTGCTTATTTGAATCATAGAGGAGTGCTTTGAGATGCGTGTCACATTAGAATGGACGATCCGAATCTCATTCTACACGGCAGGTACCGCATTGGATCCGGACCCGGCCTTTTCTGTTGGACCTCGAGCTTGATACATGATGTAGCTTGTCAGCGCTTCAATTAATACCAAAAGTTTTAAAACTGACGTAGTGGGCACGCATTTTGATGCAAATTGAACGGTTCCAACCTCATAGTGACATAATACGCGAATTATACGCGTATAATTCGTTTTTAATACATAACCGCACCGAACTCCGTTTAACATGCGGAAAAACGTATAATACGTTTTATTCGCGAATAAAACGCGTATAAAACGCTAATTACGAATTATTCGCGATAAAAACGCGAAAAAAACGCCTAAAAATTTGTTTTGAATTTTTTCAAAATTTTTTTTTTTTTTGCTTCCTTGTTGTACCGAATCATTTCCGAATTATACCCGAATTATACCAGAATCACGAATTTTTGACCTCGCCGAACCGAACCCGAACTTTTAATTTGTCACTATGGTTCCAACTCATATCGGATTGAATCTAGTTTGAAAAATATAAATTTTAATGCGACATGAGAACGAATTTGGTTCAATGTTTATTGAAACGTCCCTACTCTGAATTCGCATCCTCTGAAATAAAGTCGCGCGTTCGATCTGTTGTAAGCCCAAATCTCTTTGAAACGAGCCCAAATTAACATTTGTTCAGCCCAGCCCGAATTTCGCCAACCCAAATCAGAATTAAAGTAGCATTCAATTGACGAGTTGTTCTCGTTCACAAGTTATAAAGTCCAACTAATGTACAAATTTGAAATCTGCTCGTCCATTTATATATGAAATAGGATTTGAAACAGCTCGTTAACACGAATTAAAGCTATTTCTCTATGATTCAAACATATTCGTTCTAAATATAATTGCAAACGGGGAAGGGTCTTAGTAAGGAATAAGGGATTGAGTTCTTTCTATAAATTTAAAACTTGTAACTTCATAAAAAAAAATTAATTTTTGTATGTATTAATATCTTCAGCATCTTTAATGAAATTACAATGTACTAAAATTTTCAGTCATTTCATTTTGATTTTCTAGTTTCGTCTCTGATTTTACAATACTTTTTTTTTAACAAAGAAGAACTAATTGTACGAATAAAGCTATGGCATGTTGTGCTCAAACTCTATCATATTGACTTCAAACAATATGAATCTGAACTGCTGAAACCGATTTACTTTACGAGTGATGTGTATATATGCAAAATTTTGAATTTATTTAGTATAAAGTTAAGCGGACAAAAATATGATTTTGTACCTGCAAAAAAAATGAAATTTACAAGTTATTTTAATGGATTCATTTTTCATCAAATTTTGACTGTTTGACTTTGTAATAAATAAATTCAAAATTTTCAAAATTTTACATGTACATGCATCACTCGTAAAGTAGATCGGTTTCAATAGTTTGAATTCGTCTCGTTTAAAGTTAATTCAATAGATTTTATACCTATGCCCACACAGTCTCTTGATGAGTACAACACTTTAGTTTTGCATGCATTTGCACGATTCAAAGTTTTTGTTATATTATATCTAGAATTGCCTTCCGAATTAAATCATTCCCATAATTATCCTTCAATCTCCTTGCAATTTGCAAAGGAGATGAGATATGTTGCTTTGTGAATGAGTTGAGTAAAGTCAAAGGGAAGATGGAAATTGACAAATATCAACTTTTTTCTTGGCATTTAAAATTCCATCATTATTAGGTACTTTTTACTTCCACTACAAGTTTGTATTTGAACCCCTTTAGTTACTTTTGTTGTCGCCTTTTTTATCTAATAAATCAATTATCTTCTGAGACATAATTAATTTTTAATTCACCAAGATGGCTAAGCCACCTCTAGTTAGATTTTAGATCCGCTCATGTTAATCTTAATTGAAAAATTATATACTACTTTGTTTCAACCATAGTGACAAATGAATTATTCGAATTCGGTTCGGCGAGGTCAAAAATTCGTGATTCGGAAATAATTCGGGTATAATTTGAGAATGATTCGGAATTATCCTAACCAGAGATCTCAGTCCTACAAGGAAGCAAAAAAAAAAAAAATGTTCTCGAAAAAATTCGCGAATTATTCGAAAATAATCCAGTCAAAGTTTGGTCAACCGAATAATTCGGTGTTCGGTTCGTCATCACCAACAAATCAAATTATTCGCGAATAATTCGTGAATCATGTGACTATGGTTGCAACTAATGAAACAGGGTTTGGGCCTTTTTACTCAAAAAAATATTATATACTGATCGCTATATATGTTATCAATTAATAGGGGGAATTTCACGTATACCCCTCAAAAACTTCAAAATTACGTATTTCCCCCTCAAAAGTTTGAAATTACATATTTCGCCCTCTAAACTTCAAAAACTCACAAATTTACCCATTTCATTGTCTTTTATATTAAAACTCATTCTAAATTTATAAAATACCCATTTTACCCTTTATTAAAAGCATAAAATGCCCATCATACTGAATCTGAAGGGTTCATCTACTGTCTGAACTGCTTTAAGATCTGTGCACGCTAGATCAGCACGAATCTTGAAGCGAACACACAGATATTGAAGCGACGTGCACAAATCTTAATGCGATGCGCGCGGATCGAAATTTCTTTAAAATTCGTGCGCACTAGATCAGCACGAACTTAAAGCCAACACACACATATATTGAAGCTACACGCACAGATCGTAATGCGATGCGCGTGGATCAGACGGTAGAGGAATTCTTCATATTGAAGCTACACGCACAGATCTTAATATGATGCGCGTGGATCAGACGGTAGAGGAACTCTTCATATTCAAATTTGAGTATGATGGACTTTTCGTGCTTTTAATAAAAAGTAAAATGGGTATTCTATAAATTTAGAATGAGTTTTAATATAAAAAACAATAAAATGAGTAAATTTGTGAGTTTTTGAAGTTTAGAAGGAAAAATACGTAATTTTGAATTTTTTGAGGGGTATACGTGAAATTCCCCCAATTTAATATGGGAAGGTTAAGTATTAGGGCTGCTAATGAGCTTGACTCGGCTCAGACTCGGCTCGGACTCAATTAGAGAAGCATAACGGCCCGGCTCAGACTCGGCTCGATTTTGAAAGAAAAAACTCGACTCGACTCGGCTCATGTAAATAATTGACTCAGCTCGGCCGGGCCGAGTCGGCTCGCGAGCCGGCTCAGACCATATTTGAGCTTTTTCACAACATGCAACAGCTATTTGTTTGATTAATGCAATATTCTAAAAAAAATATCTAAAAATATATTAATCGCAGAGCAGATCAGAACAGTGAGAACAGTGAGAGATCGCAGAGCCAACGAGATCTCTCAACAAAGAAGTTATTTAATCCATATAAATATATTATAATATTACATCATATTTAACTAAACGATTACAAAATTTGTGTAATGAAGCACAAATCCTTCAACAGGCTCCACTCTAAATGTGAATTCCTAATTCAGATGTTACTTTTTATAAAAGATGGATCACTGTGTTGAGAATACTTTATTCGATGAAAGCGACCGTATATTTATCTAAAGGCGATGACAATTACTGTTTGGAATTTTGCTTCTCGCGGACAATAATATGTACACATATTTTCTTATTTTAGTCGTTCTATGCGTTGGCTCTGCGATCTCTCAACATGCCAGGTTTAGGGTTAGGGTACCAGATCAGAACAGTGAGAGATCGCAGAGCCAGTGAGATATCGCAGAGCAACAGAGTGAGAGATCGCGAGGTGAGAATCGCGAGGTGAGAGGCGAGAGAGCGACAGAACTCGATTCGATGGGCTCATGAGCCGGCCCGGCTCGGCCCGGATTCGACTCGGTTGATATGTAAAATTTTGAGTCGAGTCGAGTCCGAACTTTTTTCAGTTCAGGGCCCGACTCGATATCAAATATTGAGCCGCTCAACTCATGAATTCATGAGCCGGCTCGGCTCATTAGCAGCCCTATTAAGTATGCTTCACCTTAAAAATAAATATACAAAACATACTAAAAAGTATTATTCAATCGCAATATCGCATTAATTTTGAAATCCATTACTTTTATTGGAAGTCTCTCTTAAATATAATGGCGGAATTTCACATCAATGAGGAAGGAAATCATTCATCACATTCTTAAAATTATTTATTCCTAAAAAAATTATCTGTAAATTTCATCAAGCGGTCCCAATTATTGTAAGTCATTATATTATTTAAAAAAAAGGACTCATGCATTGTATTATTAAAGACTGTCAGGTCTAGTGTTCAGAAAGCATTTTGTGCGGCTACATACGCGCCGCATGGGCTTTGGTCGCAATAAATCCTCTTTTCATGGCCACACGCTGGCACTGTTATTAGAAAGTTATGTCATTAATTTCCTGTATTGCACGTTGTATTCCGAAATTTTTATTAATAAAAAATAATATAAAAAAAAATATCGACATTGAATAAGCATTTTGTTGAATTTCGAGATATAGCAAAAACGTGTAGTCTATAACGTCCAGACACCTGATTAGCAACGATAAATGTATAAGCAAAATACGGGCCGTTATGGTCCAGAACGGCCAGAGAGGTGCAGAAAAAAAAATCGGGCCATTATGCTCCATAGCGGCCAGGGAGTCGCAAAAAAAGAAAATTCTGACTGTGATGGACAACAACGGCCAGGTTTTATTAATTGGCCGAATGAATTGCTTTGGCATTTTCAGTCATACACACGATGCTATCCATTCACACGACTTAATTGGCCGAATGAATTAAACCATTCACACGACTTCCATCCAAAAAGAGAATAGGAATGTTTTCGGTCATTACACTCGGATGCAATTCAACAACAAATTTCGGCCTAATAAAACCTGACTGTTGTTGTCCATCACGGCCAGGATTTTCTTTTTTTCCGCGACTCTCTGGCCGTTATGGAGCATAACGGTCCGGTTTTTTGTTTATTTTTTTCAGCGCCTCCCTGGCCATTATGGAGCATAACGGCCTGGTTTTTTTTTTCTGCACCTCCTTGGCCGTTTTGGACCATAACGACCCGTGTTTTGCTTATACCGTTGTAATCTCGTTGCTAATCGGGCCGTAATGGTCCATAACGTTCTCATTTTTGCTATATCTCGAAATCCAACGAAATACTTCTTCAATGTCAATATTTATTTTATTTTATTTTATATTCATAAAAATTTCGGTGTTGTATTTGGTAGGTCCAGTGTTCAGAAAGCATTTTGTGCAGCTACATACGCGCCGCATGAGCTTTGGTCGCAATAAATCCTCTTTTCATAGCCACACGCTCGCACCGTCATTAGGAAGTTCTGTTACTAATTCTCCGTATTGCACAATGTTGTATTTGGTAGAGTCAAACAATTGCTAGGAAGTCCTACGGTGACAAGTGAATAATTCGAGTTCAGTTTGGTGGGGTCAAAAATTTGTGATTAATTCGGGTATAATCGGGAATGATTCGGTACTACAAGGAAGCAAAAAAAAACCCAAAAAATATATAAATTCTTTTTGTGTTTTTTCGTGTTTTATTCGCGAATAATTCGTGATTCGCGTTTTATATATGTTTTATTCGGTGTTCGGTTCGAAAACGTCGAAAAAACGAATTAATCGCAAATTATGTTATTATGCTAGGAACCCGTATTATAACGGTCACAATGTGCATAAAATAATCATAAAATAAAAAATTAAGATGTATATTTGTTTTGTAAAGATTAGTACGCAAGCAAATTTGTTGATTTAAAAATTAAATAGTCATCCATCTAGATGGATGATTTGGAAGACAAACAATTTAATTGACGGAGAATTTTATGTATACCTATTAAAAATTTCAAAATTATGTATTTTTTTTTTTCTAAAGTTTATATTATCATATTTATTCCTCTAAATTCAAGAACAATTTACCCAATTAATTTATTGCATTCCTATTAAAACTTATTCTGAATTTATAAAGTTTCAAAATATTTTTAATAGAAAAGACAATAAATTGGATAAATTTGTGATTTTTTTTAAATTTAGAAGTGTATATATGACTTTATGAATTTTAAAAAGAAAAATACATAATTTCAAAGTTTTAAAAGGGTAAACATAAAATTCCCTTTTTAATTTATTAACTGAATAATTTTCAAATTACACCAAACTTAATATACAAAATATCTAAATTACAAACAAAAATGTACCCTTTTATTTTTATTTTGATAACTGAACAAGTCACATACAGGTTTTCTCTAAATAAAAAAAAAAGATAACTGAACAAGTTCTGTTGTTAATATATTTCTTCCCTATAAAATAAACACATAGGTCATTTGAATAACAGGATTGGATTATCTGTTCCAGAGTCCAAATTACACTAATAAATTGTGATCTTTCTATGCATTAATTTTCATATACTAACTAATTAAATTTTAAAGGAATATTCTAATTATCTCATTTCGCAGTCCATCTAAGAGCATCTACATCTCAGCAACTCAAATGAGTTTCTAAATAACTGTTAACTACTTTTTAAAAATTATGATCTCTAAAATTTATAACTCTCACATCCCGAAAATTAATTTTAGAGTTTCTATTAAGCCACGTCAGCAACAAATTAAAAATGAGAAATAATTTGAACCAATCATTTGATCATCATGGAGTTTATAAACAGTTTCTTAATAAAAAAACTTTACTGCATAGTTTCCAAATAAGAAACTCTCTTACATCTCTGAAACTGAATTAGAAACTGCCACATCAGATTAGAAACTCTAATAGTACCAGAGATGTGGATGCTCTAAGCACTATAATCATGCATGTTTAGTTGCTACTTAGATTTAAGGAAGATTAAGGTTCTTGTCCTTTTTATTTTACATCTTGGTGATTATTTTTAATTTCCTTATGAAAAAAAAAACAAAGAAATTTAAATTTCCTTTTCATCTTTGGTGGTTATTTTTATAGTTAAAACTTTAAAAAGTGAAAAAAATTCCTTTGCATGTCTATTCATAGGCTCCTAGGTTGTGTATGAATTGGTCATAATAGTTATATAGTGGTATGATATGATTGTGTTTTAGTTGAGTATAGGAAAAGAGAAGCTAAAAAGAGAAGAGGAGAGATTGCTTTAAAATTACATTTCTCCAAGGCTAAGTATGGTTGTTGTAGTGCTTCTTTATCTTGTACAAGGGACCAAGGTATTATAATACTGTTATAAGCACTTTTAAAAAAGAAAAAAAGAAGGTGGGTTTGGTTCATATTTTAAACAACACAGAGAGACCAATCTCAGTGTGTGAATGTAGAGAGAGAGAGAGAGAGGGATAACATATTGTATTGGTGAGATACTGAGATTATATTAACTTAATAAACCAACAACCTTAGAGGGATTATTTAGTAGTACATCATCTTTTCACACTCATGTCAAGATTCCTAAAACCCCAGTTCCTCTTCCATTCCTCCTAATTGCCTCTCTATCATGAATTTCAATCATACTGATGCGTAATTGGAGCACAGAGATTTGAATATTGCTGTTGTTTTTGGCATGTACTGAAGCATTATAAGAGCACCCTTCAGGTTTTAATGCTTCTGTAGGAGAAATATACAAAGGATACATAAATGCAGGCACCCAAGTCAAGGTTTGATCTCTAGCTGCTTTTTTTTGTTTATAGTTTCTTTTATATCAATATTACTTATTTGTTGTGTAAATTACATTCTAGTCCTTTGATTTTAGAGAATTTCCAACATGGCATTTTTTTTTGTTACAAATAGGTATCTGAGTCCTACAAAATCAACATATACAAAATATTTTCAATTTTTTTTTTCATTTGACCTTAATATTATAGTGCCGTTTAGTGTGTCTCATTTAAAAAATGGCTTAAAAATTTACTGGTAAGTTTTCAGAAATACAATATTATCCATCACAACTTGGATAATTCTTCTTTTAAATGACATAAACTTTTTCAGAAAATATTAAAGCACCAAACTACAAGAGTACACAATATATATATATATTTTTTTTTGCTAAACTAAGAGTACACAATTTTAGTTGCACCAATTACAAGACAGCTGCGCAATTTTCTTAAAAAAAAAAAAAAAAACTTATACGCTCTTTTAATTTGCAACAAAAAACCACCAATTCATTTATAGGTGCAAAAACAGGTAGACATCACTATTTTTTTTTTTTTCTTCCCCCTATCTCTTCTACAAGAAAAGAACAAGCTTTACATGCATTACATGTGAAATTGACATGCTTTTCTGTGACTTCATTGCATGTAATTGTCTAATAATGGCAAGGGGACCTACATCTTGCAAAAAAAGCTCTCTTTTTTTATAATTTCTCGTGAATTAATAGCATGCAATAAGGACAGAAAACCAATAATATGTAATATCATCTTTCTCTCTCCTGTCTCATTAATTTTGAAAAGGAACAAAGTCTTTCTTCTTTCTCTTTATTTCAATTGTACTTGGTTTTGGCCTTCATCAGAGAAAATTGTACTTGGCCTTAATTTTCTCTTTCCTTCCTCTTAATCCCTATCTTTTGTAATAAGCTATGCCTCGTGAAGAAGTGCCTGTGATGATTCAAACTTTGCATGGGTCGTACGGGTAATAAACTTGTTACTGCTAAAAATATCATGTACCAGTCCAACTGGGACTGGTACCTGTTCATTCGGGTAATGTGGTTGTTGGCGCCGCGCAATAAAAAGCCTTTTGATACTTGCATTTGCATGTTTATTTATTTATTTGGTGTTTAGACATAGAATCTTAGTTGAACAGGGGTTGGCATGTGCTATGCTACATAATTTGTTATGGATATATATATATATGATAAACTGTTTCGTTGTATCGTTAGTCCACATTGTTAATAATCCAATTTATTTAGTGAAATTTTTAATTTTTTTTTTTATATCCAGGAGTAGTTCTACAGAGGTTCATCAAAGGACACGTCCAGTTCCGACTAAATTGAGCCGTCAACAGGTGGTTCGGTCTGAATCAAGCTCGAGTTCTAGTAGCGCTTCAACAAAATCACCGAATCGAATCAGTGACAAGATGGATCGTCGTTCTCCTAATAACTCAGAAAGAGGGGTAATGAACTTTTTCTTTAAATTTATAACTTCAGATTGGATGAATATATCATTTCATAATAAGAAAATATTATGAGGTAAAAGATCCTATATATCCCTTAAAAACTGAAAAAATTCAATCCCAATTAAAAAATAAAGGTTATGAAGTTATCTTTGGAGTTGCTTTGCAAATTTTCAAGTCCAATATAGTTTACATGAACAGTGTTGTATTTTTTTTCTTTATATTCTTCTTATTTATTTTTTTAAACTAAGCTAATCCGGCCCGAGGTGAAATATACTGAGCCCCTTTAATATTCGTGCAGATTCTGATCGGACGGTCCGGATCTAAACAGAAATTGTACATACCAAAACTGACATGAAGAGGGACCTATTTGTTTGACAACCTTTGTTTTGTAAATCTTAACTTCTAATTTTTTTTTTTTAATTAATCATTCAGTCTCAGAAGAAACGGCCGATCAAACTTGCTGAGATGGAAGAAGAGCTAAAGAAAGTTAAAGATGAACTCATCACCTCTGAGCTCTCGAAAAAACGAATCCAACAAGAAGCGGAAGAAGCCAGAAAGCAACTTATCCTTCTCTCAGAAAAATTGAATGAAACTGAATCTCAACTCGCCGAATCCTCCTCTTTGGATGATTCCCGCATTTTTGAATTGAGAAAATTGTCACAAGAAAGGGATCGAGCGTGGCAGAATGAGTTAGAAGCGATGCAAAAGCAGCACTCGGTTGATTCGGTTGCTCTGGCTACAGCCATGAGTGAGATTTTTAAACTAAAGGGGATGGTTAGAGAAAGAGAGAAGGAGAGAGATGTAGCAAGAAAAGAGTTAGAGGCTAGTAGAGGTACTATCGATTCGATTTTGGTCGACGGATCCAAGTTGATGGATTCTTTTGGTGCGGTTGTTGGTGAATTAGAGGAATCACGAGTTCAAATCAAAATGCTTGAAGAGAAATTGAGTAGAATTGGAAAGGAAGAAAGTAGAGAGATTCATGGAGATGTTGAAACACTAGAGATTAAATTGCATGAAGAGGAGATTTTAAGCATGGTGCAATGGCAATGTGTTGGTGAAATTATTAAACAAATACAGATAGAATCGAAAGAAAGGGAAACAAAATTGGAAGAAGCAGCAAACAGTGCGAAATCAGAGATTATGTTGCTAAAAGCCAATTTGTTTGATAAGGATTGTGAATTCAGAAAGATTTTAGATCAGAGCAAGAAAAAGGAGGCGGAGGCTGAGTTGAATCTGAATCTAACAAAATTGAAGGAGAATTTGGAGAAGAAGGAGAAAAAATTGAACCAAGTTTTGCACGAAAATGAACTCCTGAGAGCGGAGCTGACGAAATTATCAACAGAGAGAGAAAAATTATGCGAGCAATCAATAATTGAGAAAAAAATCGCAATAGAAGCTCAGAAAGAGGCGCTATCAAAACTTGAGATTGCAATTGAAGAAGTGAAAGAAAGCAAAGAGAAAGCATCGATTGTTAATGAAAAATTAGATTCGGTTACAAACATGAAAGCAGAGATGGAGACAGAGTTGCGGAGGCTAAGGATTCAAGCTGATCAATGGAAGAAGGCTGCTGAAACAGCGATGACTTTGCTTACGGTTGGTAGCAAAGACAAGTTGATCGAGAGGACAAATAGTTACAATTCAAATTCAAATTTGAATTTGAATTTGAGTAATTCGGTTTCAGGGAAATTTGGAAGCTTGGATTTCCCGGATGAACTGGATGACGAGCCTCTCAGTTGGAAAAATGGAAATGTTTTAAGAAGGATTAGTGGCATGTGGAAGAAATAAGCACCAAATTTTATTTTCATCTACTTTACATCAATATTTTCTTGTTTCTTTTTTTCTTCTTCTTGTTTTTTTTTGTTTTTATTTTTGATTAAGTGGACCCATGATACTGTTGTTATACGATAGTTTACGGATTCAAATCTGCTGAAATTCAAAATCATGAACAGTAACGCTGAAATTTTAGAAATTCCGAATTTAGCCGTTGAACTGTTTCGAAATACGTGTACAGAAAAACTAGATGTTTCGAGATGCATGCACAGAAAAAGTTAAATAGCTAGATTTGGAATTTCAGAAATTCCATGAATACTGTTCATGTATCTCGGATTTCAGCTGATTTGAATCCATAGTTTACGGGTTAAAAAGTTTTTTTAGCTGCAAAGAGTGAAATTCTACAATGTTTTTAATTCATAGGAGTAAATATAGTCGGAGTCACTAAACATTGGTATTGTTATGAATTAGTCAATTAAGTTTGATTTGTTTCTCTATAATTATTGAATTTTTTATTTGCTTCAATCAAGTTACTTTATAATTTTTCATTCAAAATAACAAAATATGCTTATTCAATCCAAAATACTAATAGAATATATTTAACTGTTCGAAATACAAACGGAATATGCTCATATGTTTACTTTTTTGGATGGACAAATGAGCATGTTCTGTTAATATTTTGAATTAAAATGTTACACAGTGATTTGATTGAAACAAATAAAAAGTTCAATAGTTATAGAATTACAAATCAAACTTAAGTAACAAGTTTGTAATAAGAACAGTGATCTCCGACGAAATTTAGCTATTAATAGGAGCTGAATTTAGATCTCCTAAAGTAACTCAAACTTTGATCTTAGATCCGGACCGTCAGATTAGAATCTCTTTAGGAATGTCAATGGCACTCCATTTACCCTACTCGTATCGTATCCGAAAATACAGGTAAGGATAAGATATTTTTCGTTTAGCTTATCGGGTACGGGTAAGGGTAACGATTTTTTCATTATCTTACCCGTTATCGCATAAGATAATTTTTAAAAATAAAATTATATATAGAGATATATATTTGTATAAGATGATACCGTGAGTTTTATTTTTATCCAAAAAAAATTTATTTTAATATAAATAACCACGTTTTTAAAAGAATTTTATTTCTACCCAAACCGCATATATTATTTGCGGTTTGAATTAACAATTCAAACCGCACAGAATATATGCAGCTTGAATTGTTAATTCAAACCGCACAGAATATATACGGCTTGAATCTCTTTTTTTTTTTTGAAAACTATAACTACGGGGGAGAGCTCTGTAGAAGAGAGAGAAAAAAGAAAGAGAGGAAGAAGAGAAGAAGAGGAAGAGGAAGAGGAGAGGAGCTCTGAAGGAAGGAGGAGGAGACGGAGAAGTCTGTCAATTTTATTATAAAAAAAAATCTAACCAAAACTGTGGGGTTTGAATTATTAATGAAAATGATAATATATTCAATCAACAAAACTTTTACATGCATGGCCGGCCACCTAATTTTACATGCATGGCCCAAGCCCAACTAATTTTACATGCATGGCCGGCCACCATCTCAACAAAAATTCATCTCTTACAATTTGGCCCTTTACATATATACAATTCACACAAAGCCATATATCTTACATTTCAGACCCTCAATAAAATTATTTTGCAATATGGTCCCTGCCAGTTCAACATTCTGGTTATCATACAAAACCATACACGATACAATATCAATCAATCACAACATTTGGGGTAATTTGCATCACACCATAACTCAATTCATATCAGAACAACAACCCGGCAAGCACACAAGCAATCGTACAACAACTAGAAACAAGGTGGATTAGACAATTACCCGTGATAGCAAGCAATAGAGAGGGAGGTGGAAAAATGGCCGGCACCAAAGAAGCACCTTGCTTCTCACCTGTTACACCAAAATTCAACAAGCATAGAGAAATCAGAAGCACCATAAGAGTCAGCACCGGAATGCACCACCGAATCCTTAACGGGTCGGGTAATTTGCAATAATCAAAGGAAAACGGAAAAGATGGGCAATGGCATAATTTCTCAACATGAGGGAAATCAAACAAACTAGGCGGTGAAGAGGCGGAGGGGCGAATTTCTTCTCTTTTTTCTTTTTTTTATTTTCCTTTTTTTCTAGAGAAGAGAGGCCTTGGATCTGGCGGAGAGGCGAAGCAAACAGAGGGAGAAGAAGGGGTCGCGTGCTCGCGTGGAATATAGGCGTTTCAAGCCGCATATATTCTATGCGGTTTGAATTAACAATTCAAGCCGCATATATTCTGTGCGGTTTGAATTGTTAATTCAAACCGCAAATAATATATGCGGTTTGGGCAGAAATAAAATTCTTGTAAAAACGTGGTTATTTATATTAAAATATTTTTTTTTTGAGTAAAAATAAAAATCACGGAAGATGAAACATATACAATAAAGTTTTGTATTTTATTTAATTTTCATAATGTATTCATTATTATTCTTTTTCTTTTTTTTCTTGCTTTGAAATATATTTTATCGAAAGCACAAATCGAATGTTAATGGTACTTTTTTATCCATTTAGCCGACCCGTACCGTATTCGAAAATGCATATAAGGGTAAAGATTTTTTTTCATTATCATAACATATACGGGTATGAAAATGCCTCCACCCGTTGACACCCCTAAATCTCTTAAAGTAATTTTTACTTGGGCAAACAGTTCCAGCCTAATGAAAAGGGCTAGTGCAGAAAAAAGTATTATTGGCAGAATTGGCTCAAATTCTGATTGGATGGTCTGGATACAAACTTAAATTTTGAGTTACTTTTGGGGACTACAACCTCGAAGTCTTAGGAAAGGTGTTTGTCTACTCTTAACACATTTTTTTTAGTTAAAATATTCTTCTTTATGATGGTTTTTTAGAAAAAAAAATTACAGAAATATATTTTTATTTCAAATAATTATACAATTATGTTTTGGTCCGAATATATTATCCCACCTTATTTAATTTTCCGACTAATAAGATAGCACCCGTACCAAAGAACTTGGTTGCATAGCACAAGGTATTTTTTGAAAATCTGGCAGAAGCTGTCATGTGATTTGCAAAGCACAAGGTTGGAGACTATTACGAGTTCAAGTACAAGTTCTCCGCCTTTCTTTCTTGTTTCATTAATATTTGCACTAGTTAATTACCTTGTTGCGGCTCCGCCGCAATTTGGTGGTTGTTTATGGCCGCAATTTGTTGGGACGTTATGGACTATCATGGTCAGATTAGCGAGCACGGCTTGCCATCAAGGAACGTAATTAAACATGACAGTGGAAAAAAAAATATAAAAACTCTGGCCGTTTGGAGATATCACGGCCTGGGAAAGCGAAAAAAACATCTGCCCATTTGCAACTATCACGGCCTTGGACAACAAAAAAAAAAGGAAATGCTGGCCGTTGTTGTCTATCACGGCCAGGTTCCATTACTCACGCGAAGCCCGTCCCTTTCTTTCCTCTCTGTCTCTAACCCTACCACACGCACTTTAGGCCCCTTCTTTCACCCTGCGATTTATGGATCGCGTGACCGACAGGAAAAAAAAACGAGAGATCGCTCCGTCTAGCATGCGCCTGGCCGTTCTTCTCCACGACATCCAAAGGACTCTTAATCTGGCTCAATTCGATTTGAAATTCGTTTTGATCCGGTAATTCTGGAAAGTAAACCGATTTAAATTTGATCATCAAGAGATTCAACTTCGAGAGAACTGAATTCAAACTACTGGAAATCTAAGAATAACTGAAATCATGACTTGAAAAAAGGCCTAACCTGAAAAGACTACTAGGCCCGTTTCTATTGATAGAAACACTGTTAAGTTACAAATCAAGTGTTTATCTCTAGCCAATGTATATATGTTGTTTTGTTTTGAGCATGAAAGTTCTCCTAGTAACCAAGCCACCTCAAGTGAGTAGTTTGTCTGTGCTCTGCATAACAATCACAAAATACAACCAAATATATAAAATACAATTTCATTACAATAATTTATTTAGTTTCTTTAATCTTAAAATTTCTAATTTCATCCCCATCGAGATCATATGTCCTAGGTATAATAGTAAGAATCCGCATCCTCTGCATTAACGTACTGTTTGAGTTAAGTTATAGACCGTACGATCATAATTTGGGCCAAATCCATCCCCGCCTATAACTCACGGGTTGTTTAATATTGGTGCGGATTTAAAACGGATGGTCCAGATCTTAACTCAAAAATTGAGTTAACTCAGAGGATAAGAATTCTCCAGTATATCATTTAACCTGAGCGGCCGGCTTACGATCAACAAGGCCCGTTTATCATTTCAGTTTCTCTACACCTGTGACCCATTACAGACCAAGATAGACTACTAGAGTCCTAGATGGGCCTTTTGTCTTTTCTAATCCAGCCCAAATATGAAATATTTTGAACCATTTATGCAAGGCCTACTCCATAGTCCATACTACCCTTTATTTCTTTCACAGCAAGCAAGGAAGGTAACCCAAATAAATCATCTGCGGTTATTGTTTCAATGGTCATATCCGGTCCTTCGTGGGTTACCTAAAAATAAGCACTTACCCACCTCCTATAAACTGGAAGCCTCCTTTGAACGAAACAAGGGACATCTTATTCCCGTCTTCTCTCTCTTTGGATCGAACTCAGGCGGAGCCTCTTTTCTTTCTTTTCTCCTCAGAATAGACTTATAGACCCAATAGTTGCTTAAACTCTCTCATTGAACCCTAGAGAACCTCTCATCGGCAATTTGAACAGCTCTGCTTTGCCATGGCCGCCGACCAACCCCCCAGCAGCTCCTCCGGCCCTGAGCAACCTCCTCAGAAGCCACTCTCCTCCAAGGACACTAAGAAGAAGAAGGAAGAAAAGAAGGATGAGGATCTGGTTCGTGAACTTCGTTCAATCTCCATTTTTCTACGTTGTTTGTTAAGATTCGAGTTAGACTTGTGTGACAAGAATTTATTTAATCTATGGTTAATTTTGGTGTAGTCCGAGGAGGATTTGGCGCTGAAGCAACAGTTGGAGCTGTACGTCGAAAGAGTTCAAGATACGGATCCAGGAGTTCAGAAGCTAGCTCTTGAGAGCATGAGGTATCTTCTCTCATCTTATAGGGTTTAATTATGTGTCAGATTTTGATTTTTGATAAATATCTGTATCTTTGATTCATTGATTTTTATTACAGTCCCAAAAAGTTCAATTTAATGTTGTGTTGTGTTGACATCTAGGTGTTGTTATTTTTATCTTTTGTGATTTAAGGGGCCAAATTTTTAGGTTCAATCTCACATTGTTAAATTAGTATGAAAGTTATCAAGTATTTAGGACTTCACACAGACAGATCGTTCTTAGTTATTGGTGGTCTTGTCTTGTTCATGAAATGTTTTATAATACTACAGTAATTATATGGCTTTGTCATTTGAATTTGAAACAGTAAAGCGTCCTTTCATATGCACTTACTGAGTTTTTATTTATTTAAATTGAACTTAGGCAAGAGATTCGCTCTGCAACTAGCTCGATGACTTCTGTTCCAAAGCCTCTTAAGTTCCTTAGGCCCCACTATGGAACCCTTAAAACCTTTTACGAGCAAATTCCAGAGTCAGACTTGAAGGTATCAAAGACATAATAGCTGCCGCTTCATTTGTGCTTTTGTATTTCAGAGTACAATTAGCTTATATTCCCTTTTTGGTTTTTCAATTTTCAGAAATACCTGGCTGACGTACTGTCTGTGCTTGCTCTCACAATGTCGGCTGAAGGGGAAAGGGTACGTCATTAGAATTTTTTTTTTGTTTGAATATTTGGACATAATCAACATCATTTATCATTGATTTTGCAAGTTGGTCTGATTCTCATTTACCATTACTTCAGGAGAGCTTGAAATACAGATTACTTGGCTGTGATGGAGACATTGGTTCATGGGGTCATGAGTACGTTAGGTATGCACTAAGAGTGATCTGCAAAACTCATATCTTTATTTTATTTACTTGGTTGGATTTATAAGGAATTGCTTAAATTCAGTTCGAACTTGAGTTTGAATAGCCAGTTAACTTGTTTTAATATGCGAGAACAAAGAAAGTCTGATTTTGTCCAAGTCATTCTTCTTTCTAGAGACTAATCTCTTCTTTCACATGTCTCAGGAACTTGGCTGGTGAAATTGCACAGGAGTTTCAAAAGCGTCAGGTTTGCTTTTACTGCTTTGGTTTAAATCATTTAAATTCCCTTTTATGTCTGTTAGTTGTTACTTCTCATATGCTTTAAGGAATTACTTTGTTTTTACATGCTACTATCAGTTGAACACACAAGTGCCTAATTAGTTTCTTGTATCCTCTTAATTTTTTTTTGTTCTGTATGATAATCTATATTTGAGTTGTGGACTAATTTTTTTTACTTCTTGGTTTTGCAGTATGAAGACACGCCTATTGATGCTTTAATGGAACTTGTTCAGCAAATTGTTGCCTTCCACATGAAGGTGACTTGATCATCTTTTCCAACAAAAAAACTGCTAGAAATTGGAGTATGTTTTCTCTATAATGTTAGTTGTGAGGAAGTTTATTAATGCATTTTCATTCTTCTGCAGCATAATGCGGAACCTGAGGCTGTCGACCTTCTTATGGAGGTATGTTTCTTTTCATAATTGTGTGTGTGTGTGTGCGAAAGCCACCTTCATGGCTTCTTAACTAAATTGATGCTCATTTCTATCTAGGTTGAAGATCTGGATTTGCTAGTGGAGCATGTTGATAGTTCAAACTACAAAAGGGCATGCCTATATCTCACTAGCTCTGCTAGGTACTTTGTGAATATTGTTTTGTGAAATACTCACTAATTAATGGTTATCCTTGGATTATTAAGTTCTGACACATTTAAAATGACAGCTACTTACCTAGCCCAGATGATGTGTTGGGTCTGGATATTGCCTATACCATTTACATAAAATTTGATGACCTTGCCAGTGCATTGAGGATTGCTCTCCATCTTGACAATAGCCAGGTGTTTATTATACTGCATCCTTGTACATTAATTAAGAATTCTATATTGTAAACAAATTGCTTACATAGCCTTTTGTGTTTTATTGCAGTATGTGAAACAGGTGTTTGCTTCAACAGATGACATTTTGCTGAAGAAGCAATTTTCTTACATCATAGGACGCCATGTAAGTCATTTTTACGCTTCTTTGTCTAACCTTTATTTAACTGCCGTAATAAACACTTCCTTTGTTATTCGGTAGTTTCCTATATTTTTTTTTTCTATTATGTACTTTCTAGGGTCTTCCTTTGGAGGTGGATGAGGAGATAGCTGCAGATGAAAATGATAGAGAAGCCTTGCAGGACATAATAAACAATACCAGGTTAAGTGAAGGTTACCTAGCTCTTGCACGGGATATTGAAGTTATGGAAGCCAAGTCTCCTGATGACATTTATAAGGTGCTCCTTTTTTTAAAGCTAAACCACAGACCCCTATCTGGTGACTTATATTAAATCTGTTTTTGTTTGCATCATTTCCAATATGTAATGGAAAACTATTGTCTACTTCGCTAATAGCACTAATCGGAGTCCAATTTTGGGGCTTGTGGTTGATTAAGCACATTTTATTTGAATTGTGACAAGCGGAACAGCAATAATGTGGCCCATCAATAATTGCATAGGTGCGTTTATTTAGTATCTTGTTGTGGAATAAGCTAAATAAACTTCTTTCTTCATTCATTAGGTGCATTTGATTGACGGACGAGCAAGTGCTAGCTCCAGCCTTGATTCAGCCAGGCAAAATCTGGCTGCCACTTTTGTCAATGCATTTGTGAATGCTGGATTTGGCCAGGTCATATTTAAGAAAAATATTTTCAAGTAAGGTATTGCTTTTATACTATGAATTGTTTTTGTTTAAATATTCCTTTTCGGTCACTCTTTGTACAGGATAAATTGATGACTGCCCCAGCTGAGTCTTCCAGTGGTGGGTCCACCGGGAGTTGGCTGTTCAAAAACAAGGAGCATGGCAAAGCCAGTGCAGCTGCAAGCTTGGTACGATCTTTGTGTCTTCTAGGCATGATCAAAACCTTCATTGATATCCAGTATGTCATTACTAGTATATTTATTGAATCTGCATACTCTTTGTTCATTTTAGGGGATGATCCATCTGTGGGATGTGGACTCGGGTCTTTCACAAATAGACAAGTATCTACACAGCAATGATAATCATGTGGTGGCTGGAGCTCTCTTGGGTGTTGGAATAGTTAACTGTGGCATCAAGAATGATTGTGATCCTGTACTCTCTCTCTCTCTCTCTCTCTCTCTCTCTCTCTCTCGCTCTATTCTGAGAATGATTTAATAATAATATTGTTTGCTTCTCAATTTGTCCAGGCACTGGCACTGCTTATTGATTTTCTTGATAGAGAGGATACAACCATCAGAATTGGGGCAATCCTAGGTCTTGGCATTACATATGCTGGTACTCACAAGGACGAGGTCAGTACTGAAGATATCTCTTATATTGCATTACATTACATTGCAGTGACTACTGTCCACCTTACATTTTAAGTTTTATATACAGCTTAAAGTTCGCCTGTCAAATATTTTGGGGGACCCAAAAACAACCCTTGAAGTGCTAGTTTTTGCTGCTATCTCTCTTGGGCTGGTGTTTGTTGGCTCCTGTAACGAAGAGATTGCTCAGTCAATCATTTTTGCGTTGATGGACCGTAGTGATGCTGAACTTGGGGATGCGCTCACCCGTCTTTTACCTGTTGCCCTTGGCCTTCTTTATCTAGGAAAACAGGTAAGCCTGAATCATTTCTCCCTTATTATTTTTTTTCTTGATTTATATCATTCTGTTTATATTATCTACCAAAAGATTTGGATAACTTTCTTATTACTTTGCTGTTTATATGTAACTGGATCACTCTATCATGGTCTTGTAAAGTATTCTTTTGGTTAAGTTAAAGCATAATGTTTTCTCAATGTGGTTTTTGTTCCTTTGGAATTTGAAATTCCAGGATAGTGTTGAGGCGACGGCTGAAGTTTCCAAAACATTCAATGAAAAAATTAAGAAGTACTGTGATGTTACTCTCATGTCTTTGGCTTATGCTGGCACTGGTAATGTACTCAAGGTACTAAATTTATCTTCTGCAATTTTGCTCCTCGTTATGTAACCTATCAATTAAACTACAGAAATGAAAATCTTAGTGTGTGATTATAAGGATCCTGTATTGGCCCAATTCACTCCACATCATAAATGGTAGCCAAATATCAAACCCAAAGATGCAGGTAACTTTAGCGGTTTAATATCTGTAGTTTGAAAATAGAAATTAAATCAATTACTTTTGCTCATACAGGTGCAAAAGCTACTAGGTATTTGCTCGCACCATTTGGAGAAGGGGGAAACACACCAAGGGCCAGCTGTACTGGGAATAGCACTAATTGCCATGGCCGAAGAATTGGGTGCGGAAATGGCTGTGAGATCACTTGAACGCCTATTGCAGTACGGTGAACAGAATATTAGGCGTGCAGTACCCCTTGCTCTTGGTATCCTCTGCATATCCAATCCAAAGGTACCCTTCTTTTGTTTTCATTACTTGAGGCCATCCTCTCTAGGGGGAACCCACCAAGGGCCAGCTGTACTGGGTTTCATTTCTAGCATACCCCAACTTGTTTGGGACTAAAGGCTTGGTTGTTGTTGTTTGAGGCCATCCTCCATATTATATAATTTAGGAAGTTATAACATCTACTGTACATCCCAACTTGTTTGGGACTAAAGGCTTTGTGGTTGTTGTTGTTGTTGTTGCATAACATTTACTGTACCTTAATATGAGCCTTTAAACATCTCATTCTGGTCCGTAATGTAGAGCAGTGAAATAATATGATATTGATAATGGCAACAGTAGTAATAATGAGAGAGTAAATTGAAATTAAACTGGGATAAAGACCTCATATCAAGGGTTTAGTCTGGCTTTTGTATGGTCGGTTCTGTCAAAGTTACCAGACAGCATGTTTATTCTTGTTAAAAAAAAAAATTAGGTAGGGTGCTTGGTTTAAAACAAATTCCATTTACAAAGCATTGAAAATCTATAATATATATTGTAAATTGTAAATTTGCCTGTTTAGGTGACTGTGATGGACACATTAAGCAGATTAAGTCATGACGCCGATTCTGAAGTCTCAATGGTACCTTCATTACTTTCACAGATAACCAGCTACTATTTTCTTCAGATATTCTTATGCTAAATTGAAATGCTCTGTTTAAAATACAGGCTGCTATCATTGCATTGGGTTTGCTAGGTGCTGGTACTAATAACGCTCGCATAGCTACCATGCTACGCAACCTCTCTAGCTACTACTACAAAGAGGCCGGCCATCTCTTCTGCGTAAGCATTTTGCCTCTTTTATAATATCTCTTCTGCATGTCAGATATTAATATTAATGTTATTGGCGAAACATGTGCGCAGGTAAGGATTGCTCAAGGTCTTGTTCATCTTGGAAAGGGCTTGTTAACACTCTCTCCATACCATTCTGATCGGTTTCTTCTATGCCCGTAAGCTTATTTTTGCTCATAACTTTTAAGTGTAATATATGCTCAAATATACATACATTCAAGAATTATTAATCTTAATATACAGGATGGCACTCGCGGGTCTTGTGACTGTTTTGCATGCTTGTCTTGACATGAAATCGATCATTCTGGGCAAGTACCACTATATGCTTTATGCTCTCGTCTTGGCCATGCAGGTTGGTGGCAACAGCAACTCTACATAATTCCATTGATCTCTATTCCTGTACTCCTAATTTCATTGCTTGTTTATTCATTATTATATGTAGCCAAGGATGCTCATGACGGTAGATGAAGATTTGAAGCCCCTGTCAGTACCTGTTCGGGTTGGACAAGCAGTGGATGTGGTGGGTCAAGCTGGTCGTCCTAAGACTATTACTGGTTTCCAAACCCACTCTACTCCTGTCTTGCTTGCTGCTGGAGAAAGAGCTGAGCTTGCTACTGAGAAGTATGCATCTTATATGCCCTTAAATATACTTTTTTGTGTTGTGTGTGTAGAAGTGTTCATTGGGTCGGTTCAGTTAAAGCCGAATTAAAATAGTCAAACCAAACTTTTATTCAGTTTTCAAAAATATAACTGAACCAACCTAATTAAACTTGTCAATCGAACCAAAATAACAAAAGTAAATTTTGGTTTGTTCAGTTGAACAGAAATAAGAGATATTAAATTTTAAAAGGTCAAAACTCAATACATACACGAATACCATTTAATAATCATAGAAATAAATGTGAATATATATAATTGTTGTTGACGGTACACATTTTTCAATTTTATACAAAACATGTAGATGTTCTAAAATATCCAAACCAGAAAAATTCTTCATTTTAAGTTCAAAAACTGAAGCATGGATTTGAACCATAGAGATTTCGGTTGGTTTGGTCTTTTCGGTTTTGAAAAATCTAAACCGAACCAAATATAAAAACCAAAGTAATTCAAAAAATTCAACCAAACCGATCCATTTAAACCAAAAAATCGAACCATTTAATCCGAATTATTTTTGTTGGTTGAAAACCAAATAAACGAACACCCCTATGTGTGTGTGGGCGAGAGAGAGATAATAGGGTATAGCATTCATCATCATTTGCTCATGTCTTGTTATTTCCATGTGCAGGTACATTCCTTCAACGCCGGTGCTTGAAGGATATGTTATATTGAAGGTGAATCCAGAGTATCATGAAGATCATTGATGGTTTTATATTTTGCCAAGGCTTCTTTATTTACAAGCTCCCAGGCTGCTATTTTCATAATTTTAACAAAGAGTACCGGATCTGACCTGGACCTACACTTCAGGAGGAGCTTTCACTGGTAGAATTTCCTTGCTGGAAATAGTGTGCCTGTTAACGTATTAAATACTGTAGTTAGGATGTATTGCTGTCGCCATCCTCTTTTGTTACATCACAAGGATTTTACTGAACACTAGTATTTATCGGAAGAGGAATGACATGTGTTTTGATCAGGGTTCTAAATAGCTGCGCTATAGCTTTTTCGGATCGCAAAAGCTATAACGCTATGAACCGCTTTTCTTTTATAATGATTCTAAATAGTAGCTAGCTATGGTTGCGCTATAGCTGCATTATAGCTTTTATAGAACTTTGGTTTTGATGCATTTGTTTGCCATTTTCTTTTCTTTCTGTTTGTTTGTACAATTGGTTCTCTGAAACCTAGTATGTTTTTTATCACATTATTACATTTCCTCTGCAAATATGTGGATCACGTACGTATATGTTTGGCCTTGCATGAATAATTCTCGGGGGTACTTTTGTAATACCCAAGACTACATGAAATCACCCTATCAGAATATAAATTATGGTCGCTATACTTCGAGAGTTGTATATGCAAAATTGGTAGATTTCTTTGAATGTGACAAAACTTTGCCCCATATCACATTGCGGTGTACTAGATTGTCTTTGATTAGCTGCTTATTTTTTTATTTTGTTCTTCTAATATCATTTTAAAAATGGCTTTATGTAGTGATGTGCATAATTTTATTCATCCCGTATCATGTGAGGTGCCCACTATTTGGAATGGAAATAAAAATAGTTGTAGGAGATTTGATATTTGAATTTAACCAAGATTTAAATGAGCCCGTATCATCTGAGGTAATGAATGATTCAGATACTGTCCCTTCTGGTTATGTACTCTAAAGGGATGTGTAGTTATATCAGGCACCTCCTCTTAAGCTTGTAGAGGATCCATTCGGTACTGAAATGACAAGCTTGCTTGTTATCTCTTCTGGCTGTCTAAGGAATTTGGGAAAAGTCGATTCATGCTATGGATCTATATCTCTATTTTTTAAGTTCAAATAGTTGATTTGAATTGTTAAACATGATCTTTGTATGTGTTTCTTTAATAATAAAAAGAAGTTTTTAAAATCAAATTATCAAGAGTTGAATTGCTTGTTTTTCAATCAAATAGGTGGGACCAAATTAATGATTGGGTTCCATACTTCCATTAGTATATCTATTGGCATTGAATCAATGGTTCAGCCTAAGTAGTTTTCAAAAGTTTGTGTTTTAACCACAAACATTTGGAATGCATTGAATCGAATAATTGATTGTCCCAATAAAAATTATGAATTTAGTGTATAAATTAATGTATATTTGAGTTAGGACATATCAATAAAACCGAGCCAATGATTTTTTTTTTTTTTTTTGATGAAAAATAGGGGTCGAGCCCATATTTGTTTGGAATATAATGTTCTGTTACATAGGTGATTTAACTACAAAATGCGAAAATTAATTCTACTCAAAAACAGATTGAGTAGTCAAGGAAAATAGATACCGAAAATAGAAGAATCAAGAAAGAAAAATAGAAATCCTAAATTGGAAGATTGAAATTCAGCAAAGTAAATATGAATGATCTGCGGCATGGATGTTCACTCCCTATTTGTTGTTGTTCCTTCTGAGATGAACTGCAATTGCCAAAGCACTTCATCTTTGATGTCTTTCGCCTCTTTGTTTTCCTCTGTAAACGTCCTATTGCAACGCTCCCTCCAAATGCAGAATTGAGCTATCAACATGGTGCCTCTTTGTATCTTTGAGGTGTTGGTGTTTGTTAACACCTCTATCGGAGTGACTGTAGCTGTCGATGGCCACTTGTCCGGTATAACCCTTGTCAGTTCTTGGTAGACCGTTTTGGAGAACGTGCATGCCTCGAATAGATGCTTCACCGATTCATTTTGCACCTTGCATAGAACACACCTGTTAACTAGCGGCCATCCCATTTTGTTTAGATTGTCAATCGTGAAAAGCTTGTTTAGCAGTAGCAACCACCCGGAAACTTTCATTCTTGGTGGTGCCGGAATTTTCCAAATTCTGTGTGCGTTCTTATGGGTTATATGGCTGGTCTTCATTGCACGGTACCCCCCTCGAACAGTGTATTTACCAGAGTCGCTCCAAGGCCATGATACATCATTCTGGGAAAGCGGGTTCAGTGTTATACCCGATAAGATAGATTGTAGCCGAACCATTTCCTCTTGTGCAATGTCAGATAGGCCGGTTCTGAACATTGATTCCGGTGAGGTAATTTGTGTCACCCACTGCAAGGATATGTCTGCATCAATAACAAAGGTGAAGAGGTTCGGCAATTGTGAGCATAGGGTAATCCCCTCCCATCTGTTATCTCAAAATCGGATGTTTTTTCCGTTTCCTGGCTGATACGTGAATGCGAAATTACAGAATTTAATTGAATCTCTGATTGCTGTGTTGAAGATGGGTGAGTCTGGTAAACCATTTTGGCCGATGCTCTGCTGAAAGATTGATTTGCTTAGTGAGGGTTGTGGTTGCTTCCATTGCCAATACCATTTTATCAAGAGAGCTTGATTAAAGGTCGCTAAATCCATTATGCCAAGACCTCCGAATTGCTTCGGGGTGCATGCCAAGGTTCATCTTGCCGGGTTCATCTTCCTGTGCGGTGTAGGAGTTGCTGGGTTCATCTTCCTTTGCCAATTCTCCATCTCTTTAGCCTCTCTGTGTGTATTGGGTTGCTGCTCTTTGTTGTGGCTGGTTTGTTCCTCTATAATGGGTACTGTAGCACCTTTATAGGCTTCTCTATTTTTTATTTGCATTTGCCGGATTTATGTCCAAAGTCATTGCATTTAAAACATCTAATTGAATTTCTGCAAGCTGCTTGCAGGTGCCCTTTCTCAGTGCACTTAAAGCACTTTCCTTGGTCTCTTAGTATCTGTAGTTGCTTGATGAGTAAAGGATGGTTGTACTTACCTATATTTGGAGTTCCTTTTTCCTTTCTGGGTGTCCTTCTTTGCACAGTTCTCCAGCCTTCCTCCATGGCATTGGTGCTGCCAGAAGTAGTGAAAAATGCAGGGGCATCTGGTATTATCTCCTGGGTAATAGACTGCGCCGTCGGGATGCTTTCTTTCTGCGGGCCATCAATGGGGTGTAGCTTTTGCAGGGGGGTTCTAGGTGGGAGGGAGGGATTGATGGCTGCCTCTGTTGGTTTGGTGGCCGGGTTAATGTGAGTTGTTGGGGTAGCTACAATCCTGGCATATGTTGGTTTGGGAAAGGAGGCATTGAAGGCGGCGATGTCTTGTTGGGTTTTCCTCCTGTGCTCTTGGGTGGGGAAGAGACCCATCTTTCGATGCACTAGAAGTTGTTTTATCACCGAGCCAATGATTTGATCTTATTGATTTTTCCACTTCGTGTAGTTGTTGGTGTGAAAACCAGTGGAATGTAACTAATAACTAATGATTTTGTTACATCTAATTATCATAAAAAAATAATTCATTTTGTTTTCAATAATTTGATTTTTTAATTTCGAGATAAAAATCTTGAAAAGTTTAGCTGAGAGGACAAAATATAATAGTGACCGCTGACCGGACTATTTGGCGTTTGGATAACTGCACATTATCATCGAAGCAGTGATACTTGCCACATGGGTTTGTAATAAAAACCTTAAAGAAAAATCCGAAATTTTTATTTATAGAAAAATAAATAAATAAATATTGACAATGGCAAAGGAATTTGTGGAAATCCGATATATAAGAAAATGGTTATTGTTTGTAACGTCCAGAGGATGTTATAGCTCAAAACGTTCAAATTAGCGAAATCACATTAACTAGTAATTAATAAAACCGTAGTACAAAAAACTCAGGACGTTATATTCTATTACGTTCAGACATTTGAAAAAAAAAAATTCTGGACATTCTCAAGAACAACGTCCGCTGCTTTTATTAGTCGCTGCTTTTTGTTGGTAAAAAGAAACGTTGGTAAAAATAAAGCAGTTCAAATCAAAGTAAAAATTCTGGACATTGTCAACAACAACGTCTTGACTTTTATTTCTTCTATTGTCACTAAGTTCAGGCTGTTGTTCTCTGTAACGTCACGCTGGATGTGATTCTCTGTAACGTCCAGCACATCACGTAATTAGTTGGTTAATTACAATTCGTTAATATGGACATTGTGTTCTATAATGTCCTCTAGACGTTACAGACAATCACGTTTTCTTATATATTGAATTTCCACAAATTCCTTTCCCATTGTCTATTTTTTTTTTCTATTAATAAAAATTTCGGAAGAAAAATGGTTTAGGATGGGATGGGACCCGAATTCGTATCCTTTGCATTAACTCAAAAAGAATATTTTGAGTTAATGAATCTCAATCGTCCAATTTATATTAAGATTCGTGCGAATTAGATTTGCATTAATATTGAAAGACCTCATGTGTTATAGGCATAAATTAGATTGGCTCCATTTAAGATTCCGTTTTGAGTTAATGCAGAGGGTACGCGTTCATGGGACCCAGTAAGTTCAGGTCTGAAGCGCTTCTAGCTCTAGTAGTCTAGTTCATTATTAATCACATGAGCACTCAGCGGTTATAGCGCCGACAACGGATCAAACCAACTCATTCTTCAATTAGTAGTCCGTTACTTAAAAAGGGATAAAATATTGGACCGAGTAGTTTTTGCTTCATGAAGTGGGACAGGGAAAGGGTAGGTCCATTGTCCATCGGACTCAAATTTGAGTTCGATGGACAATGCTTTCATCCAATTCGCCATAAGATTTATGCGCGCTTGATATGCACGAATATTAAAGTGATGTGCACAAATTTCAAAGCAAATTGAATGGAAGTGTTGTCCATCGAACTCCAATTTGAGTCCGATGGATATTGTACCTGTCATTTTTCTGTTTAATTTTTATGAAAATAGTGGATATTAAGATGGTTTTATGAAAAAATTAGCTATTTTAAAAATTTCTATGGGTACACTATAAATTTTTTCTTCTTCTTCAAAGTTTTTATTCCCAAACAGGTTGGGTAGGTTAGAAATGAAACCCAACCAAAATCAGCAACAGAGACTTTCCAGGAGGTCACCCATCCTAATACTACTCCTGTCCAATTCGTGTGGGTTTCATTTTCATAAAGAAGCTTTTTTTTTTATTGCTGGCTCATCAAGCCTATCACAAACTCTTCTTCTGTTTTTTGGCTTGAGACAGGTTGTGTAGAAAC
Organism: Carex parvula; assembly: GCA_025461045.1. Lineage (NCBI taxonomy): Eukaryota > Viridiplantae > Streptophyta > Magnoliopsida > Poales > Cyperaceae > Carex > Carex parvula. The sequence goes on along the minus strand of JAJGRW010000296.1, from coordinate 55,048 downwards.
TACACAAACGGAGTTACACTGTCAACTTTTTCTAAAACAATAAAATGTTGTATATGATTTGTACGCTGTATGAAACGAAAACTGCTCTGTCAATACTTTTACCCTTGTTAGACAGCTGAGCTGAGCGGGCTCGGAATTACATAAACAGCATGATTAGATATATTTTAAGTTCGCACATGACATCAGCAGCCTTTGGCATTTTAATTAGAGAGAAGTAGCAGTAGCATCAAGAAAAGCGCGCGCCAGCACCACTGCGGTTTCCATTGGAAAGGCTTCCTTTTTAAAAGGTCATAAAAGAGAAGATTATTCATTTATTCCTGTGAATCTGTGATCGATCCAATCCCGTCAGCGATTACTTTATTCAAACTTTCCATGGACCTGGAGTACACTGTACAAAACTACAAATACAAACTATTCGAAATTTTCTGTATCAAGCCTTCTTTTGTGTAAATTTCACACGAAGCCACTCATTCATTATGTTACAATTTTTCTATTACTTTTTTTTTAGTAAAGGTGAAAGGTTATTAAATATCTATAAAGAATTGGTCCTTCTGAATTTCGAACCTGCAACTTCCCATACAGAGAGCATTGCCTTTTTCTATCACTTGATTTTAATGAGTTTGATTACCGTATTGTTGCAATAATCTCTTACATTGTGGATTCGTATTTTATTTTTAATATTAAATCGATTGATTAGTGATGGTTAGAGGGGTCCAAACTACCTATGTTATATGTAGGGGTGCAAACGGATCGGATACGGATCAGATAGTGGTAAAACTATATCCGTATCCGTTTTAATTTTTAAACTATAACTTGTTCAAGTATAATATGTAAAGCAAATTGTGTTTTATAATTGAACGTTTTTTATTCTGAATCTGTTAATAAGTCAAGACTTTTGTTAAAAAAAATTTAGAAAAAATGAGATTATTTAATTCCATTGCAGAGTTTTGATATGAAATGGGTCGGAAGTTTATTAGTTTTAAAAGTTTGTGTGTAATTAATGTGTTTTATTTCAATTTAAAATGAACGCGGTGATGCAATACAGACAACAAACAAAATTCAATGAGAAAAAATAGATAACACAAAATTGAGTGCAAAATCAAGGGACCTCCAATAAAATTAACAATTCTAAATTTTTGTATTAGATATTCCTATTTTTCTAAATTTATTGTAATGTTTTAATATAGTAATTAGTCAACGGATAGCATATTTTATGAATGCAAGTCTACTTTACTTAAGATTTGAACTAAAGACCATAAAATTAAACTTATGTCTATCTTGTTATAATTTGTCAAAACTTCAAAGAAAAAAACAAGCATACGTCATAGATTAATATTTTTATAAAAAATCGGAACATAAAAGATTATTATAACAACGGTTATTAAAACTGTTGTTTTTATTAAATTTCTGCAGCATTGAAAAACAAACGGTTTTCAATCAGCTTAATAAATAGTAAAAATTCTAAAAAATATAAAATTTAGTCTCCAAGCACATAATAATATAGATTGAATATCTAACGGTTTGGATTGACTGTTTGGACTTTGAAAATCGAAAAACCGAACCGTTTGTTCCTAAGTCCAGGAACAAACGTTTGTATATTAGCATTCTCTCTCTATATATATATACATATATTATGAATAGCAATAGATGGGCCTTGTGTACAATTCCAAGTAGGAAATTGTCTTGTTAATTGCCTTGTGTACACTAATACCATTTATTAGTGTGTTGAAAGATATAGCTAATTAACGGTCTTCACATGGTAATCATGCTCTCCAAGGATGAACCGGACGCTGCAGACATGGTCCATTTACTCGGAAGCACCAGGTGCATTTATATCCTGTCGAAACATAAACCCCCACTTGGACAGAAAACAGAGTGGCGTCTTGCAAAAAATAATACAGCTACTGTCAGCTGTCACGCGAGAGAGAGGCTGAGACACATGAAATAAAACCTCTTTCCCTCTCCTCGTGTCGTGTGTGGGCCCCACAGCTTAGACTGAGACTGGGGAAGGAGAGAGGAGCGAGAGAGAGAGAGAGGCGTTATCGCTCCAGTCTCCACCCGGGCAGAGAGAAAGCGAGAGAGAGATAGTCAGCGCCCCCCCTAGTGGAATTCTAGATAATGCTACGAGAAAGCGATTAATCCGATCCTTTTCATTTCTTTTTGAATTTTCTGACCAACTATTTTGTTTTGAATTGTATTAAACTTTCGTCTCCTCGACTCCCACACGACTCTTGTTCTTCTATCTTTTTATTTCTTTGCCTCTCTGCTGGTCTCAGGAGATAGAGAAAGTTACCTAATCAGCTTGACATGAAAAAACAATTCTAAGGTCAGTGATTTTCCTTAAATATTTTTGTTTATATAACTGTAGTGTAACGACCTTATTATGTAAGGATTTATGTGTGGCTTTTGAGGTTCCCAATTCGTAATTTGATTTGTAATTTTACCTTTTTATCCCTGGAAAGATGTCAGCTCTGGAAAATCTCTCCTTTCTCAAGTATGATCTTTTTATTTTTTTGTTTGGTTTTAATTTGCCATAAATGAAAAAATTATGGTGGGAAAGGAAGAGAAAAGGGTAAGTTGGATTTAAATTTTGACTATTTTTTGTAGGAAACATTAACAGATGTCATAATTTAATTTACTTGTTTATAATAGCAGGTTGTTAAGAGATGGGTAACAAAACAAAATGGTTTGATGCTGTCAAAAAAATCTTCAGCCCCCGTTCAGAGGAGAAGAAATCCAAGGTATCTCTCTCTGCTAAGTAATATTTCTCTTGGATTTTTACAATTTCGAATTAATCCCTCAATTACCATGTATTTAGGAAAAACCAAAGAAGAAATGGCGGTTCAGTCGGACTCGGTCAAGGAGCATGGAACCACTTGCCTCCAGTTCGGTCGAAGAAATCAATGTAGAAAATAATCACGCAGCTGCCTCTACCTCTACCTCTTTCTCGCTAGCTACAGCCTCTCGGCAATTAGAGGAGATTAAATTGTCTGAAATCAATGGTGGCCAGAACAAGCATGCGTACTCTGTGGCTCTGGCCTCTGCTGTGGCGGCTGAGGCTGCAGCTGTTGCTGCGCAGGCTGCTGCCGAAGTCGTTCGCCTCACGGCTGCTACAAATGCACCTGTGACAACAAGGGTTGCACGGAAGTCAAAAGAGGAGATCGCTGCCATCAGGATTCAGACTGCTTTCCGTGGGTTTCTGGTATGGAGAACCGTTGATTTGTTTCTATTTCTTGTTCATGTACAAAAGATTTATGCATGCATGAGAAGCAGAGGTTAATTTTGGACGGTATATTTTTATTAACAAATATCGACATGTTGTTGGAAAATCTAAATGAGTAAATACAAAGTATCTCGTACACTGAAAATGCAAAAAGATACAACCTGCGTAATCCAATTGCCATTTGATTCAAATTTGCCCACAACATTGATTCCCCATTAGAGAAATTGTGGAAAGGAATATTGTGCAAATTTCAATTTCATAGAGGGTTATTCAGATATTTCTCTCTTTGCAGCGAAGTACTTTTAAGAAGTTATCTTCAGATTTTGGAAGGATTCACCATAATATTTTCATTTGTGAAATGCAGAATTAATTTTACTGTTTAAATAATGGCGATAAATCGTAATCATATAGTTTTTTTAGCAATCTTTTCTCCTCCTCTGACAAAGGAAATTCCTTGCTCTAAAGTAGTTCAAATTAATCTGGTACTGACTGAATCTAAAATTGTTTTTTTTTATCTTTACCACTGTTAAAATTTTCTTAATTAACTATATTTTGTTGTGTTTGAAGGCAAAAAGAGCTTTAAGGGCACTTAGAGGACTTGTGAGACTAAAGGCCTTGGTTGATGGAAACACTGTCAAGCGCCAGACTGAGAAAACCATTCACTCTATACAGCATCAGACACGCATTCAGTTTGAGATTGATGCTCGAAGGCGACAAATGGTCGAAGAAAACCAAACTATTCAAAAGCAACTCCAGCTCAAGGCAAAGGAGGAGAAATTGAAGGTGAAACAGTTACCTCCGTTTCTTTAAATCGCCAAAATTTCAAAATGCTTACTAATATGATTAAGCATTGAGTTTTACATGCCTATTATGCGTGATACTTCGCATTAATACTTTCAACGCAAACAACTTTGACCTTTACACTTCTATTTGTAAAATCCATCAATCTGACAGTGAATTTCAATTGTTGATCTGGTTCCAAAGATCCTCTTTTTTTTTTCTTTCCTCAATTCCTGCACAGCTCATAGTTTCTTTATCTTATGGTTATAATTTTTACCAAATAATATTCATATTTGGAACAGACAGCTGAAGATTGGAATCAAAGTGTACAAACCAAGGAGCAAATTGATGCCAGCATTCAGTCAAGGCAAGAAGCTGCTATCAAGAGGGAGCGTGCATTGGCTTATGCCTTCACACACCAGGTATAGTTATCAAAACTAAACTTTGCATCAAACCATCTATAGTTATTTATTAGCTTTACTTTGATCAGTATACCATTAACCCTGTTGGGTAATTCAGTACACATTTTTAATAACCTTGATTCGTAAATGTGAAATGTGAGCTGGCATGATCAATATATTTTTCTTTGTTAAGAGGAAGATCTTTCCTTTAGCACCTGCGACTAAAACTTAAAATGAGAATGGTTTTGGTCACTGTTAAAAACCACATTACTGTTATTTTTTGAAGTACCTTTTATAACAGAACTTGTGGTTCAAATTTGCAGTGGAGGAATACTTCTTCAAACCGGTTCATGAAACCAACCTTCACCGACCCAACCAATCCGCATTGGGGCTGGAGCTGGGTAGAACGCTGGATGGCTGCTCGTCCATGGGAATGCTGTGCTGCCACGTCACCCACTGATAAGCAACTCGAACCCGTTACCGACCGCACCACCCTCAAATCTGCTGTACAGAGCCTCAAATCAAATCCTAACACTAATCCAAACCCAAACTTAAACCGAGGTGGCACCACAACCCCCACGGGACCTCAGTCGACGAGCCGCCCTCCCAGCCGCCAGTCTCCCTCGACCCCTCGTTCGAAGCCTCCTGGACCCCCAAAGGCCCGATCAGCGAGCCCAAAACCCATTAGGGGACACAAAGAAGAGGATGCCAGGAGTGTAGGTAGCACCCGGTCTGAGAGGGTACGGCGACACAGCATTGCAGGGTCCATGATGGGAGATGATGCCAGTTTTACCAGTCTGACAAGCCTACCAGTGATTCCAAGCTACCTCCAATCGACCCAGTCGAGTCGGGCCAAGTTACGGTCTGTTTATAGCCCGATTAGTGAGGTAGGCAATACTCCTGATAAAGGACCAGTTACAAGGAGGTTATCATATCCAACAGCCGAGAGAACCAGTTTAAGATCACCCGGTAACGGGCGGCGGCTCTCGGGTCCACCTAAACTCGAGTCAGGGGGTTCTTTCAGGGAGGGTTTGCTCAAGAGAAATGGTGTGTGAGAGCGAGAAATAAATTAATACATAATGTATTGTTTTTTGAGTGTGTGCATTGTAATTTTGATTAGGTGTTATTAATTGGAGAGGGCTTTTTTATTTTCTCCGAGTTATTTCTAATTTAATTATTGTAGACCGCCATCTTTTGTTTGTTCCTGAGTTGCGTTGCGTGCTAACTTGTTTAGAAGAGGGAAAATAATATTGTTGGATTTGAATGTACAGTTGTGAATTTTTTTGTTTTTTTGTGCTGTTTTCTTTTCTCTTTTAATCTTATTATTCTTTTGACTCTATAATTGTTTCAGAGAGTACGGTAGCTGGTGTGTTCCATCCCTTGCTATGTTGAGCAGTGTAATGTTCATTTTGTTATTTATCTGCGTTTGTTTTGTTTGCATGCCGAGAATTAAAATATACAGAAAAAGTTTTTAAGCTCATAAAACTTGCTTTTTTATTTCATATTTTAAAATTAATAAGTGATAAAGACGGACTACAAACAATGTATGCGAATAAAAAATGGTTTGTGTCCATTTGTCAACAATCCTCTAGTTTTAAAATTGGCAAATGCTTCTATGGACCGCTCTTAATGTCAACCGTTCATTTTTTTTAAATCCAACGGACCAGATTCTATAATAAATGTCTGCAACTGCCGTTTAAATTAACAGAAGATTTCTGCGGAAGGGCAAAATCGTCTTTCTAGAATGAACTGTCTTCTTTCGTTTTATCCTTCGCCAGTCCTCCATCTTGCATTGGCTTCAGCTGAAGCCACGCTTTCTGGACGATGAAATCACCTCCAGCGTGCACTGCACCTTCTCCACGCTTTCGTTGGACGCTGAAGCCACTTCTCCGCTGCACCTTCTTCACCGATTAAGCATCTTCACCTTGCTGATTTACTCTTTTAATCTACCGTCGGAACCCTAGAACAACCTACGCATCTTTCCTTCTCCAATTTTCATTGACTAGCACACTCAACTGGAGGTATCTATGTCTGTCCTTTTCTCGAAATAAGTAATTTTTGTTTAATTGTTGTAGATTTGTGCAATGTACTTTATTTTTATCAAATTGGACTTACAAATACTAATAAGCTCCTAACTTTAATTGTCTGTGTATATGAGTTAGTGAGTTAATAATTTGGGTCGAATGCATTTCAGAAAGTTTCCAAGTAGAATTCTGACAATCGTAAGGCTTGTGGGAATGAGAACATCGTCAAGCACGTCGCTGGAGTGTTTTTCGTCATGCTAAAGCAATGGTACATTCTCTTGCTAAAGTTATTAGTTTCGATAAGTTATGTTGTCAATGTGTATATGTCTTGATCAAGTGATTTTAATTTATTGTATTCTCTAAACTTGATCTAGTTCATGCACTTTTTTGTTCTAATTTATAACTTAATTTTGTGTTAAGTTGTGAGTATACAAATAATATGGATGCAAATATACATGTATATGTAAAGCTGTACTTGGACCCCTTGTTTAGTAAGCAAAGCACTTACAATTGGAAGTCAGGTATATGTACAACTGAGTGGTGCTTACAATTGAAATCCAGGTATATATACTATCTAAACATATCTTCAAGACCATAATTTTGATACACGACCTTCTTTATATCTCTTCACACCAAACCCTTACTAAAGGTCACGGTTACTTATTCCCAATTTTCTTACCTCAATTTTTGTGTGTTTGCATTGTTTCTGACCAATATGATCTTGTTTTTGAAGTCAGTCGCGATGAAGGGAACACGGGCTGAGAAGGGAAAGAAAGCTGATGCCAAGTGAGTTGAATTTTCTTATTGCTTGATTTGTTTCGTTTCATATGGATCTGAGATCGGATATGATAGTGTTTGAACTGATTTTTTAATTTATTTTTCTATTCGTGAAGATTACCTGTGAAGGAAGAGGAAAGGCGATCGGCGCGGCCAAGGTCACAAAGGCCACCTTCAGGAGCAGCAAGGTGGGGCTACAATTCCCTGTAGGTCGGATTGCACGATTTCTGAAGATTGGGAAGTACGCTGAGCGCGTCGGTGCTGGTGCGCCTGTCTATCTCGCCACTGTTCTTGAGTATATTGTTGCTGAGGCACTTTGTTCTTACCAATTTGTGCTTAATTTTATGATATCTATTTTATTTGTCCTTTTATTTTATTTTGATTTGTGCATGGTTTGTTTCTTTCTAACAACTATTCAAAATTTAACACAATGAAGAGATTTCTAGCGTTCTTTTAATCTTCTGGCGGCCGAGAAGCCTAAGCCCGAGAAGAGGGGCACCAAGGCTGCGAAGGATCAGAACAAGCCTAAAAGGCCTCCTAGCGCCTTCTTCGTCTTCATGTAAGCTTTTTGGATCGGTTCTGCTATAAGTTTACTATTTTTTACCGCGTTCTGCTATAAGTCTGCTAAAATTTTTTTAGATCGGTTCTGCTATAAGGCTGTTGAGGAATCATCTGACAAAGAGAAAGGAGATGCTGGTGCCTCTAGCTTGGCTGTTGTTGTCATGGCTGAAGCTGATGATATGGCTGCTCAGGTAATTTCTATTTGTGAAAATTCAAAATAATGTTACAAAATGAAATACGAAAAATACAGACTACAGTAAAGACATTTTTTTAACAAAAGGAACCTTTTCTGTAGCACTATCCAGTTTGTACCTTCTTCAGACCTGTACTGGTTAATTGTGCCAAGTAGATATAAATTATTTTTTTAATGTTTGTCTTTGTTTGGTAAAATTGATGATGGCTTGATGGTGAATTGTTTCGCTAGGGATGTAGTATGGTTTATGTATTTGCTATTAACAGGTTCTAGTTGTATGACAGGATAATGAGGCTGCATTGCTACAGCAAAGCTCTTGCCTTGTCAATGGATGATGTACAACCCGCGTCAGACATTACCACCACTGACCCAGATTTGGCTCTAGGTTAGGTTTATATGTCCACAAGTGGTTGTTTTGTTTGTCAGCACTGATTTCACACTATTGATAATTGATTGGTGAAGTAAAATTAAAAATAGCAAACTGGCACCAGTTGGAGGTTTCAAGGGCAGCTGGTAACAGTTGAGCAGAATTTAAAAATCCCAATGGCCTTTTGTGAACCAGTGGGATTAAGTGTTAGGAAGGTCATTTTTCACTAATTGTTTGATTTTTTTAGGGGTTATCTTTTAAAATATGATATGAACCATATTAATATTGGCACATTCGTTGCGCATTATTTTTTTGGCAGCAGATGTGGAACCCTGTCTTGGTACTTACATTGGATCCAATTATTTTTCAGGTCTTTTTGCTAGAATATTCTTTGCGAAGGAGAAAATGTCGTGATTTTGTAATTCTTGTATATGGTATCTTATATTGTATTAGGCATACTGTGTGTGCACATCAGAGACACACAACATCATGAAGATTAGATTGTCCCAGTATAACTGAATTGGAACATAAATGCTTTGCCTGACGATCTTGCAGCCGGAGGGGTGACTTGGAGAATGGATCTACAAAGGGTTCTCGTACCCAATTATTAAATGAAAAGCATCAGTCAGTTATTAGGGATTTACATAGTTGTGTGTTTTTTCATTTCTAAATACTGGTATGTATGTAGCTGTGTGTTTGAATACTGGTACGAGAGATTTATGTAGCTGTATGTTTGTATTTCTGAATACTGGTATGCTATTGATGTTACTGAATGTAATAGTGCCTAAGGGCTTTTCTTCGCAAAAAAAAAAAAGGAATTGGAACAGAAATTAATTTAGATTGACCATTGCTTGACTCTGTAATTGATTGCTATATAAATCCATGTACAAACAGATTGTAAATGCAATAGGAAAATACAAGATCATTCAAATATCTCTCTTGCTATTCTTGTTTTATGTTGAAACAGCAGATAGCATGGAATTTTAATTTTTTATATAGTTTCTTTCTTGCTATTCTCACTTCCTTCAATGAAAACCAGATAGCATATAACACAAACTTATTCTAGTTTCAAAAAATCAAAGGACGAATTAGGAGAGTTATAATAAGTTTTCATTTTGTTGTCTTTTATATAATCATTTTCAATATGTAAATGGAAAAAAACTAATTTACAAATTTTTCGGTGAATAAAATAATTACTTAGAAATATTTTCCAAATAAAAATATTATAAAAAACAAGAAGGAAAGAAAATAAAAAATAGAATGGAAAATGAAACAAACAAAAAATGAAAAAAAAAAAATCTTCCCTCCTAATTTTTTTCATGTTCCCTCTAATTTTTTTTGCTTTGTATTATTTTTTTCATTCCATTATTAACAAAATATTAGACATTAACCAAATAATTTTCTTAGATAAAATTCAACCTAAATAAACTAATTTAGGATGTCCAAATCAATTTGCCAAAAAAAATAACGTATTCTCTTAAATTTTTGCAAAAATTATTTTTCTTACATAACATTAATCTAAATAAATTAATTCTATATGTGCAAATTATTTTTCTTAGACATAATTTATAGTTCAGTTACATGTAGATTCACAAGTCATGAAGTGAAGTCGGTTAAATTTCTAATAGTAACAAATTGTAGATTTATCTTCATATCGCTTCAAATTTGATGCAACAATAAGTTTATTCTAGTGTTATTTAAAATTAATTTCTAGTGCTTCTAAAGATTTAAAATATGACATACCCAATAAATTTCTTTATTATCAAATTCATTAAAAAAAACTTTTTCTATGTTTAAATTATGACTGGAAATTAATTCAATTTTAAATAATTTCTATTGTACAAAATAGCTTTATAATTTTAGTTCTAATTATGATGTCCGAACCATTTGATTCTGATATGGTTCAAAAATTTATGCTCAAATTATGGTTGAGAAATTATTCAATTTAAATAATTTTTATTCTAAAAATGTAGCTTTATAATTTTTTATTTTAGTTACGACGTTTGAACCATCCAATCTGATATGAGTTACGATTAGATTTGTATAAATAATCTAAATTTATTATGCTAATATTTATATTATGTAATTTTATATTCAAATATCTTGATCAAAAGAAGCCAAATATAAATCGAAAAAAAACAAAACAAACCTCTTTTTATTTTCAATTGACCGAAAATTATTGTTGTAAATGAAATCAGATACGGACAGATAGTGATCAAATTGTATTCTTATTCGTATAATTTCGACACGAATACGGATAGTCTCCGATACATACACAAATATAGATAGTATCAGATACAAATACAGATACATATTAGATGTTAAACTAATACAAATACATATATCAATATAATTTAAATAATTAAAAATCAATTACTAATGTACATTCGGGGAAATAAATAACATCTACATATAATTTTTTTCATTCATATTATTCATAATAGGTTTATCAGTTGCAAAATATATATCATGTTAATAAAATAATAGTCGCTAATTATATCATAGTGTCATATTGTTCATCAAAATATACCAATCCTAAGCATATAGGATAAAAAAACTAAACAAATTTGTTATAAAAAATATAAAATCAAAGACATATATTTTATCGAAAATCAAAGAGTTATTCTGAGGCAAAGACGAAGGGCCTGTTCGGCAGACACATGGGCAGGAGAATGGGCACATGAACAGAAAAATTTTGAACTGATTTTACTGTTCACGTGGGAAAAAAATTCCAATATGAGTAAATTTTTTTTTTCCACGTAAACAATAAAAATGAAAGTGCAACCGAACAGGCCCGAAGAGAGACATTGGGCATATTTAATGTTTTTGCGAAGCATGAACTTTAAGGGCCTGTTCGGATGTCACGGGATTACACGGGATGGGATTTGACGGGGATGGGAACCCACTTTTGAAAAAGCAGGAACCCATGGGCGCGGGTACGCATAGGATTAATTATGGGAATGTGTTGAAATGAGTGTTCGGTTGTACTATGGGATTAGTTGTGGGAAATCGTATTTTTCTTTCTAAATGCTTGATATTATGCAATTTTTTATTAATAAATTGATTAATAAAGTAAATTAAATAAAATATATTAAATAATAACATAATGTTGCTTATCAATTACTATTTTATAAAATATAAAGATTACTTATTACTTATTAATTATTACTTATTTATTATTATTTTATAAATATATATTTTATAAACATTTATAAAAAAATAAAACAGAAGTGGCAACTAACTTTGAAAATATATTTTAGATGAATTTTGAAATGAATGTACGAGTATGTACGAGAATGAATATTCGGTTGTACCGTGATATTACATGCGGAAAATTTTATTTTATTTCTAAAATGCTTGATATTATATAATTATTCTTATTAATAAAATAAATATTATAATTTAATAACATTGATTAAAAGCAATATACAATAAAAATATTTATTTTCTTAAATACATACATAATTCAAAAATACTTCATCATTTTATATTTTTATTAAAAAAAATAGAGATTATCGGACAAAATTGTTTTTGATATATATGCTCTAATAGCATTATAGCAATCATGTTTTTCCAAAAATAAAATAAAAATCAACGTGCTATTACATAATTAATTAGCTGGTAGTTTATTTTTATGAGTTAATTGCATTAATATTGTTTAATGGAGAGAGAAACATCAAGCAATAACAGATGGGAAAAAAAAATGCAGTCCAATCAAATTGTATTTTCCCATCAAATAACAAAGAGATGGGAACAAAAGTGGAAATAGATTCTAATTCCAATATCCAAAAAATATGTAACCGAACGGTGTGTCGAAAAAAATTTCAACATGAATCAAATTATGAGTAATTCCTATGGTTTTGATCACAGCCGAACAGGCAGCCTTATCTTTTGTATAAAAATAAACCAAAGTCAAATCTACACTCCATAAGTAATTAAATCATAAGTAAATTAAATCATATACTATATAAATGAAAAATAATTAATATATAATAATAGAATCTACAGTGACACGGAAAGGGAAAAGCAAACCCTAGAGCTCTCTCTCTTGCTATCCTTGATATATCTGACGGTGGAGATAGAAACCCTAGAGCTCCCCTTCTCGCCCCCGCCCCGCCTCCATTTCCGATTCTCTCTCTCACCCCATCTTTATAAAATCCCCCGTTTTAGACATAAACCCTAAACCCTAACTCTATCTCCAACCAGACGCCGAAAGTAAGTCCAACCTCGGAATTTCTTTTGTTTTCTGATCTTTTTCATGTTTAATTCGCTGTTAAGAGCCTTATCGGATCTGTTCAACTATCGTCTTTTTGTTTCTTCCAGATCACTCTTTTTCGATTTGATTTAGCTTATTGCATTTTTAGCGGAAAACATGATACGCCTCTTCTTTCGGCTACAAGATGAATTGATAAAACACTTGTGGCCTTGTTCTGGAGGCGTATATTAAAGCTCGTGAGGGGTTTTTTCATATCCATAGCTGTTATTGCTCCATAGCTATTGGGCTTCCAGTCTCTCACATAATATATTTTTATTCAAATAAAAAGAAAAGAAATCCAGTATTTTACAATTTAGATTTTCTCAGTATAGATCAATCGGGAACGGGGCATGAATTATTAAAAAAATAAAAATTCGAAATTAAATCTCTAGGATAAAAAATGAATGTTGATATTTACTATTTAGGAAGGGGAATTGAGAGAGGTTGTGAAGAGATTTTGATATTGATACTGTTCCTGTTCCTGGTGTAAATTAATATTGATAATAGGAATAAATGTAACCGGTAACAAACAAATACTTGATATTAGGTTTGCATAACATGTGTTTAATACAAGAAAAGAATTTTTGAAAGCGAGCACCAAGCAATGCATGACAAACTTCAGTTATTATGCAATAATGTTCCACTAAAAATATTGAATTATATTTTGTCATGGCCAGAAGGTTTTCTGAGCTGACAATGTTGGTACCTAGGTACAACACAATGAACACATCTTCTAAACTTGCCCCAGTGAGTTGCTTTAAGCAAGCTCCGTCTCACGGAGAGATAGTTCAACTCTAAAAAAATATAATTTAGATGTATTATATATTTATATAATCCCGTGTTTTATAATATAATTGGCTTGGTGGAGGTCAGCATTAGCATTCATTTTTTTAAATTGGATTGCTGGTCGAATCTCCGAAATTTTTATTGTTACCACACAAAAAAATCAAAATTAATTCATTACCACTCCGCTGACCCTTTATTCAATACTACCACTCTCGCTAATTCAGTTTGCGCACCAAATTGGCTGGTGCGCGGACTGAGTTGGTGCACCAGTTTTTTTGCCGAAATTCAATTCAACATGTTGCTGCCGAAATTAATTCATTAATTTATATTATGGGCTCCACCATTATTGTTTTATAGTTTTTCAACAAATAGAAAGAGGAGAGAGAAGATAAGAGGGCCCACCTTCAAATTTTAATAAGATATAAAGGAGAGAGAAGTAATATGACATTAATTTATAAATTTATGGGTCCCACCATTATTATTTTATAATTTTCTAACAAATAGAAAGAGGAGAGAGAATGTAAGAGGGCCCCACCTCCAAATTTTTATAAGATTGAAAGAAGGAATGCTGTATTATCTAGGTGCGCCAACTCAGTCCGCGCACCAGCCAATTTGGTGCGCGAACTGAATTAGCGGGGGTGGTAATATTGAATAAAGAGTCAGCGGGGTGGTAATGAATTAATTTTGATTTTTTTGTGTGGTAACAATAAAAATTTCGGGTCGAATCTACTCGTTTTATTCGAATTGCCAGAGACGAGAGACGTTTCATTGAGCGTAGTCACATAAATAATTACAGAAGAGAGAATGAGATCTTTTACGTAGTCACATAAATAATTTTGAATATGAGCTTCTTTAATAGAACCCAGATGTAGGGCTGCACAAAATATTCGTAGTTCGTAATTCGATTTGAGTTTGATTCGAAAAAATTCGTAAAAAATTCGATTCGAAATTGAGTTTGTTCGAAATTAATTTAAACCAAACTCAAACTGGACCTAGTTCATTCGAAATAGGTTCGCAAAACAAACTTAGTTCGAAATTAACTCAAACGTGAACCGTTAATTTCCGCTAATAATCAACTTTAATGTTTTATTTAGGATAATATTTGGGTTTGTAATAATTCTAAGACTTTGGTGATTGTTCTGTACTTCTATTGATATTTAAATTGTACTTTGAATACTTTGAATATTTGAAAACTTTGGTGATGTTGCTCCTGGCTATTTGGAAAACTTTGGATTATGTGATTGTATTGAACTTTGATTGATTGTACTAAACTTTGGTATTTGATATAAATTTTGATATTTGTAATGAACTTTGATATAAATTTTGGTGTACTGTGTAATTAGAATTCAGAATGCCTGAGTTTTTATTGAAGTGCTGTAATTTCGAACTATGGCTTAGCAATAAGTCATAACTCTTAAGTCGTAACAAAGTTCGTAAAAGTTCGAAATTGAGTTCGTTCAAAATTAATTCAAACCAAACTTAGTTCAAAATTAATTCAAACTAAACTCAAACTGGAGGTAAGTTCGATTCGGTTCGGTTCGTTTGCAGCCCTACCCAGATGCATCTGATTTTTTTTATTAATACCTTAAAAAAATTAACATATATGTCCTCGGTTTTCAAAAAAATTGAAATATGTTATGACCGCTCCATTATTGAGCAGTCCTCTTCCAAAGTCTGTTGGCTATGATTTTTTTTTTTTTGTTCAATTTTTTGTGAGACCGCCCCCACTGTGTGGCTGTTGGTTATGATTTTCTTTTTTTAGAGATTATTTAGCATGTATAGAATGATTTCGGTCTCAATATTTTTATGATTTCTATTCTTTTTTCTTTCTTTTTGGATACTTTTATTGTTTAATTTTGGTCTATATTGGTCTTATAGTAAATCTAATACAATCCGAATTTAAAATCCATTAAGAATAAGTAAATAAATAAATATTATTTTAGTTATTTTAAAGCTAAATGTACCACGTACATTTAATTTGAAATCCGAATGTATCTGTCTAAAATAGCTCAAATTGAAAGGTGATTAACTTTAATCGAACTTTGGCCGAAATTTGATCGTTCGACTACTTTTCGGAAAGCTTGAGAGGAGATATGGATTTTGAAGATAAACTGAGGTTTACCTTATAAACACTCAGAATTACAAAAAAAAAAAAAAAAAAAAAAACATAGTTTAGGACCTCAAAACTGCAATTAAAGTTTCTGAAAAATAACGATAAATCAAAATCCTATTGTATAAACTTCAAACATCTATCTAAGTATCTCAGTAAATTGGTTATATAATGAACTTGTAAAATACTAATTTTAATATTTTTGAATTTTTTTTTACTATTTTTAATAATTTATGAAAAATGATACAAAATGACATAAAAATAAAAAAAAATTGACAATATTTTCTGAAAGAGAACAAGTGTATATTTTCTTAGTACTTGAGTTCTATACAATATCTAAAGTTCAGCTCTAGTTTCACACACATATATTTTATTTGTCATATATTATATTTATAAAATCAAAGAACATGAGTATTAAAACAGAGAAAAAAAAATATAAAAACTGTGAGACCAAATTACTGTTAATGTCTATATATAAAACATTTATTCTATACACACTAAATATCTCTAAAAAATATCATAACCAACCGCTCTACTATGAGAGCGGTCAGATATGGAGGGCAAATCTGTTAATTTTTTTTAAGGATATTAATAAAAAAATCGGCAGATGCATGCTTGATCTTCATTTCCTAAATTTGTGTTATGGAACGAGTCCAAAAATAAATAAATAAATAATAACTAAAAAAATGGTGTTCACAGCTGAGCTGATCGGTGTGTAATGGGGAAAGAAATGCTGTTGATTAGCTGTGGCGAGAAATATTAGTTAGCAGTTGGATCAAGCAATAGAGTAGAAATAAGGTGTTTTTAAGCTCATTAAGCTTTCTTTGTGAGCTTAATTAAAAAATCTATCGGATTGACTTCAAACGACACATTTAAATTGTTGAAACCATTCTACTTCACGAGTGATGCATTTACATGTTAAATTTATAATTTTTCAAACTAATTTAGTATAAAGTCAAACTGTAAAAAAATAAAGAAAAATGAGCTCATTAAAATTAACTTATACATCATCTTTTTTAAACCGCTTAACTTCATACTAAATTAGTTCAAAAATTTTAAAAATTTGATATGTAAACGCATCACTCATGAAGTAGATCGGTTTCAACGGTTTAAATGCATCGTTTGAAGTTAATCCAATAAATTATTGAATTAAGCTTACAAAGAGACATGGTGAGCTTAAGAACACCTTAGTTCTACTCCAAGCAAGAGATAACAAATGAAAAATTATAAATTCATATCATCTGTTTGGGTAGAACTAAGGTGTTCTTAGTCAAGCGGTCAAATGAACACCTTATATTTTCCTATTTACTAGCTGTTTTGTGTTTTTGCAGCTGGCTGACCTTAATTCATAATTTCATATCATCTGAGATAACAAAAATTTGAGTTTGAATATGGTCTGTTCGTTATATACCACAAATCTTAAAGTGAGTTAAAAAAAAAATTTCCCTCTAAAATTTATTATATTATATTTATCTTTCTAAACTTCCAAACTCACAAATTTATCTAATTTAATATATTTTTTTATTAGAAGTCATTTTAAAATTTTAAGTGCCCATTTATCTTTAATTAAAAAATAAAGAATAAGTAACATGTTAAAAAAAATGCTTGGTCTTCAAATTAACTGTCTGTGAAAGCAAATGGTTCATTTTCTACTTGTAACGCATACGCAAGTGAACACCTAAATGTCACTTGGGTGTGCATCACAAATAGCAAAATGAATCGTATGCCGTCAAAACTAATGAATTAGAAAAATATATGTTTTTCTTATACAATATATATATATGAGCAGAACTAGGGTGTGATGCGCTCACACCGTGAGTGCACCTCCTATAGTGCGCATTTTCAAAGTTCAAATAGTCGATTCGAACCTTCCAACGTGTTCTTATATTAAAATGTGCTTGGAAACCAAATTTTACATTTTTTGGAAATTTTTTACTATTTTTTAAAAATCATTTGTTTTTCAAATTTCAAATTATTGTTTAGTTTAATCAATGATTTTTAAAAAATAGTAAAAAATTTCCAAAAAATGTAAAATTTGGTTTCCAAGCACATTTTAATATGAAGAACACGTTGGAAGGTTCGAATCGACTATTTGAACTTTAAAAATGCGCTCTATAGGAGGTGCGCTCACGGTGTGAGCGCATCACACCCTAGTTCTGCTCTATATATATATTTAAAAATTTAATAAAGATAAAAGTGGATACTTTATAAATATAAGATGAATTTTAATAGAAAATAGTCAAATACAATAAAATGGATAAATGTGTAAATTTTCAAAAATTTATAAGTGTAATAAATATAATATTATGAATTATAAAGGAGGAATTTGGTAATTACGCAATATAAATGAATTATGAAATCATCCCAGACTTATTTTAGACGCGCTTTGACAATTATAACCTCGCTAACTTAGTGCGTGCGCACGTCCTTTAATAACTCAGCGAATTTGTTCGCCATTTTTAAAATTCCTAAAATCCCAACGGCATCCCGCATCCAACCTTGATTACAGCGAATTTGGATCCACGTCCCTTCTCTCTTCACCTTCACCTTCCCCTTCCCCAACCTCTCTCTTTACCTAAAGATAGAATTTGCCTCTTTCATGCGCAATCTCCCCTCTCCATTAAGCGGGGTTTGAATCCTCCGATCCAACCATGTGCATGCTAACCTAAAGCTTAAGAATAAAATGAATTATTGAGAAATTTTAGGCTTAATTTGTATTGGAGAAATTTTGATGACTTATTGGGGGGTTGATAGGAGGGGAAGAGGAGAAAAATGAATTGTTTCCCTTGCTTCACTTCAAGTGAGAAGAGGGCCAAAAGAAATGCCAACGCCGCCACAAATACTAAAGAATTCTCACCAACAGTCGCCCCGGCCCCACCTTCTCCCCCAGGGCCCACAAGAAGCCCTAATTACGAACCAAGACCAGGTGACATTTATCTTCCTTTATTTCCATGTATAATTTGTATTTGCTTCTTTCTCTGTAATTATAATCAATTCCCCCCTATGAAGTTATCGAATAAGCACAAATTCTAATTAATTTTTGCTTACTTATTTGGTGAGAATGTTCTATGCAATTTCATATTAGATTTGAAATAGTAATAATAATAGTACCAGCCGAAAAAGAAGTGACCTTGAGATACTAATAGTTTTTGATTAATTTGTGCAGTGAACCAGGTAGAAAATAGTTCGCTCCAGGTGCCAGGTACGCCCAACAATGGCAACATTGCCGCACAAACATTCACATTTCGTGAACTCGCAGCCGCCACGAAAAATTTCAGACCAGATTGCCTTATTGGAGAAGGAGGTTTTGGTAGAGTTTACAAGGGTACCCTTGAAAAGTCTGGCCAGGTAAGAAAAAAAAACAAAACAAACAAACAAACAAACAAACAAACAAACTTTTTTTCTTTTTACTTTTTCTCAATAGGCTAGCAGCCGTGCATTTGAGATTTGCTCAGGTGTTTCTCAAATAAATGTCACACATTCTGTTATCAAAAGTTGTGGAAATCACTGAGGGAGCTCGCCTACTAATACAATCGAGTTGGTGGGAGCATTTCATTTTTTGTTTCTAAATTTTAATCTTGTACCGGATTGCACGCACTGAAGGAAACAATTTTGATCACCACATTGCTGGCATGCACATCATTATTTGATAATATTGTTTACTTGTTGGCTCACTGCTTGTCAGGGGTGTAAACGGATGCGGATATCCGGGCGGATATCCGCTCCGAATCCGCATATAATCCGTATCCGGATTTAAACGGATACGGATATCGCGGATACGGATACGGATAATTATCAATTACCCATAGATGCGGATACGGATACGGATATGGTTTTAAATTTTGATATCCGTTTACTATCCGTGTGAGGTGAAAGTCTAAGCAACCAAGGTACAAACCACTACACCACATTATCAATAGAATGAATATCTTATATTCTCTCATCTTTCTAACATTAATATCTCCATCAACTTACAATTATTCATTTATTTTTATATTTAAAATTTATTAATTATTAATTATATCTTAAAGTTCATATAACTCAATATCCGACAATTATCCGTTCTATATTCATATTCGAATCCGTATTCGTAAATTATCCGCTCCGTATCCGTATCCGTTTAAGGCGGATATGGTTTTAAATTTTGATATCCGTTTACTATCCGTATCCGTATCCGTTCATTGAAAGGCGGATACGGATTTGGTATTAGCATTATCCGCTCCGAATCCGCTCCGTTTACACCCCTACTGCTTGTTCAATAAAAGGTCTAAGAAAATTGAATATTATCGTTAATATTGTTTTGTTATAGGTTGTAGCAGTGAAACAATTGGACAGGAATGGGTTGCAAGGAAACAGAGAATTTTTGGTTGAGGTTTTGATGCTGAGCCTTCTTCACCATGGAAATCTGGTTAATTTGGTCGGATATTGCGCAGATGGCGATCAGAGACTTTTAGTCTATGAATACATGCCCTCGGGTTCCGTGGAAGACCATCTATTCGGTACATACCTTTTCAAAGGACCTAGGAATTTTTGACAAAAAAATATAGAAAAAATACTAACCATATGAAATACCTCCATTCATTTTCAAAATTTTTGTACTTATGCATGATTTTCTATATACTTTATAGTAAAATGTTATGGGTACTGTAAAATTGACCTGCATAAACATCACGAAAATTTTATATGATTGACTCTCATAGCTTAAAAGTATGGCTCCGTACGTACTTATGGGGTCTGGAGATGGTCATTTACTCGGTACATATATTTTTGAAAGGACCTAAGGAAATTTAGACAAAAAATATAAAAAGATAAACCGTGAAGTTATGTATGAATTATGATTAAGACTAACAAGTTGGTGGTCAAAGGCAAAAACTTGCAAGTATTTATTATTTAGGAATGCAAAATTCATTTGACGTATGAATTTATGCCCCTGGCAGATATAACTGAGGAGCAACAGCCACTAGACTGGTTCACACGAATGCGAATTGCTTACGGTGCAGCACAAGGCCTTGAATACCTACACGAAAAGGCTAATCCTCCTGTGATATACCGCGACCTAAAATCATCAAATATTCTTCTAGATGAGAATTTCAACCCCAAATTATCAGACTTTGGCTTAGCAAAGCTTGGGCCAATGGGGGAAAAGACGCATGTATCTTCACGAGTCATGGGTACTTATGGATATTGCGCACCAGAGTACGCAAGGACGGGACATTTGACGGTTAAATCAGATGTGTACAGTTTTGGTGTGGTTCTACTCGAGTTGATTTCTGGGAGGAGAGCTATTGACACTGCGAAGCCGACAAATGAGCAAAATCTTGTTACCTGGGTAAGTATCGGTTGGTTGATTTCTCATACACATTCTCCTTCGGACAAAGATAATTTTTGTTACTTGAGTAAGTATATAGGTTTGTTGATTTTTCGTACAAATTCTCCACACTATCATTATCATTTCTTCCACCGTTTGGTATGGTAATTTTTCTTAATTTGGATAGTTTTGATGGAGTTATCGAGGGTATGATGTCTCTTTCTTTTTTCTTGATGGGGCTTTTTTGTTTCCTTTTTTTTTTTTCCTTTTTGGGATTCAATTGGTACCGTTTGGTGCTTATTCTTTGATATCCTTTTATTTGTTTACGGGGTTTGGGTAAGTCTCACAAGTTCATCCTCTATATCTATTGTCTCAAATATTATCATGACAAAACATACCTCTTTACTTTCGAACAAATCTCGCTCCGATGAATTAATTACAAGTAGTAATTTTTGTATTGAAAAAATAGTTTATTAATCTACTATCTTTCTTTGTACACAGGCAATGCCGATGTTTAGAGATCAAAAACGGTATCCAGATCTAATAGACCCCTTGATAGAAGATGATTATCCCACCAAAGCTCTCAACCAAACAGTTGCAGTGGCTGCAATGTGTCTCCAAGAAGAAGCCACTGTTCGACCCCTCATGGCCGACGTCGTCATGGCCCTTAGCTTTCTCACAACACCGGCAAATGAATCCCCCTCTCCTGCATCAAGCATTGTGCCACCATTGCCCGATCAAATGAGCATAGCGGAAGGTGATTCAATGGATTGGGGCTCTTCGACTTCAAACCAATAAGGGGTAATTTGGAGATCAATAACAGGGACCCCTCAAAGTACCCGATGCGCTCTTTATCTGTCAGATTCGCGGTGTAACTGGGTAGATCGAGCTTGCTTAAATGAAATCCTCTCTCTTTTGGGTTAGTTCTTCTAAATTGGGGTTATTTGAGTGATACTTTGTAATGAAGACTGAACACAAGCATTAGTAGTGTGAGATATGAGGTATGTCAATTTTTCTAAAAAAATTAAGAGGCAAATTTTTTTTCTTTTTTTTTCCTTCTTGCGGATTTATATTGTTTGAATATGCAGAATTTGACTGTATATAACTGTTATAGAAACAACTAAATTTGTTGTGTCAACAATTATTTACATGAAAACAAGTGGCAAAAGGAAAAATACATAAAGAATGGTTTAACAAAGGTAGTAAGGTAGAATAAAATTTTCTCTTCTTGTGTAACATAATAACTTTTAATTTGTCTTTTCTAATTCATTCAACTTCTTAATTATTCTAATATAGTCACTTTTTTTTTTAAAACGGTATGATGAATGGTGAGCCATATGTAATGAATTAGGTCAATTGACTCTATTTACTTTTTAAAATTCCATAATTTTACTATAAATTTTAAAGAAAAAATACAGAAAGATGTTGTGGATAATGTAAATTAAATTCCATATTGTGAAAATAACTTTTTGATCTCCATAACTCAAAAATCTCTCTCCACCCCTGAATATGAGTTGCCATAGTTGTCATTTACTATGAATAATCAAATAGTAATATGCAAGTTTTTCATATATTCTGTAATTCAAAAATTGTGCTGTTATACTGGAAATGCTTGTTTTGTTACAATTTACCTTTACACCTTGTTTGGATGGAGAGTAGAGGAAGGGAGGGAATGGAAAGAAAAGAAAACTTTCCGTCGAATCGTGTTTGGTTGACAAAATTATGTCGGAGGTGAAGGGTACATGAGGTGAAAGGTTTAACCTTGTATCATTATAATCAATAGAATCGGCTTCCCTCCCGATTTGGAGTGTAACGGATGGAAAGAAATTTTGTTGCAAATATTTTTAGAACAAAAAACATATATCTACACAACAACCGAATTTCTCATTAACCTCCTAAATTTTAGTCAACCAAACAAGAAATAAGACGGAAAAGAAAGTTAAATTATTTTTTCCTCATTAATCATCCAAACACAAAGAAGTTAAATATGTTAATCTTCCTTTCTATTCCATTCCATTCTCTTTTATTCTTCACGTCCCCTTCCTTCCTCTACTCTCCATCCAAACAAGGTGTTAATATCAGGATCACTTTCCTACCACAAACTTTGTATGTTTGGATTAATGAAAATAGTAACTAATTCAAAAATAAAAATAGCTACTATTCAGATAACTATGAGTATCTAAATAACATTTTTGCTATTCGGAATAGCTACTAATTTGTTATTCCTTCTAAATGTTAGAATAACTACTATATTTGTGTGTGAAGAGAGAGAAATTAAAGTTGACGTTGTTTATGCCATCTCTATATTGTGGTATTTATTTGAGATCTCATTTGTCTATATTTTTTCTTCGTTAACCCTTTGCTATTGTTCTATGTTATATGTTCTATGTTTTCGTGCATCACTAATTGCATAATATCGACGGTTTAGTAAAAAAAGTTAATTGAAATTTATTGATTAGTCATCTAATCGTCTAAATTGAATCGTTCTAGACTTTCCAGTCAAGAACAACAAGTTATGCTTCACCAAATAAAAAAAAAAACATATTATACATAACTCGTATATATTAGTAGAGATGGTTCGAATATCTCTATTTTTGTTTTCGTCGTGTATCTATTTTTCAGAAATTAAGGTTTCTGAAGTTTTAAATTCTTAAATCTCTTAAATTAATTTTAGAGGTTCTATTAAGTTACGTCAGTAATAAATTAAAAATGATAAATATTTTAAGTCAATTATTTGTCCAGTGTGGAGTTTATAAACAGTTTCATAATAAAAAACTTTTCTGCATAGTTTCTAAATAAGAAACTCTTTTACATCATTGAAACTGAATTAGAAACTGCCACCTCATATTAGAAACTCTAATAATACCAAAGATGTAGATGCTCTTATATATCAAAACGACACTTTTAGATATAATATGTATTATTTTCTTTTATATGTACATAAAAATTTTAAAATCATAAGAGTGGCTAAGCACCTATATAATTAGTTGTAGATCCGACCTTACTTGGAATTCAAATACAGTGCAATACCTGATCGAGTACAGTGAGATATGAGTCATCAGTTTCAGTCTGACACAAATTCAAACGGACCCTTATATCTAAATAGGCAGTGTATTATTTTGGGCCGTCTAGAAGTCAAGGCAGGCCCAATGTAGTCCGGGGCAACTGTCTCTCTGAATTTTGAAGTTTTATATAAATTTATAGGTTCGGTTCAACTTTGCACTTCTTCGAAATTTAGGGTTAAAATTATGATAAATTTTTTGAATTTTAATTGGTAATTAGAATTAGAAATCAGTGTATTGAAATTTAGAAGTCATAGCATTGAAAATTAAAAATTAGAACATTGTTTTTTATCTAATACTAAATTAGCTAATGGATTTAAATCCGATTCGTTATTTTCTTATCCCTCCTTGACAAAAATCCTGAATCTGCCTACTCGGTAGGTATCTGAGGAGATACATGCACCCTAACATCTCTTTTTTATTTTCCTTTTTCACTGCCATCAAGTTGCTTTTACGTGAGTACATGCTACATATACTCCAACTCTACGGATTGGAAATTGCATTATTTGGCACGATGACGACCATCCAAAACTTTTAAATATCACAACTATTTGAGGCCTCAGTTCTAGATAGAATTGTTCAGTTGGAATCCGATTAATTAATAGAGTAATTTGTTCGTTGCTTTGAATAATTTTTATTTAAACGAGTGAATCGTAACATAGGAATAGAGGAATAGGTGAAAGAAATGTTCTATTTTCGTCCAATAAGAAAATTTGAGTTTGAAATTTTGCAATTAAATTCTTGCTTTTTACACTTTTAAGTTTTTCTTCTATTTCTTTACAAGTTAATTCTTCATTTCATAGAGATGGTGAAATAGAAAATTTGACATTTTACAAGAGATAGAATTGACTCATTTTTTCATACTCTTTCACTCTTTCATTATCAACCGAACATGATCGGAATAGTATGAAATAGAAACCTATTCCAGGTTTCCTTTTTCTTTTATTCTTTCACTATTCCACATGTTGCCGAACGAACTCAATTAAAAATTCTCATCATTTAAATTTTTAAGTCAAGTTTACACTACATACACTGAACACGAAGAATCACATCTAGTTTAATACTATAATTGTATAAGATATTAGGCTTGAGAACCTATCCGAAGCCATTTGAACAAGATTGCTCTCTAAAATCTTTCCAGACTACTAGATCAAATTTCATGCACTTATTTCCGTTAAGCAGAAAAGGAAACAACCCTCTCTTTTTTTCTCTCTCTCTCTTTGTTGGTCAAAGAAGGAAACTATTTTTTTCCCTGCATAATTGAATTAAAATCAAATCGCTTAAGAATATTAAATGTATGGAGAAAATCTTCTATCCCTCCTCCATCCTCTGTTTTTCTGTGGGCTTGGGAACCTATCTGGAGCCCTGTTTGTTTTGGTTCTTTTTTTTGCTATATCAAAATTGAGGAGGGTAGCATGTTTTGTCTTAAGTCCGACTAGAATTTCATAATTGTCCCTCTGGTAACAGTACCGATCTGGATGCTGTGTTGCATGACTAACCCCGTCCAAACTGCCCCGGAGTAAGTACATTGATGCAGTATGTGATCTATTGTCTCCAAATCGGTGCCTCGAATGCTTCATCTCAAAGTTGAAAGCACACAAGAAAGAGAACAAGAAGATAGTAAAATTAACTTTGTGGATGCCTTAAATGCTTCACCTGAGCACTTGTAATTCATTTTTATTTTTGGTAGAAAAATTGAAAGAATAAAACACTTTCCAATTGAACTTATTCTCTGAGCATTAATATTCATGGTCCTCAACAAACTTCATATTGCATCCAAAATTAAAAATGAGCAAAGAAAGAAATTTTGGTCCTCACCTTTATGTCCACATAACATAAAGAATGTATTACTTACAAGTTACAATAACAAGTTGATCATAAAAATTATGAAGGCTATTCGTCAAAACTGTTTCAAAAAAAATTATTACGACTATCAGAATAATATTATTACCAAACACAACTGGAAATGAAAAAACTAAGGTTTGACAAAAAAGAAATTTGAAATATTCTATTACCAGTTCCCATAGAAAGCACATACGCTTATCAAGTATCATAATCTATATGAAACCCTCAATCACTAAGTACTAAATCAATCTATATTAAACCCCTCTCTTGATAAACATTTTTGGTTGATTCATTCTCTAAACATAAAGCCAAAATTTTATGAATCAATATGCATAACAAAATAAAAAAAAAGGGTAATGAGACATTCACATCTAAGATTATCATGATATCTATAGCCAGATATAGAGTTAATTTAAACAATTTATTATCAAAAGTTAATTGGTCCAATCAGCACTAGAAAAGAACTAACAGTAATGCTATGCAAACTTGTTTAGGTATTACTACAAACACCTTAGCTACATGGTGAAAATCTTTTTCATAATTAATAAAAGTTGAAGAATTCACCTCGTGGATGGAGATTGGTAATTTCATTTCTAATGATAGAGTCGGAGGGAAGTGCCAAGTCTAGTTGCTGAACTGTCGTGTCAGGCGCCAAGTTTGATAGTTGGTGGGTCGGAGCATGAATTTTGTGTTAGAGCTTGAATAGATACTTCTTCGTCAGGATCAACATCAATAGCTATATGTTTGAGGTTGAATTTTCTCTATTACCAAAGAAGAAAGAAGTTCATGGCCGCGACTTAAGATGGTAAGCTAAATGTGTTTCGAGATTTGAGGAAAGTTGGATTGAAAACATGAGACTCCATAAAGTATGAGATAATATTTTGACTCTTGATGAGAATGATTGAACATCATAAGGTAAAAGTTAG
Source organism: Carex parvula (assembly GCA_025461045.1). NCBI lineage: Eukaryota > Viridiplantae > Streptophyta > Magnoliopsida > Poales > Cyperaceae > Carex > Carex parvula. Next base: position 28,430 of record JAJGRW010000296.1, on the reverse strand, counting down.
AGAAAGAAATTTAGTTTTTGTCATTGAAAATTTCAACCATATCTTATACATATATAATAGATGCCCTTTTCTATTTCTCAGGTTGTCAATGTTGTGAGTGCATCTTGTAAAAGACGTGATCAATTACGTGAGAAGTAAAAAATTAGAATTGTGGAAGCTATTTCAAATGAGGAGATTCAAACTGGAAGTGGTTTGAACCAAGAAATAGGTCTTGCACGTCCATGTAATACTCGATGGAGTTCTCATTTCAAGACCTTAAATGATGTGATTGCACTATTTTCAGCCACGATAGGTGTACTTCAGGAAATAGAAAATGATGCGATGATTCTAGAACAACGAATTGAGGCGAATGGTATTTTATTTCATATCCAATCTTTTGATTTTGCTTTCAATTGTCATCTCATGAGAACTTCATTACTCATCACGCATGATCTGTCGTAAGCCTTGCAACGAAAAGAGCAAGATATGGTGAATGTTATACGTTTGGTGAATTTTGCTAAAGCTCGCTTGCAAGATATGCGAGATAGTGGTTGAGGATCATTATTCAAAGAAGTGTGTCTATTTTGTCTGAAGCACGATATAGACATTCCAAATATGGAGGATAGGTATGCCGGTAAGCCAAAGAGACAAGCAACGAACACAGCTAATTTGCATTATTATTGTGTTGAACTGTTTTACACGGTTATTGATATGCAATTGCAGGAGCTTAATGACAGATTCACAGAAACTAGTACCGAGCTACATATTTGTATGTCATGCTTAGACCCGAATAACTCTTTTTTATCATTTAATAAAGATAGGTTGGTTCAATTAGCTCGATTCTATCCCTCTGATTTCAACCAATATGAACTTGCCGTCCTAAATGGTCAATTGGAGAATTATCGCATGGATATGCGAAGTGATGATAATTTTTTAGAGTTAAATGGCATAGTTGAACTTTCTCAAAAAATTGTGGAAAAGAGGAGACACTATGTTTATCCGTTAGTTTACAAATTAGTGAATTAGCATTGATATTGCCGGTGGCAACGGCTAGTGTTGAAAGGGTATTTTCGACGGTAAATTATGTGAAAACCAAGTAAGGAATTCAATGGGAGATCAAATCTTGAATGCTTGTTTGGTCACTTATGTTGAGAATGAGTTGTTTGATGAGGTAGATAATGAACGAATTATGCAACGATTTCAAAATATGAAGAACCGTAGAACAATGCTTCCTCCATTGAGTTGATTTCGTAGCATTAATATATTTCTTGTTTTTTTATATGTAAAAGATATTTGTTATAAACTTTTGACTTAGTTGAAACTTTTGATGTTCATTTATATTATCTTGACTTCTTGTCTATTTTTTTTAATTGTGTCTTGAATCCGAATCCGAACTCGAACCCGTTAATTTATTCGAATCCGAATTCAATTTTTGCCTATCCCTAGCTCAAATCCTAGCTTCGCCACTGAGAGCTGATTCTCCCATCATGAAACGAGTCTGCATCACAATTTATCCTCACTACTTAATTTATCATATTATTCACAAATCACTAAAATAAACAAAATAACATAAAATAAAATCATAGTTAATAAAAAAATGGGATCAACTAGGAATCTTAAGTGCCTACGGGCTTCTATTAAAAAAAAAAAAAAAACTATGAATCTTAAGAAGTTGTCAGGTGGTGCTCCAGGAGTAACCAACAATTTCTCCGGCCTTCTCCTTTATTTCATTGCGCGCTCGGTGCATCGCTCTCTCGTTCGCGTAACTCGACCCAGATCTGAGGTAAGATCTCCCCCTTCCCTCATTCCATCCCCTCGATCACTAAGTTCTCATCCTCGCATCCACCCCCCCCCCCCCCCCCCCCCCCCCTCCCCAAACTGATTTCTGTAAGCTTTTCTTTAGATCTGTTCGTGTTAGACGATGCACGATATTTCCCTTCAAAGTCGATCTCTTTTGCTTCTTAGTTCTTAATAGAAATTACACTTCGTTCGAATAATATTAGCTTACGTAGTGGCATTCGGGTAGATCGACCGATTTTAATTGTAGGAGATCAGTGTCGCGAAATTAGAATGACTTCGTACTAAGTCTTGGTAGATCTGGCAAACTAGCCCGTAGTAGCACTTACCAGAGTTTGATCGGATCCGAAGCTAATTCAATTAGGAGATTGTGAAAGAAGGAAGAGGGGGAATGCCCATGGTTATTGGGATCTAATTCACGTTTCAATGCATATGAGGCGCGATTTGATATTTGGTTATGTGGAAGGGTAATTGTGCCGTCTAGAACTCTTTCTAATTGGTTTCTATTTTTGTTTGTTAACCTATCAGGTTGTTGATTCTTGGACAGTTGCTGCAGATTCTGGCATTATATACTTTTCAAAATGGTATGCAAATGAAATCCAACATTTTTCTTAATTTTCTTTATGGCAAAATTTTGTTAGTAAACTGGCCACTTAAAAAAAATGAATTGGAAGTGCTGCAAATTAGATTGGATTTAGTTTGGATTGTCCTAGGGCATTACAAAATTAGACCCCTTGAATCTTTTATTATCAATTCTTATATAACATTACCAGAACTCTTGTGTCGGAATCACTATTAATGAGTTAGTTAATTAATTGTGCGATCAAATGATCCTACTTTTAATGCACATCCTTTTTACAAAAATTGACTCTGTACGTGTTTGTGCTTATAGGTGGTCCTTGCTGCTTCTGTTTTAACAAAAACAGGCAAAGGTAAACTTCTATATCATATTTGCTATTTATGTTTTTACTCTTCACTTTGAGATTGTTTTAATCCATTTGTAGAGGATAGCTCTGCATTATGATGCTAGGCCTAATAATAATATTTGCAGTTGGTATGTGCCCATTTGTATTTTATAATGAAGGAGTTTTGCCATCCTTCCTACAATATATTTTTTAGTCACATGTACATTTTCAAATGTAGGCAAAAGGAATGGTGTCTAATTATTGATTATACAAGGATCTCTGAGTCCTAGTCTCATTTGTTTCTTCTTAGCAATTGACAAGACAAGATATTTGCTCTTATATATTTGACATTCCTTTTATTCTATTGCAGTGCTTGTTTCAAGACAATTTGTTGATATGCCCCGTATAAGGATTGAAGGACTCCTAGCAGCTTTTCCAAAACTGGTTGGCACTGGAAAGCAACACACTTATGTTGAGACGGAAAATGTGCGCTATGTATATCAACCAATAGAGACCCTATACCTTATACTTGTCACAAACAAACAAAGCAACATTCTAGAGGATCTCGACACACTCAGACTCCTCTCCAAAGTTGTATCCTTTTTTCACATTCCACTTTTTGTGACATGGAATTAAATTTGGTCTAGAGAATATCTTGTCAATAAATATACGATATTGACCAGAATTGTTCTTTTCAATTTTAGCTATTTGAAAAATCATATAGAAAATGTAACGTGTTAAAATTTAACATCAAATGCTTGATGTGTTATAACTTGCAGCAACACCAATATTTTTCCTTAACATGGTTAAAAGGTACCTGAATATGCTCCTTCATTGGATGATGAGGGGATAACTGAAATGGCATTTGAGATCATTTTTGCATTCGATGAGTGCTTATCTCTGGGCAACAAAGAAAACCTCACTGTTGCGCAAGTTAGACAGTACTGTGAGATGGAGAGCCATGAAGAGAAACTGCATAAGCTTGTTCTACAAAGCAAGATGAATGAGGCAAAGGATGTCATGAAGAGGAAGGCTACTGAGATTGAGAAAAGCAAGGTAAAAAGAGGATGATTCTTTCTTTTCTTTGTCACATTTTCATATTTCCTGAAGTCCTTCCATAAGACCACATAATTGACAGTTGCTTCTGCTAATTGTACTTGTATATTTTGTTATGAATTTTAGTTGCGTGAGTATGGTCTTATTTTCTTTTATCGGTTTTTGTAATTTTGGTATTTGTATATGACGGGTATGAAAAGAATATTAGTTAAAACTTAATTTTGGGATTTGTACTTAAGAGTGCTTGTGAGGTCTAGGGCCACTAGCTTTCTCCTGATATCCATGAAAACTAGAGAAGTTACTGTATTCAAGTTTGACATACTGGCAGGTGTTAAAACAAGTCTTGTTTATCTTCGTATATGGTGAATTCTACGCTTTTCTGTCTGATTTTCTCTCTTTCATATGCAGATCATTTTTATCTCTATGTTTTGATGTTCTTTTTTTGGTTGTAAACCTAAATTCAGATCGAGAAAGGCAAATTCCAGACAGGTGGGTATTCGTCAATATCTGGTCCTAGAAGAAGTGACAGCGGCTTTAGTGACATAAATATTTCGAGTAGTGGAACTGGTTTTGGCAGCGGTTCTGGATTTGGATTGAGTGGCGATAGTATTGATTCTTTCTCTTCTAAGCTCAAAGGTTTGCACTAATTATAACCAACATATATTCTTATTATCTCTTTCCTTGAGATTTTGTTTTGCATATCAGATCCAACTTGGTTGTAGAAAAGAATAATAGTAGAAATTAGTGGATAATGAAAGATGAATTGACAGTAATTAGGTTTCATTCATCTTATTGTGAACTGAAAAAAATTAAGTAAATCAAGTTAAAAACTAGCCAAGATAAACTGCACTCAGTTGACCCTCTATCATGTGAACTTGCTTTCCCCTTATCAGCTTAAAAAATTTGAATCAGTTAAAAAATGTATTCTTGCTTCTTTATTTACTAACAGAAATTCAGTAGGTGATCTGCCTACTTTTCAAAATAAAAAAAAAGGATAAAAGAATAATCACATTTGCTGCGTTCCAATAAGACCAATTGGACACATGTTGCAACGTTCTCATTGTACCATCATAATCTCACAGTTTTATTTCTTTCAAAAAAATGTCTACAGATCGTCCTGCTGCATCAGCTAAAGCACCCTCAAAAGGGCTTGGAATGCAACTTGGCAAGAAGACCCAGAAATCAAATCAATTTTTGGAATCACTCAAAGCGGAAGGAGAAGTTATTATTGAAGATGCGCAGCCAAGTGCTGTCCAGTCAAAATCAGTTCTTCCACCAACCGATCCCATCACTGTAACCATTGAAGAGAGGCTAAATATTATTGTTGAGAGAAATGGAGGTCTCCGTAACTTTGACTTGCAGGGAACTCTCTCTCTTCAAATTCTCAACCAAGATGACGGTTTCATCCAGCTTCAGGTTTGTTCATTTTTGTTATAAAGTTTGGTTGATGTAAAAGAGGATGTATCAGCCAAGAAGTGCAATTTCAATTGCAGAGATGAAACATAAATTTGGCTGACATTTTATTATTTTCTATCCTCGGGTTTTTGTACTTATATTACATATGGTTGCAACTTGTCATAGTGCAGCTCCTACCATTTTACCCGGATTTATTACAATTTTTGAACAGCTATTGATACTTGGCATGTGCAAAAAACAGGAACTATAGTGTGTCTCTACCTGAAAAAGAACTAAAATGCTCAAAGAAATCTAATGCAAGGATGCCTATTAACTAATTAACAGATTGAGAACAGAGACATGCCTGGACTGAGCTTCAAAACACATCCTAACATAAACAAGGACTTGTTCAACAGCAAACAAATTATTGGGCTGAAAGACCCGAACCGACCTTTCCCCACTGGCCAAAATGATGTGGGGCTCATGAAATGGCGCATCCAGAAAATGGACGAATCCTCTCTTCCGCTCACAGGTCCTTTCTTTTTATTTTTCCTTTTTTATTGATCTTTTTCACTATCTGTGTAAAAGGGTAAGTTGGGCTTGACTTTTAACATGTTTGCATCAGTAATTTTTTAAAAATTGAAATATCTTTTCTCAAAATTATTAATCTCTCTCACATTCACTGGTCTTCTTTTATTTGTTTTTAATCAATAAATTCACTGGCTCTGTAAAAAGGAATTTAACTCCTCGGACTTCCCTTGAATGAATTTGCATTAATTCAGACTGACTTGAGCATAAATATAGCATTTTGCAGTGGTTTGTATCAAATTCTTAGCTTTAAATTGAGGATTGTGGCCCCGATTGTCAACTGTAGTGACTTGTTTTCTCCGGACATATATAGGATACAGACTAAAAGCTGTGTATACTTGCACGGTATTGTTTTAAAGCAAAATTTAGTGCAAGATGAAGTGGAATAGTTTACGGGAACATGGAATAATTTAATATGTTAACATGGCTTTTATACTTGAAGTAGTGATTATTGTTTACATGTTTTAACTAAATACAAATGGGACTAAAATGATGCATTTTCAGTTAATTGCTGGCCCTCGGTGTCTGGAAATGACACCTATGTCAACATTGAGTACGAGGCTTCAGATTTGTTCGACTTGCAAAATGTGCTTATTTCGGTTCCGCTTCCTGCTCTTAGAGACCCACCTACTGTAAATCAGATAGATGGAGAATGGAGGTAATTATTTATTTTTAACAAATTCTTCAATGGTTACTATTCCAACATCATCAGCTGTTGCATGGTAAAAGAAGCCTGATTGGTTAAAATAAGCTTGATCAATGAGAATATATACTCATAATATTTGTTGTATTTCATTGTTCTGGTTTTTCATCTTTTCTAATTTGATTCTTTTGCTGTTCATTTTAGGTATGATGCAAGAAACTCTTCATTGGAGTGGTCGATTCTCCTTATTGATCATTCCAACCGCAGGTAAGTATAGTAGAACGAGTAGTTTTATAATCTCCATTTTCGTTCCATCGTTTGATGTTTATGATTCAAATAATATTTCGGCATCTTTATTGGCAGTGGTTCAATGGAGTTTGTTGTGCCTCCAGCTGACTCATCAGCATTCTTCCCCATTTCTATCAAGTTTGCTGCTTCAGGCACTTACAGTGACGTGAAGGTTCGTATTAACCTTCATTTTATCTAACATTTCTTTTTTCTTGTGAACCTTTGCTCTTAAAATGTGTTGTCATTGGTGCAATAAGCAATTTGGAAGATTTTTTTGAGAAATTAGAGAAATTTATCTACTTCAATAAAAGGGGCCATTTAATACTGTAGAAATTCTAGAACTATCCTATGAAATTTCTTTTCTTACTTGACGGAGCTCATTACATTTTGTTTGAAGTCGAAGTTCACTCTGCTTCAATGTTAATTATTATATTTTTTTTTCAGGTGGCGGGTATCAACTCAATAAAAGGTGCCAATGTTCCAAAGTTTTCACAAAGGGTTCAGTTGATCACAGACTCTTATCAGGTTGTTTAATTGTAATTTGAAGCACCAAGAGAACTTTAGGCCTTTTCCATAGTTATCAAGTCCTAGCAGGCAGGACCATTATTTTACGTATTATGAATTTTGCTTTTGAAAGAGTTTTATGTAATTTGATGATTTATGAATCAAAATTTTCTGTTGTGTTGTTGTTAAGTATTCAGATTGCTATTTTTTACTTTGAAGTGTGTTAATATAAATTTAGACGAGGTTTTGGGGAAAGTAAAAGAGGATCTTTTATCATATTATTAATCAATATTGATTTGCAATTATCAATCTTGTAGATTTAGTACGTGTACGTGGAGAATTGGAGATGGAAATATTCTCCCCAGGTCAGTTTATTTTGAATTTTGGATCCCCTAAATTAACTCAAATTTTGAATTTAGATTCAAACCATCTGATTTTTTGATCGGACAGTTCGGAATCAAACTCAAAATTTAAGTTACTTTGGGGATTCGGAGGCGTTTCTTTTAGTCCTTGTCCAGATTTAAAATTTAGTTTTACAAAATATATATCCAATTGAAATTGCAATTATTTTGCACTGGATTGGAAGTACAAATTCGGATCTACCTGAGGTGCAATTATTAAATCTGGACTATTCTTTTAACCTGACACGAATCTCAAAACGGTTCTCTTATAATTTTTATGAGCACCAGATTAAGTTAGACCTGATTGGAATTAATCTGAACCGTCCGTTTATATAAATTGCACCTGTATTAGATACAGGGGATACCAGATTCACATCGAACGGTCTGGAGATAAATTTGGGTGCCTTAACGCAGAGGATGCGGTCTCGATGTTTCCGGAGCTTCTTTTAATCTTAAAGATATTTTCTACAACTTGCGCTGTTTTCTCTCTTGTACTGAATTCATATCTGGACCGCAAAAAAATCAGAGAAAGTGACAAATCACAAATGGCTGCTGCTTCGCATTTCCAAAGTTTATGACTAGAAACTTCTCGTCGTTTCCAATTATTTTAGTTTCGACCTGTAAAATGTTGAACAAAAATGTGTCGTCCATATTATGCGCTTAATATTGCATTTGCAAAGTCTCGATAACTCTTTCCGTGCTTCCAGAATTTTCGACACGTTTTTTTGTGGTAAAGTAAAATCCATGTAATTTTGGACCTCAATAGAGCTATATATATAAATCTAACGCTTACGATGTAACAAATGAAGAAGAAAACCAATAACTGCAGGCTCCGTTTGTGAGCAGACAAGCAAGCAATCCATCTCTTCCTCTAATGGCAATCAGTTGCAGAGGCACCACATTCTACCCGCTTCATTTCGCCAAATCCAGCTCGTCTCCAGTTCTCCCCCATTTCACCGTGTCATTCAAGCAGAGACCGGAGAGGATTCTAAAGAGTGGTGAAATGATTGGAGGAGTCATGAGGCCCCTCAAAGGGAGCGGAGCTGGGGTAGTGGAGGAGCGCCCCACTTTTGATGATTCTTCTCAGTTTGATGCTTTTCCCCTTATCGAAGAAGGTACAGATGCATTTTTTCTTTCTCTTTCTCTTTCATATGTTATCTTATCTTTATGTATATGAAATTTAATAAACCTTGTGTTTTTTGTTTTTTGTTTTTTTTATGAATAAAAAACCTTCGGTTCCCTTTCTGCAATTTATTCTGTGCCAACGGCACTATATAACTTAAAAGGCACTTTATTTTTCTTTTGCTTTTTCTTTTTTCTTTATCCTTTTTTTTTTTTTTAAATTGTGTTTTGACTTTGAATTAAAGCACCGCGTAGGCGCGTATACAGTATACTGACCCCATTTGGCTCCCCTTTTGAGGTGCCGAAATGTCATAGTTTTGTTATATACGCATGCATGACAAATTATATGTATACAATAATACAAGGGTTGAAAGTTCAAATTAAGAATGACAGCATTTCATTTACAACCTTGATGATTTAAATTATATGAGTAATGAAAATGAGAGAGCATTTTGTTAGCTCCGACATGGAAGACGCCTAACAAAAAAAGTTAAAATATATCCATTACCAAAAGGTTAATAGGATATATAATATGCTATGGTACTATAAAAATGAAAATATGGTTCAGAATTTTCAGATCAAGTGATTTTCTACATACCTTAAAATATAGTAAAAAAATTCAAAAAAATATAAAATTTAGTCTGCAAGTACATATTCATGTGGGGATCACGTTGAAAGGTTCGGATTGACTATTAGAATTTTCAAAATGAAAATATGACTCCGTAGTACGGACTAATCCGTGCTATGCATAGTACCATAGACTCACTCTAATATGAATATGGTGAAGCTAAGTAAATAATGATTGCTTGCATCTTAAAATTTGAGAAATGAATAACGCAGGAGGAGACATAGGCAGATCAACCGAAAAGAAAGGGACTGGCAGTGGTGACAGCTACAAAGTTCTATTAGTTGATGATCCACGCCATACTGAGAAATTAGGTAGGCCCTGGCCCGAATTCTTATCCTCCCAGGTACCTGACTGAACCTGACCGGAACGGACGGCCCATATTCACTCTCAGCCGGTGTTTTTTAAATTGACACGGATCTCAAAGCACAAATAATACCCCCCCCTGCGCCATCCCGAGTAATCACCGGCTGAGAGTAAATCTGGGCCGTCCGTTTCGGTCAGGTTCAGTCAGGTACCTGGGAAGATACAGATCCCCCTGGCCCCCCTTCACACTCTTCCTAATCCTACCTCTACCTCTTGTATTTTATTTCAAGCTCAATTTTTTACCAAAGAAAGGGACCTGGCATAGCATAGAATACCTTTAATTTTAAGTAAGAAATTGGTAGACAAAATTATCTTACTCATATTTTCTAAAATATTTTATTTCAGTGGAGAAGGCTTTACCACAAGTTATACCATCAGTAACACCTGATAAAGCAAGAACTTTATTCCATGAATCAAGACAAAGAGGAGTTGCTGTTGTAATTGTCACTGTAAAGGTAATCCCCTTGAAATAAATAAATATATGTTAGTTAGAAAATGAATATTAATCTTCTTTGGTTTCAGGTTGATCATTCCAACAAATACCATACCAGTATCAATACGTAGCTGTCAAATTCTAAGCAGAATCCATCCGTCCATTTGTTCTGAGATTCATACTGAAACACATACCAGTACCAGAACCCCTGTAAAATGTCCCGTGCCAGAGAGGATGAATGAGAATTTATATTGGTTTCGGTTCCTGCCAGTATTATACAACAGGTCCTATGGTGACTTTTAAGTTAACTTTCCCAAATTAAATAATTATATTACCCCCTTGACACAATGATATGTTCTTAATTAATTATTTTTTCTTTTACAACATTTGAATAGGAGCATGCTGAGTTCTATGTGCAGATGATGGTTCAGAAAGGGCTTCGATCAGCAATCGAACCTGATTCACCGGTGGCAGATTAATGGTTTGTAAACATAAAACTAGAGACCTGGCATAGAGTTCAAATTTAAAAATCGTTTTTGAGTTGATTTAGTTTGATAGAGTAAGGAGGACACTTGGGGGGCAAACTGGGGTTTTCAATTTTGTTGGGGCAGATTAAATTTCACCTTCATGTATCAAGTTATCTTGTGAAGATTAATTAACTTTCAATTCAATTTATGTTCGGGAAGATTAAATTTCAATTTATTCTTTCTAGCTGGTTGTTTAATTTAGTAATTTCTTTATAGACAACTCAGTTTGGTAAATTTAAATATTATCCCTTTGAATACAAATTTCAACTTTTAAATTCAAAAGGGAGGTGCCAATTACTTTATTAAATATTTTCTCTCAATTCTAGATCATAAGTACAAATAGAACTCAAAATCTCTTGGCAATATAAATGTTTCAAATAATGCGTCGAGTGATACTTCACATTTTTTCATTCTCTAAGGTATTTTGTTAATATGGATGTGAAATCTATTTAAGATTGCACTCGTTTTGCTTGTAATTATGAGGAACATTTTGAAAAAAAATGAACTTAATTTAAAATTTCAAGCTGGCCACATATATAAAATAAAAAAAATAAGAACCATTAATATTGATATCTTTGGTGATTAATAAATTTAAAGAGGTTGTTAATGAATAAAGGTGTGATCTACGACCGTTTGACCAAAAATATATGATTTTAATTAGTAGAAAGATTGTAATAAAATTTGAACAATTAGAAAGATCAAAACTCTCTCATGATTGTAGAAGTAATGCATGGATTTCACCATGTTGATAGAAGGAATTTGCACATGGATATTTTTATGGTATTTCTATTGTCCGAAATTTTATTAATATAAAAAAAATCAAAAATTTCGAAATATACATCTTGTTTAACAAGAATTCGAAAACTGCTCAAATCGTAGTTTAATTTCACGGTTTTAGACCTACTTTTGGCAAATTTACTCTACGGTTTTAGCCCTATCAAAACCACATACAAATCCACTGTTTTGTGAAACCGAAAAATAAAATTGCGGTTTTTTAAAATCATGGATTTATTCTATGGTTTTGAGAGGCTAAAACCGTAGATTTATTCTGCGATTTTGGGTTCCGGAAATTAATTTCCATAAACCCCCCCCGGTCGCCTTTCTCTTCACAATCAATTTAGACGAGAAAAAAAGAAGAAGAAGAGAGAAAATCAGACTCCGGGAGCGGATTTTTGTTAGTTTTTTTATTTCTTTAATTTTAAATTATTTAATTTTTCAATTTATGTTGTACTTACAGGGTTATTATTTTTAAAATTGTAGTTTGTTATCCAGACCAACTAAAACAAAAAATGATTTGTATGAAATTTTTTGTTAGAGGGGAAATTCAATACAATGATGACAGGGTCTTTTACAGTATCCATCCTAAATACTCATACCCGGTAACCGTGAACCATAACTTTGATTATCTCCAGAATGAGATTTATAAACGGGTTGGGTGTACCATTAGTCAAGCAAATCTGGAAATCTAAGCCAGGTTTAATATGTCTACTAATAGCCAACGGGACTACCAATTGGTACCGGTAACAGACCAGGCATCGTTTCAAATGATTTTAGGAATTGTGGCATCCTTTCCACAAAGGTTACCGGTTCTGGAGTTGTATGTGGAATTGGAACAAAATTATGCCGGTTTTAATTCCCAATTGGATTTGAACAGTCAGGCCCTTGTACCCAGTCAGATCTCTGAATCTCGAACCCGATCCAGTACCAGTCGGAACATGGTGATGTCGTGTGCCAATTCTCCAACCCCACACAATGCCCGTACACACAATGGAAATATAAGAAATGATTTATAAATTTAGAGTTAAAAATGATTACATTTGGGATAATCAGCAATCCGCTGGGAATGTATCCACACTTCTCATGCTCATCTCTGGTGACCGGAACCGTATGAGCAAGCGCATCCAAGTGCATACCAAATAGGTAGACAGGTGTCATGTCATTCATTTGGTACAATTTACGATAATTTGGAAGGTCGTTCTGGTCAAACGGACGAGCTTCTTCGTATGCATGCCACTCCCAGTCCATCAATTGTTAAACATGAAACATGTGCTTTACCGACCAGGACTCATTCTTCTTTGAGACGAATTTCAACATGTTCATAATTTTATAACGACTTAACACACAAAGTTACATAACAAAAATAAGAAAAAAATACAGTTAGTAAATCATACTTGTGCAGTTCAGCGTGCTGGTGCTTGTTCAGGGGAGACAGTGGTAGGATCTCTTGGTGTTTTCCAAATTACCGCATACATTGATCAGGATAGTGGTGCTCCTTTATCCACTATTATCCAATAATGAATCAGAGGACCGCGGTACAAGTAGTAAGGCTAATAAATTTATTGAGAATGTGAGTTAGAATTTATAAGTATAATGATAGATAACTAAATAAATAAATAAATTGATTAAACTGTACCCTTATCGCTAAAGTCTTTCTAAGAAAGCCGGGTATAATAATCCTCATACGGCTCCCATTCCACCATATTCTCGGTCAATTGCTAAAACTGGTTGTGCGGGATACTTGTACCAGAGGTTTTGTTATAAGTGTTCTCGAATCGATGCTTGGAGCACCATTTGTCAGCAAAAGCTGGACATGTATCGAGGGTTGGCGCACCCCAGGAAGGTTGCCAGTTTTACGATTTAGTTTCGGTCGGTGAACTGAAAATCGAGTCCAGGACCAATGCTGTAGAAGTATAACCGGGTCAGTTCAATGCATCCTGTAGTGCTTGACGTTTAAAACATATGTATTCTACATTAGGAAAAAATAGGAATTACAATATGATTTGATTTCTGACTGAGTTATGAAAAATCAAATAAGTAAATGCTTAACTCATTCGAAGCCTCAGACACTCTATAATGGTTGTGAGTTATCCACAATAACGGGCTAAATATGTCTTGCAGTAATTTAATCTCTCTCTCCTTGATCGGGTACTTCGTCTGTCATACTACAAAATTCATCAAACATGTTCATTTTCTAAATTATTCTAAACCATTTTATAATTTTCTAAATTATTTTAAATCATCTTAGAAATTTCTAAATTATCCTAAACCATTTTGGAATTTCCTAAATTATCCTAAACTATATTGGGATTCTCTAAATTATTCTAAACCATTTTAGAATTTTTGACATTATTCTAAACCATCTTGGCATTTTCTAAATTATTCTAAACTATTTTGGAAATTTCTAAATTATTCTAAACTATTTTGGGATTTCCTAAATTATTCTAAACTATTTTGGAATTTTCTAAATTATTCGGAAAATATTCTAAACATTTTGGAATTTTCAACATTATTCTAAACCTTTTGAAATTTTCTAAATTATTCTAAACCATTTTGGAAATTTCTAAATTATCCTAAACTATTTTGGAATTTCCTAAATTATTCTAAACAATTTTAGAATTTTCTAAATTATTCGGACAATATTGTAAACCATTTTGGAATTTTCTAAATTATTCAGACAATATTCTAAACCATTTTGGAATTTTTGACATTATTGTAAATCATTTTGGAATTTTCTAAATTATTCTAAACATTCTGAAAATTTCTAAATTAATCAAACAATATTCTAAACTATTTTCGAATTTCTAAATTATTTGGACAATATTCTAAACCATTTTGGAATGTCCTAAACTAATTTATTATTTTCTAAATTAATTTATTTAACAAAATATTAAATAATAAAAAATTAAAAATACTTGAACCGAAGTGCCGATCGATCAGACTGTCGGAGAGAAAGAGAAAGGAAGGGAGAAAGGGAGGGAGAGATGTGAGATGGGAATGGCTGCGGATTGTCTTATATAGGCCAAATACTCAAACCGTGAAATTAGTTTCCGATTTTATAAAACTGTGAATTCATTTCATGGTTTTGAGAACAAAAAATGTAATTTTATTTTTCGGTTTTACAAAACTGTGGATTTATTCTGCGGTTTTGAGAGGGCTAAAACTGTGGAATAAATTTGCAGTTTTGGGGCCTAAAACCGTGAAATAAAACTGCGGTTTGAGCAGTTTTAGAATTCTTGTTAAACAGGACGTAGATTTCGAAATATTTTATATTTTTATATTAATAAAAATTTCGGTTCTATTGCAATAGAATATTATAGCTTGTTTTCTTATTATTTACCATCATATTATATGCCCATTGCATGAAATGCTGCATGGTTTTTTGTGTAGATATTTTTTACCGAAAAAATTTACTTTGTTGTTCAATTGTTATCGTGTGTATAACTTAATATAGATTGAACGCTATATAACAATTGTGTGAAAGAAGTGTTATACTTCTATTTTAAACTTGTGTGTAGAGCTGCCAAAAAAAAATTCATAGTTCGTGATTCGATTAACTTTGATTCAAAAAAAATTCGCAATTAACTCGTTGGATTGAAGTTCGTTCTGAAACAAATCAAATTAGTTCGGTTCGAATCTTATTCAAACTCAAACTCAAACTGGGTATAGTTCGTTTGAAATTGGTTCGCAAACTATTTAGGTTCAAATCTCAAATTAACATGTACCGTTCAAATTAGAGCAACGCCAGTGGCCCAGTGCAAAATCAAGGTTTCATTTCAAATAGGTACAAATAGGTACCTGATATGATCAGAAAAGATCCAATGCAATGCTTAGTTTAAGCTATCCAATTTTCAAAAAATAACTAAGGGCGGTAGGGCGGCCAAAAAAAGCTCGTAGTTCATGATTTGATTGACTTCGATTCAAAAAAAAATTTCGCAATTAACTTGTTCGATTGAAGTTCGTTCTGAAACAAATCAAACCAGTTCAATTCGAATCTTATTCAAATTCAAACTAGAGTAAGTTTGATTTGATTATTTTAAAACTTGAATTCTTAATTATTTTAATGAACTTTTTAATGTTTAAAATAAGGGCTCTGCTACACTCTAATATTTATTAAAAATGTTTTGTGTGGAAATTGAACTTGTATTTTTCATAAAAAGAGGAGGTATATCACTGTTTATATTAAATCTAGGGTTTGGTTTATGAAGTATGGATATGCAAATTGTTAGTTATTAATTTTAAAAACGGAGAGTTGTTGGTACTTATTAAAATATTCTAAATTGTATTTTTATTAAAATACTCAAATTTCTTATATATCCAATTTAAATTAGACTAATTGTTGTCATCTCCATTAGTATTCTACTTCTGATTTATCAGAATGCAAAAGAATATTGATCATAGTTGGACGGTAAGAATGTGTTTGTTTAGGAGAATAATAAATTAGTCCTTCCATCCTAAAAAGAATAAAAATAAAAATTTAATATTATATTAAAGAAAAAATAAAAAAGTGTTTGTTTTTAGTGAAAAAAAGTAACTTTTTAGTTTTTAAATGAAAAATTCTAATATTTATTATTTTTACAAGTACCATAACAATGATCTCTTATAGAAGAGAACGGAGTAGGTCCGATGCCCATCGGACTTACTTTTAGGTTCAACGAGCATGATGACTGTCCGATCTAATTTAAAATTTGTGTGCACGAAAATTGAAACAGACACACATAATTTAAAACATTCTGCACGAATCTTAAAGCAAATCGACGGTGATTAAACCGAACCAAAGTAGGTCCGATGCCCATTGGACGGATTCGGATCAACTGAAATTCCGAAACCAATGAACAGTAATCCTGAAATCCCTGCAATCTGAATCCAGCCATTGAATTTTTTTTCGATAAAGCATCTCGGAATAGTTCGACGGCTGGATTTGGATTACAGAAATTTCAGAATTACCGTTACCGGTCTCGGATTTCAGCAGATGCACTTTCCATCAGACTACTCTCAAGCATAGTAACATGATTCGCGTTTTATTCGCGAATAAAACGCGAATAAAACGTTTTTTGGAGGTTTCCGAACCGAACAACGATAGAACGGTTGACCGAACTTTTACCGATTTATTCGCGAATAAAACGTTTTTTAAGAATTATTCGCGTTTTATTCGAAAAATTCGCCGCTGTTGCGTGGCTCTGTGCTTGAGTGAAAGTCTGGAGGAACGCACGCACGTGGGTGAGACTTAGCCCACTGAGGCACAATTTTGAATTTTGAAATATAAGGGGACCCCACCACGTGGGTATCAATATCGATTATCAAATATGATTATGAACCTCAACTCAAATATGAACAGGTACCACAGTAAGTTCGTATTGATAATTTTTTTATAATAAATTGACTTTTAAATTTCAAATATGATATGTACCAAATTCTTAACACTTCTCAAACATTTTTTTTTTCCTCAAAATTTTATTAAAACAGTTGAAAAATTAAAAAATTAAAATAAGTAGATATATATTTATGTTTGGGTTTTTTTTTTACTTTCTTTTGGTACCGAATTATTTCCGAATTATATCCGAATTATACCCGAATTACGAATTTTTGACCTCGCCGAACCGAACCCAAACTTTTAATTTGTTACTGTGCTCTCAAGTGCTTTTAGAAACCGTTCCTGCAACAAACCTAAAAGTTGGTTCAGAACTTCAGATAGCCAGATAGATACATGGTAAGATAATAATAAAGTATCTCGAAATAACCCGACACAAAACAGGACCCATCTGATCTACCCCATCTACGGCAGTTCTAGCAAACAAGTTATTGGTCGGTACCGTAACTAACGGTAGGTAAGTTGTCGCCTTGTGAAATGAATTGCTTATTTACTTGAAGAAAAGAAGACAAACAATGATGTGCTTTATTCACATTGTTTGGCTGTCAAATTCAATATATGGTGTGATCTTCATCATCAACTACCAACTAAATTCGTCCGAATTTATATAAAAAAAAGATGCGACTAAATAATTGTAATTAAATGGGTTTGTACAAATGAATGAATGATGCAAGGAATATAATATAGATTAGTTGGTCTCTTGATTATTAGACAGGATTGGTTTTTGCTCAGCGAATCATTTCGTTGTATCCTTTTATACTTTGTTCCTTTGAACATGTAAACCAGAAGCTGGTAATAGTCTCCAAATATGCACCCCGTAGGCCGTTATAAAGGTTAGATGTAAGATTTCAGATCAGTTGAAATTTCGAAACCAATGAACAGTAATTCTGAAATTCCTGTGATCCGAATTCAGCCATCGAATTTTTTTCGAGAATGCATCTTGAAACAGCTGATTTTTTCTTGCACGCATCTCGGAACAGTTCGACGACTGAATTCATATTGCAGAGATTTCAGAATTACTATTACCGGTCTCAGATTTCAACAGATGCGCTTCCTAAATGTAAATATGTAAACAATAATTTTCAGACCAGACCGTGTAGAATACATCCATTCGAGCCAAAATTATTTAAAATATAGGGAGGTCCGTTTTAAGATTTGTAGCAGATAAAACAGACGAGTCAGGCAACGCGTTGGATCTGAATTGAATGCATGTGGAGATACAAGTGATTGGGGACATGGACCATTTCCCTTGGCTCAAGTTTTTGAATTTCCCTAGAATTGTTTGTTCGCTGCCCAGGCCCCAGGAAGGTGCGCCAAACCTTTCCAGAATTCAATCTTTACTTACTCCAGCGATTTTCCTGATCAGGGTAAATAAGTAAATATTATCTCATGTCATTTTCCATATGCGTCATCATTACCCGATTTCAGATCCAGTGCAATACCTGAGAGCATACGGATTTACTTTAACCAACGCTTATTGTACTCCATCCGATACCTGAAGCATACGGATTCATCATTACCCAAAGCTCGAAAGGAAGCTTCAAGGTTCAAAAATAATATATCCCGATTGCATAGCAGCAGCCAGCAGAGGCAGAGCAAATAGGTCTTGCGTGATAATATCACACTGCGGCCACCAACCGCTAAACCACTTGCCCAGAGCGCAAAAAGGAGAAACGACACCGATTACCGCCACGTGGCACTCTCTCAGGTCTCGCACGTGACTCTCTGGCAAGACCGCGCCCGCGCCCCTCTTCAAAAGTTCATCTCCTCTTTAATCGTACGGTTTTTATGTGGATGGTCCCAGACAGAGTAAGACGCCCGGTTTATATCTAACGGCCTTGATACAACCTAGCCGTATGAAGGTTTACAAAGTCAGGTTAGATCAGAACCGTTAAATGAAAATTAATGGTAAAGATCTAACTGAGACCGTTCAACTATTTTTTATCACTATAGAGAGAATCCAAACGCAATCCTTCGCTGTCTTCCTAATGATATTGTCACCTCTCTGCCATTACCTTTCCCTCGTGGACCCTCATGAATACCCCTTTTATGGTGCTTGTCACCTCTCCATTGTCCGTAACACAGGACATGTCCTTTTTTTCACATAATTGGACACTCTTCAATGGATTAATTCGAATTTTATTACTATTCTTAGTACATTTTCAACTAGAGCAACGTCTATTTAACATTACATTTGAATTATATATACTGATTAAATAGGTACATTTTTTATTTTTTGAAGACTTAAAAATACAACATGAGTGGTTAAACCTTTTCTCTAAGTTACCGTTTAAAAATTCAAATGCAAAAAGAATTGAAACCTTTCAAACACTTGTTGAGTAAACAACATGGATTGATGACATAATATATGTTTTGATTCTAGTTTTACTTTGAGAAAATTTTATGTACTCTTCAAAAACTTTGAAATTACATATTTTTCTCTTTAAATTTTATAATATCATTTTTACCTCTTCTATGTTTTAAAAACTTACGAACTCACTTAATTTATTGTCTTTTTAATTAAAACTCATTTAAAAAAACAAAATATATAACATATTTAAGAGAAATATCTAGTATTCTATTTGACCGGTTGTGAAAATAAATAATTCATCATCTTTCTTGTTACACTCACAAAATTTGTGTACCTAAACAGGGACGAAACCAGACTTACAAATTATGAGGGTCAATCATATAAAATTTTCATGTTGTGTATGAGAGGTCAATCTACAGTACCTACAACTTTTTACTCTAAACTATATAAAAAATTAAATATAAACTTATAAATTTTGAAAATTAATAGAAGTCAATTCACCCAATCCAATTGTAGTAGATACTGGCTACTGACATCACAAGTAGAAAAATAACTTATTTATCTCAATTAAAATACTGAGCATGACAGTAGCAGCAGACCGTAGGAAACGGAGAGGATTATTTTGACAATCACTCTGCCATTCTGCTTACGCAGTCCTGCCTTCAAAATCAGGTGCGATCACCCCCAGTTCCCTCCAGTATTTTATTTGACGCGGACACTGAAACTTACAAGACCTTCTCGATCTCTCTCCTCCAGTTTTTTTTTATTCTCTTGACTTTCTCTCTCAGTCTCTCGCGCCAATCAAATGGTGTGGCGCCTTCATTTTTCCGTACTCTGACCTGAACAGGTGAGGTGACGTCACCAATGTCGACACCGGGTTTAGACGAGGTGATGGCCTTCCTGGCCGATCGCGGCTACTCACGCGCCGCCTCTGCTCTCCTGGACGATGTACTCTCTCGTGGAGGCGGCGCCGCGGTCTCCGTCGCCGACGCAGAGCCACCGGAGAATCTCCCGCCGCTCCGGATGTCTCCGCCGGGTCACGCTGCCTCGAGCTCAGATAACGACGACGATGCGTTTGTCAGTATACACTCCTCTCCTGGTATGCTCCGTGTCACTAGATACCTTATCTACTAGAATTCTATCCCCTATCCATTGTGCTTCACAAAATTCGCTTTAATTTCTTCAACTTTGGCTAGTATGCCAGTAAATTTTTTGAAATTAATATGTACGTTGTAAGATCTTTTGGTTCGTTTGTCTAATCTCTTAGCTCTAGACTTGTGTCTCTACTGCATGCTAAGGCGTGCTTGAGCTGATTTTGGTGTTAGACTTTGATAGATTTGTCTTTTATGTTTCCGATTTGAGGCGGGCGGCTAAGCTTCGGACTTATTTTACTTAAGTTTTGTTATTATTTTTAAATTTTGACGTAGTTGTTTGCTTAGAATACTAATGAGTGGCGTGTATTTGTTTGCTTTCAGAATACTAAATTGAGTGGCGTATATATTAATTTAAAGATTTCCTTGGCAATTCTGTCAATTCCTACTTTTTTATGGGTTAAATTGAGTGGCGTATCTTTCTTGTTTTCTTATTTGAATTCTCTGAAATTCTCTTAACAATTAGAAATTTGGAGGTACAGGTTTGCAGAATCCATATGGGACGTGGTCCCCAGAACAGGCAAGATCAGAAACCAGCTCGTCAGAAATGGAGTTCGGCACGGCAAGAGAGTACAACAACAGCTCTGAATTCTTCAATGAAAGCTCGTGGTGGTATGATGAGTCGCTGACAGGCGGAACCCGCGGTACTGATGAGAGCAAGGACAAGTTCGTCACTTCAACTCACTCTGGTATGGAATTTGATAAAGAAGGTGCCGGCTCTGGTGCTGTAGATAGCTGTGGGTCCCCGTTGTGCGATTGTTGCAAGGGAGGGGGTAAGAAGGGGAATCCTAATGGGGCCGTGTATGAAAGGTATAAGATAATGGATGATTCGACTGAGATTTTGTATGAATTTGGGGTTGGAGGGGAGAACGGGGGAGATTTGATACTTGAAGGGGATCCATTAAGAGATGCCGGCCGGAAGGAATTAGAAATTGTTGCGTCTTATATGGCAGATTCAAGTGCTCTAGCAAGTGAGTTGTTACTCTCTATATTTCTGATTTTTAGTTTAGTTATATTTTAATCAAAATATGCTATGTTTTCTGGCGATCCGATATCCCCCTCTCAGTTTCACTGTTCCATGTAGATTTAATGCTTTACTTCAACTTAATTTTTCAGACTTTGAACCGGAGCTCAAGGTCAAAACCAACAAACATTCTGAGTGTACAAATAATGTGGATATTGAACATGCACCGAAGGGAAGTCATACTGAGATGAGCACTTCTTTGGATAATGAAGATGCTGATGTTGCCTTTGAAATGGGAGATTTTGGGCCCTTAAATTGGGATGGTGACATCAAGGATTTGGGTAGCAAAAAGGCCGAAGAGGAGGAAGAGAAAGAAGATGGTGTTGAACTTGCTCTCTCAAATTTTCGGAAGGAATATGACATTTTTAACTTGAGGATCATACATCGTAAGAACAAGTAAGGTTCTCAATCCTTCATTATGTTATATTTTGCATTTGCTTTTTGCATAGATTGAAAAATGAAAAGCCATTTGCTTTTAAATTTCAAAGAGAGTTGATACTGTCAAACAATTAGTTAAAGGACAAACTCGGAAAATTGAAATAGGAAGTAATTAATTGCTTTGGTTAAGCAACACTTTAAATTGAACAGAAATACAGCATTATTTTTCAACAATCTATAATTTCGACTGCCTGGTTTTGATGAGGTGTCGTATTGTAAAAACTATTAGCAAACTATAGACACCTTTTGAACTCTGTTAAATTTAACAAAAAG
Source organism: Carex parvula (assembly GCA_025461045.1). Taxonomy (NCBI): domain Eukaryota; kingdom Viridiplantae; phylum Streptophyta; class Magnoliopsida; order Poales; family Cyperaceae; genus Carex; species Carex parvula. The sequence continues at coordinate 6,456 of JAJGRW010000296.1, read as the reverse complement.
TTGGTTACTACAATTTGTAACTTCATCTTTGATGGTATTTAAACTTCCATCTTACTCAATTTTTACCCCTTTCAGTTGCATTTGTAATACATCTCTTTGAAATCACCATCATTTCCCTCTCATACCTTTTCCGAACTGTGATTGTACAATTAAATTTATGAAAGCACACCCTTTGTGCTCATATGTTAGGCGTCCACTACAGGACAGGTTTTGAAGAAAACAAGGATTTCGCCATTGTACTCAATTCAGTTATAGCGGGAAGATATTATGTCTCAGAGTACCTCGGATCGGCCGCATTTAGTAAGGTTGTTCAGGCACATGATATGTACTCAGGAACGGATGTATGCCTCAAGATAATAAAGAATGACAAGGATTTCTTTGATCAGAGTCTAGATGAGATAAAACTCCTGAAGTTTGTTAATAAATATGATCCAGCTGATGAGCACCATATATTACGGCTCTATGATTACTTCTATTATCAGGTACTTGGATCTTCAAAGTTACTTCTATACCAATTTCGACCATTATATATTTTTTTGTCGACTTACTTAGATTCTTTGTAGGAACACCTCTTCATAGTAACAGAACTATTGCGGGCCAACTTGTATGAATTCCAAAAGTACAACCAAGAGTCTGGTGGCGAGGTCTACTTCAACATACATAGAATACAGGTAGCATAGTGGTCTATTCTCTGATGATCAAAGTATTTTAATGACCTTCGTTTAAAGCTTGTGTGGTTAATTTTGCATTTGTGTTATTGCAGGCAATTGCTCGCCAATGTTTAGAAGCACTTGTATACCTACACAACCTGAGAATAATGCACTGTGATTTAAAACCAGAAAACATACTCATAAAGAGCTACAGCAGGTGTGAGATTAAAGTAATAGATTTGGGTAGCAGTTGTTTTGTCACTGATAATCTCTGCTTGTATGTGCAATCACGGTCATATCGGGCTCCTGAGGTTATTTTGGGGCTCCCTTATGATCAAAAAATCGATATATGGTCACTAGGTTGCATCTTGGCTGAGCTTTGTACTGGAGAGGTAAGTTTGTACCAAAATCTTTTTATAGGCTATGGAACTTTCTCCAAAAATATCCTTTTAAATTAGATAGTCAAAGAATATACAACCTCATAATAATTTTCTGAATAATTTTAAGATTTAAACTCATGGAACCATTTCATGCTTTGATAACATGTCAGTTCCTTAATCTCTGTGGATGATTTTCTTGCTTTTTTGATATAACAGGTGTTGTTTCCAAATGATTCCGTTTCTATGATGCTGGCCCGCATCATTGGTACTATTGGACCAATAGATATGGAAATGCTCGTGCTGGGACATGAGACCAGCAAGTACTTCACAGATGACTATGATCTTTTCCATAAAAATGAGGTTTGATTTATTTTTGTGATTCTTTCTACTCTGTCACACATATTTATGCTAGGTTAAAATTCACCGACATGGAACAGCAGCGTGCCATAAATTTAATATAAAATGGTAATTAGGAATTCAATATGAGCTTTTTTATTTTCTTCTCTTTCTTGTTTTTCAGGAAACAGACCAATTAGAGTATCTAGTACCCGAGAAGTCATCTTTGTCACAGCATTTACAATCCTCTGATACGAAATTTGTTGATTTTCTTTCGTACCTGCTCCAAATAAATCCGAGGAGACGACCAACTGCTGAAGAGGCATTACAACATCAATGGCTTTCTTTCTCATATCACTAGAAATGCTTGTTTCAGGTCAGACCTTTGTCTACCTCTTACATGGTGCCTGTTCCTTTGTTTCCTTTTTCTCAGGCCATTTTTAAGTAAGCATAAGTATGCTTTTGTCCAGTTTGTTACTTGTTTTTGTCTATGTTGTGCATGTGTTTGTATTATTTTTTTAATTTTCTGGATGAAATTATGTTTGTATTGTAACTTGTAAATATTAGCAATTTTCCCTCTTGGGCTGTATTGAGGTTTTTTAGTAATAAGCATTTAGTTGGGGAACAATCCAGAAAGTTGACCTAATTAGTGAGAATATCCATTGGGATTTTAGAGGTGTTATATACGGGAAATTTTATAAGTGCCATTCTTTTTCAAAACATAGAACAAAATACTCTCCTTCCAAAATTCTTAACAAAAGGTCCTTGTGGACCCCACTTGTTCCCTCTCTTTCCCTTCCGCTCACTTCTCTCTATTTACTCCCATTTATTCTTTTATTAAGTAAAATATACAATTGTGATGTCATTTAGTTTTGAAATTTTTATTTTTTGTGTATAAATGATTTAGAATAAAAAATTTAAGTGTGAAATTTTATTTGCTAAAATCAGAAGTATAGTATTAGTGTATATGTAGAATATTTCCAACATATGGGTCTTTTTAAAAATTATTATAATACATGGTATTAACTTATTTTATAAAATCTTTTTAACTAACATATAAATAATTTTAACATACGTAATTTATCTAGTTTATTCGGTATAAAATTTCATATTCTTGGTTTTTACAATTATAAGAATTTTATCACATTACATGTTAAGAACAATTTAGTAAGATACTTATGCTTCAATAAAACTATACTAATTATGTATATGATATAATCTTAAGAAATTAAGAAATAAATAACCAATGCAAGAAATAATGCCAGCAGCTTTGAATCACTTACAATACAAGTAATACGACTCACTAGTAAATAAATTATGGTGAAAAATTAAAAACTAAACTTTGTTGAATCTGGTAATTAATCGAACTAGATATTCACTTCGAAGGTGTAAAAAATGTATCCCAAACCATCTACACCACTCATTGCTATAGTATTCAAACTCAATATTTCTTGCATTGGTTATTTATTTCTTAATTTCTTAAGATTATATCAAATACATAATTAGAAATTGTTCTTAACATGTGATATGATAAAATTCTTATAGTTGTGAAAACTAAAAATATGAAATTTTATAACGAATAAATTATTTCTTGCATTGGTTATTTATTTCTTAATTTCTTAAGATTATATCAAATACTTAATTAGAAATTGTTCTTAACATGTGATGTGATAAAATTCTTATAGTTGTGAAAACTAGGAATATGAAATTTTATACCGAATAAACTATATAATATGCGTATGTTAGAAACATTTATATGTTAAATTTTTTTTTTTTGTATAAAATAAGTTAATATCATGTCTTATAATATAATAATTTTTTAAAAGACCCATATGTTGGAAATATTCTACATTTACGCTAATATTATACTTTCTGATTTTAACAAATAAAATTTCACACTTAAATTTTTTATTCTAAATCATTTATACACACAAAAAGTAAAAAATATTCAAAACGGGAATGAAATACAATTGTATATTTTACTTAAGCAAATAATAAATGAGAGTAAATAGGAAGGAGTGAGATGGAGGGAAAGAGAGGGAACAAGTGAGGTCCACAAAAACATTTTGTTAAATTTTTTTGAAAAAAAAAATTTGTTTTATGTTTTGAAAAAGAATGACACTTTATAAAGAGTCCGGCTAGTATAATTGGTGTCATTTCGGCCTATATAACACCAACTCCAAAATCTATCGTATCGACTTCAAACGGTTAATCCAACCGTTCAAACCCTTCTACTTTATGAGTTGTGTATTTACATGCAAAATTTTATAATTTTTTGAATTTTTTAGTATCAAATCAAGCGGTCAAATGTGTGAGTTTTTAAGTTAATTTTAATGCATTCATTTTTCAAGATTTTTGACCGCTTGATTTGGTACTAAATAAGTAGAAAATATTTTTTTTTGCATGTAAACGCACAACTCATAAAGTAGGAGGGTTTGAATGGTTGGATTAACCGTTTGAAGTCGATACGATAGATTTTGGAGTTGGTGTTATATAGGCCGAAATGACACCAATGTTATACTAGCCGGACTCCTTTATAAAATTTCCCGTTGCTTTATGTTATACCAGAGTTAGTGTTATTTCACATTTTTTATTCTTCATTATTTCTGTTTTTGTTGCTGAAATGCAAACTTTAGTACCTGCTAGATAGATCTAACGGCAAAGTAGCAAATTAAAAATATTTCTGTCCAGATCCGGACCGTCTGATTAAATTTCAGAGGTCCACAGAGACCCCTTTAATATTTGTGCGGATTTTGATCAGACGGTCCGGATCTAAACAAAAATATTCTGTTACATGAGGTGATATGAATTCGCAAAGTTCGCCATGCATGGTGACTGCCAAGTGCCAAACTCGTTGGGTACGAATAAAATTCCAACGAGGTATGCCTTGTGGACGATTGATCTCTTTTACATTATTAGGCCGGGACAGTTTAATAAAATGTGGTTTATGCGGCCGCATATGCGTATGCGGTTGGCAACCGCATATTCGACCGCATATTCGGCCACATATTTTGGGATAATGGGGTGGGGTGGGGATCCCTTAACACTTAACATTTACCCCGGACCGAACCGAATCGAATAAAACAGCGAAAAAAAATCTCAGAAAGTAGTCGACTCTCGACTCGAAGATAAACCCCATCCTTTCCCTCCCAATTCTGAGTCTCTCACCATGTCAGACCTCACCTCGTATCTCCACAACCGCTACTCGTCTTCTTCCCTTCGCCCCACCCCCGGACCTCGCAAACGAATCTGGATCAATCCAAACCACCGCTCAAAATCCCAATATTTGGATCACACAGTGGACATGCCAGAGCTCCTCGCCTCCCTCTCTCTCACCACCTCCTTCTCCGAGCTCACCGCCGTCATGTCCCGCTACGTCAGGTCCGGACCACGCCCCGTCCTCTCCCTTCGTTTCATGTGCACTCTCCTCTCTTCCTTCCCCTTCTCTTCCTCCCCCTCGCGTTCTCTCGCTCTCCTTGACTGGATGTACAACAAGAGCTCCTCTTCCTCCTCTCTTTACCCCCCTCATTTATACCCCTACAACATCCTTCTTCGCACCCTTTGCCGATCCGGAAATTATCACCTGGCTTGTGGTTTATTGATGGAAATGAGATCTCTGTGGCTAACTCCAGATGCAATTTCCTATTCTACCCTTCTGTCTTCTCTCTGCTCAGCAGGGCATCTCGATTTGGCGCTTTCATTCTTGCCTCTGATGGAGGAGGATCGGGTGATGCCGGACTTGGTGCTATTTTCCACGTTGATGCATCTGGCAATGAAGTTAAGCGATCCTTCAAAGGCCATATCTTTGTTCTCGCGCATGTGTGCGAGCGGAGTTAAACCCGACTTGCGTGCATTTAATTCTGTCCTTTCAGCCTATTGCTCAGCAGGTCTAATGCGGGATGCACTGAGGGTTCTGACAGATGACATGGCAGCCTTTGGTGTTGTGCCTGATTCTGTTTCCTATTCAACTATGCTATCGGCATTTGTCAAGCGGGGCCGGTTTTTAGCTGCATTTTCTCTTTTTTCACAAATGCGAAGTAGTAAAGTTCAACCTGATCTGACTACATTTAATATAGTGATCCATGCCTATGGACAGCTCGGGCTTGCACGGGAGGCTGATCGGCTCTTTTGGAGCATGCCCCAGTTAGGAGTAAAACCCGGCATAGTTACTTATAACACCATGCTTCGGGTTTATGGAGATGCTGAGTTGTTTGGTGAGGCAATACAGCTCTTTCGTCTCATGCAAAGGAAGGGAATAGAACAGAATGTTGTCACATATAATACAATGGTTGCCATTTATGGGAAATCACTTGAGCATGAGAAAGCTAGTAGCCTAGTGCAAGAGATGCAAACCAAGGGGATCCAGCCAAATGCTATTACTTATTCCACTATCATCTCCATTTGGGGCAAGGCTGGAAAGCTAGATCGTGCTGTGAAATTGTTTCAGAAATTGAGAGAGTCCGGGGTCGAAATAGACCCTGTTTTGTACCAAACCATGATAGTGGTTTATGAGCGAGCAAATTTGGTCTCCCACGCAAAGCGATTGTTGCATGACCTAAAGCATCCTGAAAACATAACAAAAGACACAGCAATTAAGATTCTTGCAAAAGCCGGCAGGGTTGACGAGGCTGCTTGGGTGTTTAGACAAGCGGTAAAGGCTGGTGAGGTGAAAGAAATATCAAGTTATGGATCGATGATCGAATTATTCTCGAAAAACCGTCGGCACAAGAATGTGATTGAGGTGTTCGATGCAATGCGTGAGAGAGGTTTCTTCCCTGATTCTGATACGATTGCAACAGTGTTAAATGCTTATGGTAAGTTACGGGAGTTTGACAAGGCATCAGCCTTGTACAGTGAGATGGAGGAGGAAAGCTGCGTGTTCACAGATCGGGTGCATTTTCAGATGTTAAGTCTTCTTGGAATGAAAGGTGACATTGCAGGGATTAAAAGGCTGATTGAAAAATTGGGTATGGATCCTGAGATTGATAAGAAAGAACTAAGACTTGTAGCAGCATCGGTTTATGAGAGAGCCGATCGGCTGGATGAAGCATCTCGCATTTATGGTGAAATTAGAAATACAGACTCTAGTC
>JAJGRW010000295.1:320698-338553 GCA_025461045.1 Carex parvula | reverse complement strand
CTCTGGCCTTACTGGGTCTGTCTCCGAAAAACTCCAATGCATTCAAATGTCAAAGGATTTGTACCACTTGGGTTTATCAAACTGGCAGGACCTCAACTTTTTCGCACTTTATTAATATTTCAATAATATCATTATCCCTGAATGTAGTGGTAATTAGATCGACATGGGAAAGAGACGTAACATCTGTAAGCATCAAGCGCATGACAATAAGAGATGGAGATGACATGACAATATATATACAGGCCGAATTCATTTGATTTTAGTAAGAGATGGCAACAGATCAAGTTATTTCACTACGGTAGCATTTCTCCATTCATTAAAAGAGATATTCCTGCACGACAATTAAATAGCACAAAATAACTATGTCATTAAAAAGGCCCATATGGGTTAAGTCCAAATGAACCGATTAACTTTCTTAATTTTGTGTTCTTATACTTGACAGTGTATAATTTTTAGTATTCTTCATTGAAAATTATCGTCTTCATTGGTTTTCTTCCTTGAAAAGGCTCGTGTAAATATTAATTGACAATTGTAACGCACAAACAAAAATATTGCAACCTTTTTTCCCCAAGGGAAGATGTTCCGCAATTTTTATTAATACCCTCCAAAAAAATAGCAAATCTACCCTCTGCATTGAAATAATTTTATAAATACCCTAACCGCTCCACGTTGGGGAGATTTGATTTTTTTTTTTATAGATGTTTACCAAACCGCCCCACAGTGGAGCGGTTTGCTGTAAAAATATTTTTTTTGAGAGATCTTAATATTTCCATCTAATTTGGATATTATATGATACTTATCCTAGATGAGTATATATTTACGTAATCAATTTAAAGAAATATAAACGATCGACAAGAGCTAAGACGATTATTACAGATAATGATCGTCTAATCCTTTGTAAGGATCGGATTCTGTGCTGTTATATCGATCAGATTTTGTGATGGAATGTGCGGTGCCCCACAAGACCCTGTCACATTAGATTACTTCGAAGAGGCATTCTAATTTGCAATCTCAACTTGTTATAACCTTACAGGTCTCATAAATAATGGACACATCAAGACATAATAAGCCGAATACCATGTTGGAGCATCATATATATTTTTTATAAAGAATATTACTACAAAACTATTATAAATATTAGATAAAATATTAACACTTAGCTAATTAACAACATCAGAAGAGCACTCACTTGAGATGAGACTATATAGTACTGTAAATATTAGATAAAATATTACCCTACATATAGACAGTTTCCACAATAAATTATTTTTCTAAACAGCTTAATATCTTTCATGCCACATATTACAAGCAAAGATAGCGAAATAATATAGCAACACTAATATAGCCTAAAACATCAAGAACCACCTCCCAATGAACAACAGACAAAACAAATCCAAAATAAAATGGTTAAGTTGGATTAATCAAACAAAACTATATATTACCTGGATCCACGCAATATTCAATTGGCACACCTTATTGGATCCAGCAGAGATCCAACAGTGATTATGAAAATACTTGAACAGCCGCCAGGCATTAATTGGAAACATAAAATTGACAAATGCCCCACTAAACATCTCTAAATTTTTTTTGACAAATTCTAAACACAGTAAACAAGTCCAAAAAAATATTTATAGCAAACTGCTCCACTGTGGGGCGGTCAGCTAAACATATGTAAAAAAAAACCGCCCCAACGTGTGGGGGTTTGGGTATCTATAAAATTATTTCAATGTGGAGGGTAGATTTGCAATTTTTTTTGTGAGCGTATTAATAAAAATTACGGAAAGATGTTGGACTCACAATGATTTTGTTACCCAATAGGAACCCAAGGTTGTAGCAAACTCGAATGTTGATTATTGAAGTGCTCTTTAAAAAATAATTTTCCTAGAAGATTTGGCGCACAAATTTTAATTTGAAATAATTTCATGATCTTTACTTGAAAGAAAGCTAGAAAAACTTAAAAAGAGGAACTTTTGATTCGTTAATATTATAGGTTGTACGCACAAGAGGAAACAAAGAGAGGTACTTTCTGCTAAAAGATTCTCAAGAAAAGTAAACTAATTAAAGATTCAATGAAATATTTTGATATGTTTATTCAGCTATCACATGATCACCTCATCACTCATGAATCTTGTAAAAATGCCAAAAAGCAGAAAAGAAAAGAAAAGAAAAACCAAGGCCTTATAAAAAAGCCAAATAGCAGAGAAAGAGAAAAACAAAAAAACAGGGGAGATCCAGACAACCAGCAAAAAGTGGCTAAGGACAAAAATTGACTGTTGGATTAAGCATTCTTAAGAGCAGAAGAATTGTAGAAGAAAAAAGTATTGAAAGAAATACAAAATCAATGAAGATGAGTTCCCATAAGCAAAGGAAATTCTTACCAATTATTACAAATCATATAATAAATTGAACGGTAAATTCATTTCTATCCAGGGTCAAAGTAGGGACTCCTATTACAAGTCATCTTCCGAAAGAACTTCAGAAAGATCTACAAAATAATTGGACAATAGCTTATTTAGCAGCAACAAATAAATAGTACAAAAAATGAAATATTCATTTGTCGAACTGTAGTTGTTTAGTCAGTCAGCAAATCCTACCAAGGCATATGACTTCAGAAAGTTAAAAAGTTCATTTGTGTCAAATCTACAATATTCAAATATTAATCAAATTACGAACCTGATTCGATTAATTGCAGACCCCCAATTTTAATGTCAGGGCAGCTGCAGTGAAGAACACGCACATAGTGAAGAACATGAAGCAATTCACAGTCTTCAATATCCACCCTTGTAAGTGATGAAATGCTCTGTCTGCTGATATATGACTTTTTATGAGAGGAATCACCAATTGACTCGGTAGATTCCATCAACTGCAGTCCATGCATCGTTATTGATTTCAGGACTTCACAACGGTAAATATACAGTCTAGCCAACATATCCAGATTCCCTAGTCCGGTAATCAACTCCAGATGGTCACACCATTCAATCTGCAATTCTTCAAGCTGGGAAGGCAGCTGCTCCAGCTGCAGAACTCGGATACTATGACATTCAACAATGCGGAGGTGCTTGAGAGTGTGAAGATTGCAGAATGGAAGAGATTCAATATAGATACAAGAAAGTAACTGGATTTTCTGTATTGACTGCAAGGAAGATGGATCACTCACCCATCTTGGTACTGTGGCTGAAGAATAATATCTTAGTCGGAGTATTTTGAGGTTAGGATGTGGCTGGAGGGATTCTAACCAAGAAAAAGCTGCATCATGGACACCAACCCACTTGTCCTCACAAGCTTCTGGTTTGAGGATTAATTTCACCTCTGATTCCTCAGGGTAATCTGGTAAATCGAAACCATTTTCCCAGCTTAAGTTCAAAGTTTCAAGTTTGCATTTATTTCTCATGTTAGCACGCTGGGCATCATTTAAATTACTCATTCCATAAATAGAGATATTTCCTTCAAGGTCCGTTATATCCTTTAACCAATCTATAGTTTTAACTCTCAATCTTGCTCTCATTGTCTTTATTGCCGGAAAATTAACAAGCCCATGCGGGACATAATCCAAGCAATTACGACCTCCAATAAATAATCTCAGTAAGTTATTAAGTGAACTGAGTGATTTAGGTAGATTCCTAAGATTGCTAAATTTAATATTTAAAAACTGTAAGTTAAGAAGATCACCAATACTTTCAGGTAGATATTCAAGGCGATTACAATCAAGAATTAAAGTCTGCAGGTTGTAAAGGAGGCCAATGGATAGAGGCAACATTTGTAGACGTGGAGATGTAATTCTAAGATGGGTTAGATGTTTCAACTCAGAAATGGAATCAGGAATCCCTATCAAATCATACCCTTCCAATTCCAAAACCCTGAGTAATTCAAATTTAGTGAGGCTACATATGTGCACTTCTCTCGAACATTGTTTATAATATTCCGGCAACTCTGAATTTAGGTCCACTGCCTCTGTATTGTTTATACAATACTCATGATCCAAATCTCCACTGCATGCTCTCAGATCCGTAGAAATAGTTCTTAAACCCTTCAGATTTTTTTGGAGAGTTTGATTTACATATCCAACGAAACCACCTACATACAAATGGCATGCTTCTTGCGGAACATTTTCCTTTTGAATATCAAGTGGCTGGTTGATCACCACTGAATAATGTTCATTCTCAGAGTTAAGTCGAGCAAGGTCATGGATTATATCGTGCAACTTACAGCATTCTGAAGGTTCATCTAAAGGAGGTTCATCTACAGAAAAATCAGAAAATTCATCAAGAAATGACCTCTCTTGTAACTCCTCATAATATTCACCAGCAATTTCTTCGATCCTTCTTTTGCTACTGGATTCGATGTAGCCATGAGAGATCCATAACTCTATCAAATTCATCTTACGTAACACGTAATCTTTTGGGTACATGGAGCAAAACAAAAAACACGGCTTAAGGTGGGGAGGTAGAAGAGCATAACTGATCTGAAGTGCTGGGAATATACCATTCGATGAATTTGATTCCCAAAGGTCACTTTCTAGAATCTCTATCCAATGCTCTTCATCAGTTTTATACCTAAGAAGACTTGCAATCGACTTCACAGCCAATGGCAACCCACCACACTTTTTCATAATCTCCCTTCCCACATCTATCAAGTGTTTCGGCATAGTGTCACTTGTACCACTAAATGCATAATGCTGAAACAACTGCCAGCACAAATCTTCGGGTAAGTTAGTTGGCCTAAAACAGGTCATTGTTTGCATAACTTCTGCAACCTTTTTATTTCTTGTTGTCACGAGAATTCTAACTAGCTTTGCTTCTTTAAAAGGAACCCTTAATAACTCCCAAAGACTTTGATTCTCGTTCCACACGTCATCTAAAACAAGCAGTATTGTTTTTCCCTTCACAGTTTCTGCAAGCTTCTCTTGTAATGAACTCAACTCACTCAAATTGAATGATTGAATTTTGGAGAGTGATTCAATGATTGATTTAGTGAGTCTCCCAACATCAAATTCTTCAGACACACATACCCACCCAACTAAATCAAAGCACTGGGTTACCCTCTCATCTTTGTAGACCAGTTGGGCAATGGTGGTTTTTCCAAGACCACCTTTGCCAATAATTGAAATGACCGAAAAGGGCTTTTCGTTTTGAGATAGTAACAAATCGATGACCTTCTCTATTTCAGCATCTCTCCCAAAAATGCTTGCCTCATCTACCATGTGACCCGTTGGGGGTCGTAAAATTTTGTTGTTCGGACGCCTCGCCCCGTCACTCCCCCTTAATTGAAGAGCCTCACGATCCTTTGCTATTTCATCAAATCGACTTCTTGTTTTGTGAAGCCGATCAACCATGCCATATGGAATTTGAACAATGTACTGTCCAAATTAAAAGAATTGTATTTCATAGGTATGCCAAATTTCATAATTTGTCAACAAAAAATTATAAGTAAGGGATCGACCACTCTGATGTTAGATATGCAAAGCTGGTAATAAAACAATTAATTGACCAATCCGAAATTTTTATTTACACCATATTAAAAATAAATAAACCAAAAAATCATGTTTTCTGGTGATTTATAAAAACACTAGGGTCGCCCAATGCCTCTGCGGCCCCAAAGACTGAGGGCCGCCCAATGCTCCTGCGGCCCCAATCTAGGGGCTGCCCAATGCCCTAGCGCCCCTGTGCTATATATAGGGGCTGTTGGTTCATTTTTTCATTGCCATTTCGTGTCGCTTTCGATTCCTTCAAGCTCGGGTATGTTTTTTCTTCTTTTCTTGTTTCAATTTTTAGTTTAGGTTTAGTAATTAGGTTTAGGGTTTAGGATTTAAGTTTAGAGTTTCGGATTAAGGTTTAATTTTTATGTCTTAGAATTTAGTACCAAAATTTAATTAGAATAGTACCAAAATTAAATTAGACCAATACCAAAATGTAATTAGTTTTATTATACCAAAATTAAATTATCCGTAGTATGTTTAATTTTAAATTTCTAATTAAAAACTTACAATATTTATATTTGTGCATCATTTATATAATGTTTTTTTGCAAGCCTTATATTTGGTGAAGAGTTGCATCATAGCGGCAACGATGGCCACAATGAGGAGCTAAAAGAGGCTCGGGAAAGCCATCCTCAAGCACAATGTATCCGCGGTGTGCGCCTGGGTAGAAGTCGCGCCTCAACTCTCTACTCACATGCGCTGGAGTGGGCGGGTGTGATTAGATTGATGACATATCTAATGAGCCAGATATCTACGTCTAGCATGCTGGTGACGAGGCATTATTTTCAGGTGTCAAGAACGTTGAGACCGTAGGTCAGGCGTTCGACCGAGGTGCAGAGGCATTGCGCTGAGCCACATACCCGGTCATGCCTACTCAGGATTCCGAGGTATAGTATTATTTAAAATACCTAATTGTGTTTTTTTTAATTCTTGATTAACTAATTTGTAAGTTACTGCAGGGTGAGGAGGAGGAGCCGCCGTTTTACAACATCTCGATAGATTTTGGAATAGATGGAGATGGACTGTATTATCAGGATTATAGTTTGACTTAGACGTTACCTCCTGCCTATCAGCTGGGGTATGTTCAGACAGAGCCCATCATGGAGTTTTCTTGATCCTGCACACAGCAGACAACATATCCTCCCATGCCGTACCCTTCATTCAATGACCCCATGGCGAGACAAACATTTTTATTCACACAGGGTGAGTCCAGACAAATTACTGTTTTTGGTCTTGGAGTCTAGCAGACATCCGAGATTCAGGAGGTTCATGACGAGGAGGTTCATGAGGACTCGAACGAGTTAGACCACACGCCACTCTCCAAGCGGGGTAGGGGTTTTAAGATTAAGAAGGCGAAGACAGTATTTAGTCCAGATCCATAGGTTTTGTTTTGTTAGATACTATGACTTATTTGTTGGATAATGTGACTTATTTATTTTGTTGTTTTGTTATTTATTTTATTTGTTGCTTTGTTATTTATTTATTTTGTTCATTATATCATTATTTCATCGTATACAAACGACATTCCAAACGTACGATATTTTTAAAATAAATGACATTTAAAACAAAATAACAATTAAACATAATATATAAAATATATAAAAAAATAAAAAAACCAAACAAATAAATAAAATTTCTGTTAAAAAAATAAAAAATATTGGGTCCGCAAGGCTATTGGGCGGCCCCCAGACTGGAGCCGCAGAGGCATTGGGCAGTCCCCTATCTTTGAGGCCGTAGAGGCATTGGGCGGCCTTGGTGTTTTTGGAATCTTCTAGAAAACATGGTTTTTTGGTTTATTTATTTTTGAATATGGTATAAATAAATATTTCGGTTGACCAACCCAATGGACGCTATTCCAGCTAAAGAGAGAAAAAAGAAAGAAAAATCAAGCATCCCCTTTTTATATTTAGTACTGCACAACAGCAGATTAAAAAAAAAAACACAAGCACAAGTAAGATCCTTTTAGTTTCTACATGCGCAAGGTACTAACCTCCATCTGCTTTCTCTTGTGAGAACCGGAAGCCTCAGAAGCCTTTCTTGCCTCTACTTGGAGACGTGTGGCCTCGTACCGGTACTCGCTGAGCACATCCTCGGCATCATAAGCGACCTTCTTGAGCTCCTTGAGCCAGAACTTGACGGAGAGGTCTCTGATCTCCCTCTCCTCAGCATCGTACAACGTGGCCTTGATCCACTTCAGAGTTCGCATCAGCCTCTCAAGATCCTCCTCAACAGCATGAGCATGCTCCTTTTCTGAGTTATTAGATTTTGACGAAGAGGAAGAAGGAGCCTGTGCAGAGGCTGTAATTGAAGGGAGCAAATTTGTGGCTAGAGAGAGCAGAGAGGTTATCAAATTCCCTGCCATTTTGCACGGAACAAAAGTGACTATGCGTATGCTCTGTTCCTTAGATCTGAGTTGTAGAAATGAGAAATGGGTACTGAGCAGCAGAGTCCTTTAGATCTGATAGGGGTAAGCTAGCTAATCAATCCACTTAATATAATTTATTAAGTGGGTGGTTGGTTAACTTGACCCGTGACCCAAAAACAATTTATTATTTGATTACTAAAATAATTTATTTTTGGTAGGTAAGGAAAATTGAATTGGTAAACCAGCCACTCATTGAATCCACCGTAACAAAGAGACATGGACATTTTACAACCGTAAACCTGCCACTCATTGAAGCCACTCATTAGTAAACCAACCACTCTTTGAATCTTCTTTTCAGATTTACATGTAGGTCCCTCCAATATTTTTAAAATTCATTTTTAGTGCAAAATGGTTGTAAAATATTAGAATTTGTTAGTAATATACCAAAATTAGTATAATTTAGTTGTAATTAGTTTTAATTCCTTTTAGGTGCAAATAATTGCAGAAATAATTTTATCTCGAACACACATGAGAAATAATGAATAATCATGGACATAATGTGTTCATAATTAATATTCAGTGATTTAAATTTGTCATTCTGATTCGCTTTGTATATTTCATGAGTAAATCATATGTAACACAAGAAAAAATTAGAGATATTTAATTTGTTTATTAATTTTTGTTATTACATCTAAGATACAATGATTTTAAAGATATATATTATGGTGTATAACGCAAGTAAACATTGAATTCTATCTTTTTAATAATTTCTTATTTTGTCTAAGATAAAAAAATTTAAATATATTCAATAAATATTCTACTACAGACAAAATATGGGTTTACGATTTAAGAAAAGATTTTTTTTTGCCAATACCACCAAACTAATACAAAAATAAAATTTTATTCATATCTTGAAAAATGCACAACACAATATGATATTTTTGATTTGCACTAAGTTGACGTTATTTCTCATTGGACTTCCTGATACTAATAACTTTTTATATAATTTAAATTTAGAACCAATCTATTTTTATATTATTCATTGATATTGTTTAAAAATTATTGTTTTCATTGGCCATTTTTTTATGAAAATATGTCATTTTGTATGGGATTTTGTTTTTGTTCTCTTATAATATGTACACGTTGCAACGTATAGGCACGATACTTGCATATTTTTGGTGTATCACGTATGTCAAAAGTAGTGACATTGAATTTTTTTTTTGAAGAGGACATTAATTGAATTATTTCATATTAATTGTTTCTTATTTTTTCTATGATACAGTCAATAAAAATAAAGAACTTTAAATAGATTCAATAAATATTCTACTACGGTGAGTACATCCAGTCGTCGTCGGTGCGCGGCGGTGTGTAGATCCGGTCATTGTCGGTGCACGGCGGCGTGTAGATCTGGTCGCAGAGTTCCCATCTTGATCTGAGTGTGCGGTATCATCGGAGCTTGGAGCGTAGAGTCTCCATCTCGATCGGAGCACGACGGTGAGTTGATCCGGTCGTCATCGGAGTGCGGCGGCGGCCAAAGAAACGGATCTAGTCGTGGAGCAAGATGGAGATTAAGGTATTAGAATGATTAAGAGTGTATATAAGTCGAATTAGAAAGTTAGAGTGAAAATAATATAATAGATCTAGGAATTACCGTCATTTGACCCATTGTAAATATGTTTAATATCAATGAAATTGTTAGTAGACATTAAAGCCACTAACCTTCAAAAAAAAAAAGTCTTCTACTACAGACAATGTATCAGTTGAATTATTTACTATAACTATCAAAATATGGGTTACGATTTCTACGAAAGCTATGTAACATGATATATATAAAGAAAATTTCGGAAAATGAGTTTAAGAAAATATTTTTTTCAGTACCACCAAACTAATACGGAAATAACATTTTATATATATATCTTCAAAGAGTTATTTTTTTCCATTGCAAATTAACCTGTTTGTTGTTCCAATTAAGAGATCTAAGCATTCGTAGCTAAGTTTTAAACCAAGTTTGAAGTTATTTTTGTTGTATAATTTTTCTAAAAGTGCATGACACAATATGATTAATCGAATGGCATAGAATTACCTGACTTGCGTAGAATTTTGTTGGAATATATATATATATATATATATATATATATATATATATATATATATATATATATAATTAACTGAGGGCATTTTGAAATCCGAAAAAGCAAACAAAAAAATAATGGATTCACCATTTTGTTGTTGGACTATTGATTTATTAGTGTGGGCCACTCTGGGCTGAGATATTAAAGAAAAGAGAGGTCCAACTAAGTAGACCTAATTAAAGGCACTGGCTGGGCCACTGATCATAAAGCTCCAATGCACCTCATTCATTTTGACTAAGATCGACAGAGTATAATAAAAAAGACTAAGTAAAAAACAGACGACCATTTAAGATTCAAAATATTTGGCGTGCCATAAACAAATTATTAAAATCGGAACCAAAGATTTGTTGAAACTTTACTCAAGTAATTGGTTGTACAGATGAACGAATTACCAGAAAGAGAATACAAATTAATTTGATTAGTTCGGTTCGGTCGGGTGCACTAATGTGTAGGACCCAGCTGACACGCATTTGCATGATATCATTTACTTTACAATCAGAGCTAAACTTGGAGATAAACACCGGAAGCCCATGCAAACAATTAGTGTAAAATGTAAATAGACCATGTCTAATTGGAAAGGAAAAAAAGAAAAAAAAAAGATGATGTTCCAACCACAGAGAAATGTCTTCAGTCAACTAATCCAACAAATTAAGATCACAATCGTTGTCAAACAACAAAAGATCCTGACTTGTTGAAAAGTCATTTATGCATTGCCAAAAATTGAAAAATGCACCATAACTAACGACAAGCATGCTGAAAAGTTGCATTGACCAGAGGTAAACTGAAAAGATATTACACTTTAAAGGCTAAGAGTAGGGTATTGCGGCCGCACCGAACTGTGTTTCAGTGTACCGTGTTTTGGCATGTCCAGAACGAGGTCGTGCCGGGCTAACACATCGAAGTTTCTAAACGTTCTGCACAGGACCGGAGATAAACACAACACGTTTAATGGCACAACACAGTTTGGTACGACATGCTTTAACTTGCCTTGCATGTACTTAGACGTACTGTGCCGGTTTATCTTTATTTAAAAAAAAAATATTGATAATTTGTTACTTTATAAATGTGTGCTAATGTTCAAAAAATCTGAAATAAATTAAATTAGATTTCTTTTTGTAAACTTTAGTTTTTCTTAAATATAAATATTTTGTAGTATTTTTGTTTTGGCATAATTTGAGAAAATATTAAATGATTTTTTTTTTTTGAAAAATTAGGACACAACACATGTAGTACTTAGATGTGCCGTGCGTAGCTTTCTCTAGACAACACATGTAAGGACACGGCACGTCTAATAAACGTGCCACGTTGTGCTGTGTCCTTAGCCGTGCATGCCGGCACGTACCCGGCACGCTGTGCTTTTGTAATACACTAGCTAAGTGTGTAAACAGATTGGGTACGGACGGACATAATAGCTAAATCGTATCCATATCTATTTTTCCTCAAAAGTCTATATATAGGAACGAATCGTTGGAGGGTACCAACTGCATCATAATAGAAACCACAGTTTGAAAAATGTCAACAACAAGAGCTCTTCCAGTTCTCTGCATTCTCTTCCTATTTTTCACTAGCTCTCTCATATTTCCTTCTACTGAGGCTGCTCGAACCCTGGAAGAGAGCTCATAATTAAATTTGTATTCTCATTCGCTATGTATATTACATGAGTAAATCATATATAACGCAAGCAAAAATTAGAGATATTTAATTTGTTTATTAATTTTTTGTTATTACGTCTAAGATACAATGATTTTAAAGATATATATTTATGGTGTATAACGCAATTAGTAAACATTGAATTCTTTCTTTTTAATAATTTCTTATTTTTTCTAAGACAAAAACTTTAAATATATTCAATAAATATTGTACTACAGACAAAATATGGGTTACGATTTAAGAAAAGATATTTTTTCCAATACCACCAAACTAATACAAAAATAAAATTTATTCATATCTTCAAGGACTTTTTTTTCCATTGAAAACCTGTACTTCGTTCAAATTAAGAGATCTGAGCATGCTTAGCTAATTAGTTTTAATGCAAGTTTGAAGTTATTATTGTTGTACGAATTTTCTAAAAATGCACAACACAATATGATATCTTTGATTTGCACTAAGTTGACGTTATTTCTCATTGGACTTCCTGATACTAATTAACTTTTTATATAATTTGAATTAGAACCAATTTATTTTTATGTAATTCATTGATATTGTTTAAAAATTATTGTTTTCATTGGCGAATTTTTTTTTATGAAAATATGTCATATTGTATGAGATTTTTGTTTTTGTTCTCTTATAATATGTACACGTTGCAACGTACAGGCACTATACTTGTATATTTATTGTGTATAACGTATGTAAAAAGTGGTGACATTGAATTCTTTCTTTTTTGAAGAGCACATTAATTGAATTATTTCATATTAATATTTTCTTATTTTTTCTATGATACTGTCAATAAAAATACAAAGACTTTAAATAAATACAATAAATCTTCTGCTACAGACAATGTATCAGTTGAATTATTTACTATAACTATCAAAATATGGATTACGATTTGTACGTACGAAGCTATGTAACATGGTATATAAAGAAAATTTAGGAAAATGAATTTAAGAAAATATATTTTTTTCAATACCACCAAACTAATACGGAAATAACATTTTATCCATATGTATCTTCAAAGATTTTTTTTTTCCATTGAAATCCTGTATTTTGTTCGAATTAAGAGATCTTAGTATGCTCAGCTATGTTTTAAAGCAAGTTTGAAGTTATTTTTGTTGTATAATTTTTCTAAAAGTGCATAACACAATATGATTAATGGACGGGCGTAGAATTACCTGACTTGCGTAGCTGATTTGCATCTGCTTGATATCATTTGTTTTACAATGAGACACCAAACTTGGAGATAAACACTAAAAGATAGTCCAACCATTTTTACTTGTAGAGAAAAATTACAGGCCAATCCCTTGCCACCCCATCTGAAGGAGAGAAATGTCTTCAGTCAACTATTCCAACAAATTAAAGTCACAATCGTTGTCAAACTATGAAAGATCTTGACTTGTTCATGCATCGCCAAAAATTGAAAATGCACCATAACTAACGACAAGCGTGCTGAAAAGTTGCATTGACTAGAGGTAAACTGAAAAGATATCATAGTTGAAAGGCCAAGAGTAGGGTATTGCGGCTATACCGAACTGTGTTTCGGCGTACCGTGTTTTGGTGTGCCTGAAACAAGGCCATGCAATGCTAACACATTGAAGTGTCTAGACGTGCCATGCTGCACAGTACCGGAGATGAACACAACACATTTAATGGCACAACACAGTTTGTTATGACATGCTTTTACTTGTCGTGCCGGTACTTAGACGTACCGTGCTAGTTTTTTTTTTAGATCTTGATAATTTGTTACTTTAAAAATGTGTGTTAATGTTCAAAAAATCAGAAATAAATTAAATTACATTTTTTTTTGTAAATTTTAATTTTTATTTAAATATTTTGTAGTATATTTGTTTTGGTATAATTTGAGAAAATATTACTAAGGAGTAAAAAAAAATTGAAATTTTATTTTGAAACGTGTCGTGTCGTATCCCTCTCTCGACATATGCCATGCCAGTACTTAGACATGCCATGCCGTACCCATGTTTAGACATGTCGTGTTTAAACGTATTGATTTTAGAAAAATTATGACAAAACAAAGATAAGGACACGACACGTCTAACAAGACGTGCCATGTTGTGCCGTCAGGGGCAGACCGACATTGGCCTAGGGGGGGGCAACTTGCCCCCCTAGATTTTGAAATTTATTCCAGATATACATTTACTTGGAGATATCAAACTTTATTCCAGATCTACATTTACTTTACAATGACACATCAAACTTGGAGATAAACACTGGAAGTCCGTACAAATAATTTTTATAAATCTACCATATATCCAATTGGAATGAAGAAAAATAATGGTCCAACCATTTTTACTTGTAGAGAAAAATTACAGGCTATCCCTTGCCACCCTATCTAAGGAGAGAAATTTCTTTAGTCAACTATTCCAAACAAATTAATATTTCAATCGTTGTCAAACTACAAAAGATCCTGATTTGTTCATGCATCGCCAAGAAATGAAAACTGCAACATAACTAAGGACAAGTGGGTGCTGAAAAGTTGCATTGACCTGAGGTCAATGGAAGAAATTTCATAGTAGAAATGTCTAGAGGTGTAAATATCGGATAGGGACAGATAATAGCTGAATCGTTTCCATATCTATTTTTATTTAATTGCAATAATTGCCTTGGAAAGTCTATATATAGGAATGAATCCTTGGAAGGTACCAGCTGCATCATAAAACAAAGCAGGATAAAATAAATTCCAAGAATGTCATCAACAAAAGCTCTCCCAGTTCTCTGCATTCTCTTCTTATTTTTCACTAGCTCGCTCATATTGCCTTCTACTGAGGCTGCTCGAACACTGGAAGAGAGGAAGGATGGTAGTAAGTAATTTCTCTCTTTCTTAATTAATAGCTGGTGTATTCCATTTTTAAAGGATGTATTCAAACTTTAATTTACATGACAATTCAATGAAACTTGAACCAGTATCTTTTAATTAAGTTGTAAGTTGACAATTTTAGTAACAAATAAAGTTAGCGAGATATATTTTGTATTTATTTCAATAGTAAATTAAAAGTTGCAAATATACTTTGTGATTTCCTCGTTTTCAGCAATCAGCGGGAGAACATTAAATCCAAATAAACCATCTCCCCGAGGCAAGCCTTACACTCGACGACCCTGCAATCAGCGGTATTATTGTCGACCTGGTGATCCTCCTCTAGAAGCAAAGCCATAGAGAAATGATTCCTGGTACATGAAAGAATCAGACCAAGAATAATGCAACAAAGTATTTATGTATGTGTTTAAACAATATGTAAGATGTATAATTTGTGGTATTTATCGTCCTCTTCAAGCAAACCTGTAGATGGATGATTCCTGGTTACATGAAAGAGTTGGAGTAAGAAGAATAGAACAAATTATTTATGTAGACATGTATAAATAAAAAGTGAGATTTATATATGTGATTGGTGGAAATTAATCCCTAATAACGAGGGGATTTAATATATTAATATTGTAAAGTGTGCAATTAATTAATAGAGTCGTATAGAATTATGCCAAAAACTGTTGTTAATTCACCTAAATAAATCTTCCAATGCCATCTACATTACTTGCATGCAGTAACATGGAGAGTGGTCAAGCAGCCCTACTTGATCCTAATTATGTTATCCTTAAGTAATTATTTTGGTTAGAGTAAATAATTGTGATGTGAATGATTCTCTACAACACACGGAATTTTGAAATAGTAAATTTACTTAAAACTAATTCTCTATAATGGTCTGTTCCCTGTTTCTTAATTTTTGATGTAAAAACAAATTTACATATTAACTTCTGGCTTGATCCAATATTTTTTCCAAAGTTGACCCCTATCTGCTAATTGATTCTACTGAGCTATGATATATAATTGAGGGGAAAAAATGCTCATGCTCTGAGGCTCAGATTCTTAGACTAATCCCTTGCCACCCCAACCCTATCCCGAGAAGAGAGAGCAACGACTTGAGGTAACTAATCCAACAATCTAAAATCTCGCTGTTAATCTACAAAACAACCAAATAAACTTGTTGATATACTGACAAAAGGACATTTTTACTGAAACTTCACTTTGACCAGAGGTCAACAGAGAAAATGAAATCATTGAAGAAAATAGCAAAATTAAGAAGCACTTGACAATGCGTAAAAATTTGGTACGCAATGGAACCAGCAGATGTGCAACTACGAAAAAAATTAAAACTCAAAAGAATGATGCCCGTTCATTTGGGCTGCTTTTAGTGGCCCTTATTCACTATTTGGGACATTAATTAATCCTACCCAAAGCAACTAGAGCTCATAAGGTGGTTTTTAATTAGTAAATGTAGTCTCGAACTTGACATGTGGACCCGTCTCATGATGGAAACCCAACGGATTAATGGGCCCACCTAAGGTTAAGATTCACTCAAGAATCTCTCTTATTTGTTCTCTCCTGACTTTGACTTAGTTTATGCAGATACCAATACGGATAAAGTTTGAGTTTTGGAAGCAGATATGGATACCGATATGGAGAATTATCCATATCTATATTTTTTTATTTTTCGGATATAGATAATATCTGTATCCGTATTTGTTATCCACTTGTTTCAGAATCATATATATATATATATATATATATATATATATATATATATAGAGTAAGGCTACGGTGCTTTGCAAAGTAAACCACTCCGTTTACTTCGGGCTACTTTTTAGATTTTGAAAATCCAAACAACCGATCCAAACCGTTCAACATGTTCTAAACATTGAAATGTGCTTGGAGACCAAATTTTACATTTTTTGGATTTTTTTACTATTTATTAAGCCACTTTGAAAATCGCTGATCCGACGGCGAACAGTAAAAAACAGTAAAATTTTCTGGACCACCAGATCAGAAACTTTCAAAGTGGCTTAATAAATAGTAAACAAATTCCAAAAAAATGTAAAATTTGGTCTCCAAGCACATTTCAATGTTTAGAACATGTTGAACGGTTCGGATCGGTTGTTTGGATTTTCAAAATCCAAAAAGTAGCCCGAAGTAAACGTGGTGGTTTACTTTGCAAAGCACCGTAGCCTTACTCTATATATATATATATATATATATTGCTTTTTAGGGTGATACTTGTTGACAGCATAATCAGTTGCTTGGTGGTATTCAAATAAAGTGAGATTTTAAGATTTTTTTTTTTATTATACCGGGATCGTGTGCAACTCTCACAAAGAATCAAGTAAAAAATACAAGTCAAAGAGGAAGGAAATGCAGGAGGGATATAATCGGAAATATAAATTTAAAGTGTGTGAATTAAGTGCAAGTGTAAATAAAAAAAGTTTTGAAAGAATAATTAAGAGGTAAATATAATGTATTGAAGTCTTGAGGGATACAAAAGAAAATTGATAAAAGTCAAAGGGTACACAAGCAATTGACCTTGTTTCAAAATATTAATTAGCGAAAAAAAAT
The DNA here is from genome assembly GCA_025461045.1 of Carex parvula. Taxonomy (NCBI): domain Eukaryota; kingdom Viridiplantae; phylum Streptophyta; class Magnoliopsida; order Poales; family Cyperaceae; genus Carex; species Carex parvula. The sequence continues at coordinate 321,529 of JAJGRW010000295.1, read as the reverse complement.
GATGCACATATATCACTTATACCTTTTGTATTCTCTGCATGCTTCATATTAAACAACTGATAAAATAATTCCGAAAGGAAGAACTACAAACAAAAGAAATAAAAACCTGCCCACAAATTTTAATTTTTTTTTATTAGTATCAAATACTCTATGTATCAATAAATTTTGTTCCTATCTAATAAAAATAATAAAGCATTGATATGTCCAAAATTATGTAGGCAAAACAAAGAGTAGGAATAAATTTGGCTGGCTAGCAAACGAAGATTTTTTACTATTTTATCAGTGTAATATAAAAAAAAAATGTTATCACCATTATTGTTTTGTGTAATTATATATCAATCTCGATTTGAGATTAACATCAATAATATATTATTTCATATAATATAATCGAATATCATTGCACAAAAATATGTATTATTTTTGTATATTCAACCCAACACAATTACATGTATTTTAAGGGTCTAATTCACAGTAAAAAATATTTTATTACGTACTGAAATAGTTGAGTGAAACATATCTCACATTATAAAGAAAAATTATCTCAAATCGATATATGTGTAATGAAATATACATATTTAAAATATCAAAATATTAATACTACAATTTATATAATTTAAAGGGCTTTGTGAAGAAGTGCATACCTTTTACTTTTTTGCACTTAAAACTTTGTTGCAAGTATTTTGCCACTAAAGCTGCATTTTTATTGTGTTGCGGATGAGGAATCAACTAAATATCAATTTCAACGCGAATAGTTGTATAAATGCAGCCACAACTGATCCCTGTAACGTGTGACGTTGTTGTAGGAGTGCAGAAAGCACATGGGGCCCGCTA
>JAJGRW010000295.1:220654-313981 GCA_025461045.1 Carex parvula | reverse complement strand
GTAACTCTCTCGTTCCTTTTTTTCTACTTTACGAAAGAAGTCGACAGAGGGTTTAAGAGAGGGAGAGGGAGAGGGAGAGGGAGAGGGATATCATGCCTCTGTACGATTGCATGCTATTGGTGAAGCCCAAAGTGAAGAAGGAGAGGTGATGCAGCTGATGGCACGTGTCGGCCGGGGGGTTTTCCAGAGGAATGGCGTCATCACCGATCTCAAATCCTTCGGCAAGGTTCCTCTTGCGTATGGGATCAAGAAGCTGGACGGGAGGCATTTCGAGGTTAATTTTATATTTTTTATTAAATAGTTGATTTTGTTTTGTGTGGTGGGTGAATAGAATCCTGTGCTCACCATCTGTTTGATGAAATGCTCAATGAGAACTGATTGCTAGAGACAGTTAATAGTTATCATTAGAACTGATTGCGGAAGTTTCTTCTTAATTGTTAGGTTTTCTAGCTGTTTTATAGTTATTTGGTTATAATCTTTAGCGAGGAGAGCTCAAACGCCCCAATAATTATGCCCCGATCCTCTCCCAAAATCTGAACAACACATCTAATTTTAGATTAGAGGTTCAGATTGTCTTTCGTCCGACTTTTCATTTGCAAACTTGATTATGGTTGATTTCAAACACGAAAGGAAATAATATCAGATATATGCCCCTCCAATTACCTAGAAATTTGGTATACATGTGCGGCGTTGGGGTCGGGGTCGGTGTCAGAAAGGACAGGAGGGTCGACAGGGATAGGGGCGCGAGGTGCGCAGAAGGGGTGCAGCTTCCGCCCGAAAGAGTCTAGAGAGGGTGGAGCTACGCCGAGAGAGAGGTAGGCAGCTCTTCGATTGTTCCTCTTCAATTTTATCGCACAAAAGGGAGAAAGAGTGGAACTGGATGGTACTGGAAAGGGAGAGAAGAGAACTGTCGGACTGGTGAGCAAATTTAGAGGTTTAATTTTTCGGATCCAGCATTCTGATCTGCACGGATCTTAATGGGAATGAAAGGGTGCATGATTTGGGAGAGGATTGGGGCATAAATGGTTGGGGCATTTGAGCCCTCCTCATCTTTAGCTCATGCCAACCATAATTAGTCAACATTAGATGTTCAATTCTCCTTAACCATTGCAAAATATACATGGTCCATTTAAATATTTTATAACCTTCAAGGATTAATAAAATAGCGATGGGATGATTTTCACTTGTGTTTATTGTTAGCTTCTTCATGGTGGATACCAATACTGTACTGTTCAGGTACTGCTATAATACTTCATAGGTCAGAACTTTGAATTGTGCAGTACAATTTTGGTTTCTGGTTTAACTGTTAGTTCAGGTGATACTTCAGATAATAAATGAAACTTAAATACTCCCAAAATCCTAAGCTTGCTATACGAAAGAGAAAAAAACAATGATCAGAGGGGAATTTAACCGATACTGAAAGCTCTCTGACAGATTCCTGGTTGAGTTCAGTACCCAAACCTTCCATCCGTGATAAATATGCATCAAGCAACATTGTAATTCATAAGCTTTTATTTATTGCTGCGTTGCTACTGATAGCATTTTAACTTTTGTTTTTACTGGTAAAGTGTTAATGCTTTAGACTGACATTATTTCAAATTTGTGCATGTTTCAGGGTCAGTTTGTGCAAATGACACTGATGGCCCCACCGTCGTTCCCTCAGGAGCTGCACTACCTGAACAAGGAAGATCGGCTGCTGCGCTGGCTGGTGAGGAAGCACCGTGACGCTGTCTACGGCCTCAATTTCCTCAATGAACAAAATGATTCCGAGCATGAGTCCGACCGTGAAGAACACACCTACGAAGAAGATGGCAAAAGCGAATCCAATGCTGAATTCATATACGAAGATGATGATGATTTAGATGAGATGGATGATTACGAGGATGAGGATGATGGAGGTAATGAGAAAAAATAGGATTGGGAGATGCCTGCGTGACAAGAATAGAATGAGCTTTGTTTTGTGTTAGTTCTTTTCCCTTTGTTGTTTTGAAGACAAGATGATTCGGGTGAGCGTATCAAATGTCAAAGGATTTGTACCACTTGGGTTTATCAAACTGGCAGGACCTCAACTTTTTCACACTTTATTAATATTTTTAATAATATCATTAGCCCTCAATGTAGTGGTAATAAGATCAACATGGGAAAGAGACGTCGCATCTGTAAGCATCAAGCGCATGACAATAAGAGATGGAGATGACATGACAATATATATATAGGCCGAATTCATTTGATTTTAGCAAGAGATGGCAACGGATCGAGTTATTTCACTACGGTAGCATTTCTCCTTTAATTTAAAAGAGATTATTCCTGCACGGCAATTAAATAGCACAAATAACTGTCATTAAAAAGGCCCATATGGGTTAAAGTCCAAATGAAAGATTTAAATTTGTTAATTTTGTGTTCTTATACTTGACAGTGTATAATTTTTAGTTTTCTTCATTGAAAATTATTGTCTTCATAGGTTTTCTTCCTTGAAAAGTTTCATGTTAATATTAATTAATAATTGTAACGCACAAAACAAAAATATTGCAACCCTCTTTTCCCCAAGGGATATGTTGGACTCACAATGATTTTGTCACCCAATAGGAACATATGGTTAAAAGAGAATCTCATTTGATTAGCACTAGTTGTTAGTGTGAAAGATATTTGAGGAGACTCCTTCCCATATGTAGGATTATATTATTTTCCTTTTCTTTTCCAATTTGATTGTTGTGATTGGTCTATATATGTTGCCACTGTAGCATAGGCAACCTTGTTCAAAATTGTGTAATATCTATCGTGGCAGGGATTGTTCTGAAAAAAATGTAGAAATAGTACAGCCAAAACGACAAAGCAATAGACACCACTCAAAGAGCTAAATAAAAAACAGAATTCTAGATAAAATGCTCAAATTTTGGTGTGCGATAACAGAAATGGGACCAAATTAACATTTGTTCTCGATTGAAAAGAATCGTGTTCATAGGTTTTGTTCCTTCAAAAGGTTTGTCTTAATTAATATTGCCAATTAACATACATAGCACAAATATATTGGCTAAAGAAATGAAAAATAGTAGAGATACCAGATAACGACCAAAAATTGGGTACTAGAAAAATTGACTGTTGGCTTGCTTAGTCATTCTTTAAGAGGAGCATATTTGAAGAATAAAATAAGTATAGAAAAAATATACAAAATCAATGAAAATGAATCCTCATGAGCAAAGGAAATTCATTACATATATTACAAAACATATAATAAAATCGAATAGTAAATTTATTTCTTTCCTTGTGAGTGACAGGAAGACATCGTCAAAACCTCTGCAAAAGAATTGGAGAAGAGCTTATGTAGCAGTAACAACAAGTAATATAAAAATGAAATATTTATTCCTCGAAACAGGAGCAGCTTGATGGATTAGTCAACAAATCCTACCAAGGCTTAAGATTACATAAAAGCAAAAAGTTCAGTGGTCTAAATCTAAATATTCAAATAATAATAATTATAAAAATAATAAAATTTTGAACCTGATTTGATTTGTTGTAGATCTCAGTGTCAATGTCAGGGCAGCCACAATACCTAACATACACATGACAAGGTCCAGACGGAATCAACCCATCTGGAAGAACACGAAGCAAATCACAGTATTTGATTTCCAATCTTGTAAGTGATGAAATGCTCTGTCTGTCGATATGTGGCTTTCCATGGGAGGAATCACCAATTGGTTCAGTAGTTTCCACCAACTGCAGTCCATGCATCGTTATTGAATTCAGGACTTTACAAAAGGAAATTTCCAGTGTAGCCAACTTATCCAGATTCCCTACTCCGGTAATCAACTCCAGGTTTTTCCACCAAAAAATCTGCAATTCTTCAAGCTGGGAAGGCAGCTGCTCCAGCTGCAGAACTCGGATACTATGACATGCATCAATGATGAGGTGCTTGAGAGTGTGAAGATTGCGGAATGGAAGAGATTCAATATTGATACAAGAAAGTAACTGGATTTTCTGTATTGACTGCAAGGAAGATGGATCACTCATCCATCTTGGTACTGTGGCTGAAGAATAAAATCTTAGTTGGAGTATTTTGAGGTTAGGATGTGGCTGGAGGGATTCTAACCAAGAAAAAGCTGCATCATGGACACCGACCCACTTGTCCTCACAAGCTTCTGGTTTGAGGCTTATTATCACCCCTGATTCCTCAGGGTAATTTGATTCATGCAAATAAGTTTCACAGCTTAAATGCAAAGTTTCAAGTTTGCATTTATTTCTCATGTTAGCAGGCTGGGCATCTTTTAAATTACTCATTCCATAAATAGAGAGATTTCCTTCAAGGTCCGTCATATCCTTTAACCAAGCTATAGTTTTAACTCTCAACCATGCTCTCATTGTCTTTATTGCTAGAAAATTAACAAGCCCATGCGGGACATAATCCAAGAAATTACGACCTCCAATAAATAATCTCAGTAAGTTATTAAGTGAACCGAGTGATTTAGGTAGATTCCTAAGATTTCTAGATTGAATATTTAAAAACTGTAAGTTAAGAAGATTACCAATACTTTCTGGTAGATATTTAAGGTTATAACAATCAAGAATTAAAGTCTGCAGGTTGTAAAGGAGGCCAATGGATAGTGGCAACATTTGAAGACGTGAAGATCTAAGTTTAAGATAGGTTAGATGTTTCAACTCCGAAATGGAATCAGGAATCCCTATCAAAGCATCCCCTTTCAATTCCAAAACCCTGAGTAATTCAAATTTAGTGAGGCTACATATGTGCACTTCTCTCGAACATTCTTTATAATATTCCGGCAACTCCGAATTTAGGTCCACTGCCTCTGTATTGTTTATACAATATTCATGATCCAAATCTCCACTGCATGCTCTCAGATCCGTAGAAATAGTTCTTAAACCCTTCAAATTTTTTTGGAGAGTTTGATTTACATATCCAACGAAACCACCTACATACAAATGGCATGCTTCTTGCGGAAGATTTTCCTTTTGAATATCAAGTGGCTGGTTGATCACCACCGAATAATGTTCATTCTCAGAATTAAGTTGAGCAAGGTCATGGATTATATCGTGCAACTTACAGCATTCTGAAGGTCCATATAAAGAAGGTCCAACATAAAATTCATCAAGAAAGTACCTCTCTTGTAACTCCTCATAATATTCACCAGCAATTTCTTCGATCCTTCTTTTGCTACTGGATTCGATGTAGCCATGAGATATCCATAACTCTATCAAATTCATCTTTTCTAATGTGTAATCTTTTGGGAACATGGAACAAAACAAAAAACACGGCTTAAGTCGGGGAGGTAAATGAGCATAGCTGATCTGAAGCGCTGGGAATATATCATTCGATGAATTTGATTCCCAAAGGTCACTTTCTAGAATCTCTCTCCAAACCTTTTTATTTGTTTCATGTCTAAGGAGACTTGCAATCAACTTTACAGCCAAAGGCAACCCACCACACTTTCTCATAATATCCCTTCCCATATCTGCCAAGTGTGTTGGCACAGTGTCACTTGTACCACTAAATGCATAATGCTGGAACAAATGCCAACACGAACTTTCAGGCAAGTTACTTGGCCTGAGTAGCATTGTTGTTTGCATGACCTTTGCTACCTTATTACTTCTTGTTGTCACAACAATTCTGACCATTTTTGCTTCTTTAAAAGAAACCCGAAACAACTCCCAAAGATTTTGATTCTCGTTCCACACGTCATCTAAAACAAGCAATATTGCTTTTCCCTTTATAGTTTTCGCAAGCACTTCTTGTAGTGGGCTCAACTCATTCAGACCACAATTGGTTTTGGAGACTGATTCAATGGTTGCTTTGATGAGTCTCCTGATATCAAATTCTTCAGAAACACATACCCACCCAAATAAATCAAAGCATTGGGAAACCCTTTTATCTCTATAGATAAGTTGGGCCATGGTGGTTTTTCCGAGACCACCTTTGCCAACAATTGAAATGACCGTAAATGACTTTTCTTCTTCAGATAGTAAGAAATCAATGACCTCCTTTATTTCAGCTCCTCTGCCAAAAATACTCGCCTCATCCACCACGTGACCCGTTGGGGGTCGTAAAATTTTGTTGTTTGGACGCCTCTCTCCATCACTCTCCCTTAATTGGAGAGCCTCACGGTCCTTCGCTATTTCATCAAATCGACCTCTAATTTTTTTAAGCCGATTAACCATGTCGTCAGGAATTGAAACAATGTACTGTAAAAAATAAATGTATTACATATGTCAAATTTCATAATTTGTTAACTAAAACTGATAATTAACGGATCAAGTGACGACTCTAATGTTTGATTTGGAAATCTAGTAATAAAATAAGTCACCTCTTCAGTGAATGTCAATCCATCTAAAAAAAAGAGAAAATTCAAGCATACACAATTTACTTTTAGTACCACACAACGACAAAAAAAAAAAAAAAAATACACTAGCACAATAAGAATCCATTCAATTTGTATATGCACAAGACACTAACCTCCATCTGCTTTCTCTTATGAGAACTGGAAGCCTGAGAAGCCTTTCTTGCCTCTACTTGGACACGTGTAACCTCGTACCGGTACTTGCTGAGCACATCCTCGGAATCAGAAGCTACCTTCTTGAGCTCCTTTAGCCAGTGCGTGACATAGTGGTCTCTGATTTCCCTCTCCTCTGCATCAAGCAACGTGGCCTTGATTCCCTTGAGAGTTACCATCAGCCTCTCCATATGATCCTGGGCAGCAAGAGCACGCCCCCTTTCGGAGTTGTTAGAATTTGATGAAGAGGAAGGAGCCTGGGCAGAGGCTGTAATTGAGGGGAGCAATTTGGTGCCAAGAGAGAGCAGAGAGTTTATCAAAGTCATTGCCATTTTGCTCTGTAGATTTCTGTGGAGAGGCTCAGTAGGAGGAAAGAACCTTAGATCTGGGTTGTGAAAATGTAAATGAGAAATGAGGAATGAGAAAAGAGCAGCAGATCTGAGGAGGAGGTTAGATAAGCTCTTGGAAGACTTTGTACAGTAGTCAATGTTTATTTCAAGTTTTCTTTTTCTTTTATTTTCTTTTTAACGACTGTATGGACTGTGGTCTGTGGATGTATTATGTTTATGTATAGTTTAGAGAAGTGGACCCCAGTGGGTACAATGAGAAGTGGGCCCCAGTGGGGTCAATCCATGTTTTGACCAGACTGGATTACAAATCAGAAGGAATTAATTAATCCTAGAAATCCAAAAGAAATTAAATATTTTAATTTGTAATAATATACCTGATTGGAGATCGGCTCAATCTGTGGTACATTGACATAAATTACAGTAAAATAAAACATAAATTACATTGTAATTAGATCCTAAAATACAGTAAATTAAATTGTACTATATTTATCAAAATTCAAACTAAATTATTCTAAAGAGTGAGGCTATGGTACTATGCATAGCGCATAATGAGATAAGGTAAGCACTTAGACTAAATAAGACTTAATACAGTAGCCAATGTTTATTTCAGGTTTTCTTTTTTCTTATATTTTCTTTTGAAAGAGGAGGAGAGTGTTGAGATCTGAGGGGTAAGGTAAGTTCTTAGAAGTGGCGTGTACAATTAATGCTTCTACTTTTTCTTTTTCTTTTTCTTTTTCACGAGAGTGGATTACTTTCGGGTGGAGTGGGGTCACTCTGTCACGATAGTGGATTACTTTAGTGTGCTTTTCTTTACATTGGTAATGTGGCCTGCCACTACTTTGTGCTAAATTAATTTATAAATTTATATACTTGAGATGTAAACACATAACTCGTGAAGTAGATTGGTTTCGACGGTTTGGATTCGTCATTTGAGGTCATTTCGATAGATTTTGAAGTTGAGTTCACCAATTCCTTGGTGAGCTTAAGAAAATCCTAATTCTTTGGATATCCGTGGAATTATTTTACCAAATTTTACTTTATAAAAATTCTACTAATCCTTATTTACAAATTCTACTAATCTTAAACCACCTTCCACCGTTAAGGATTTTCAATTATATATAGCTTCTATATTAAGAATTTTTAATTTTTAAAAAATATATAAAAATAATATATAAATGTAAGATATTAGATGGATTGCGATAAAAATAACATAGAAACCGCATCTGCAGATTTTTTAGATATTTTGAAAGGAACCAGTGTTTTTTTTTTTTTTTTTTTTGACAGAAATTGAAAGGAACCAGTGTTGATCCTGTTTCTTTTATTGTATCAAAATTCCATCTTACCTATATTATTATTATATAATTTTTGTATCAAAAATCCATCTTACCTATATTATTATTATTATTATATAATTTTTGTAAATAATACAGAATATTAGATGAATTGTTTCAATTGTCATCACCAACAGGGGATGGCTGATGTTGTATGGCCTTAAAATATAATAATTAGCGTACACTTTTAGCCTTAATTAAATGTCAATCCTAAATATCATCATCTCAATTACCTTGAATTGAGAAAACCTGGAGATGGCTGATGTTGCTCACTGACGAGTCGATGAAATGTCGACGTCTCCAGCTTCCACCTTTCAACTTGGATTGTAATCAAAGACATTAATGTCAATGGACCCATATCTCCAATGTAAATCCGCCTTTCAGCTTTCAGCTTCCACCTTTCAAATTGGGGGTCAATTGACCCCATATCTCCAATGTAAATCCGCCTCAAGCTACACCATTCCCAAATAAGTATCGTGAAGTGCTCTGGTTAATAAATTCGGCAGCTTTAGAGATTTATTAGTGGGTGAACTCGGTGTGAGCCGTTAAATGTGATATTAGGATATTGTAATTACATATAGAATAGGAATTTTGTAAATAAACTTTTTTTTATCAATATATTTGTTGGCATCCGTCAACCATAAAAAAAAACTTTGCTCTTAGGTTTGTGGTATTGATTTTTATACTGTTGATGCATGTAAGTAATTTTTTTAATGTTTTTTTATTCTTATTTTTATTAATAGTCCCATTTTCCCCAAATAGATGTTTGTGATTTAAAGTGAGCATAAGGTTTGTGCTTTTAATTATTTTTTTCTTTTCTTGGAAGAAAAAACATTTTATCTGGAATCTACATTCAATTGGTAAAGCGCCAGCTCGGAAATCAATATATAATACTAATGGATCACATGTCAGAAAAAGTACAAACATCATAGACTAACAAGTAAGATTTGATTCATGATCTGTGCGGGCCTCTTCAATATAAAATCAATGAAGAAACAAAGAGTTGAGAAACAATACAAAATTTACTGTTGTGCCTTGATTATGATTTAGAGAAAATTTGAAGAAAAAAAGAGTATAAAAAATAAAAATTTACTGTTGTGCCTTGAATTTACTATTCAAATGAAAATTTGAATAGTAAATTCATTTCTACCAAGGGTGTTCGAGGGGACTAGTCCTTAAAGGAAGACTTCATCCAGAAAATTAAGCTGCAAAAATATTTGGACATGATCTTATTTAGCAGCAACAAACAAGTAATATAAAAAATGAAATGTTTATTTGTAGAACCAGGAGCAACTTAATATATCAGTCGACACATCATACCAAGACTTAATAATATTTTGTGATTAAAATTAACTATATTATTTTATACGTAGTTATAATTACAAAAACATATAAGGCCCAAGGCCCAAATTAAGCCCATATTGTAATTCTCTCCAGTTTCCTTTTTTTCTACTTTACGAAAGAAGTCGACGAGAGGGTTTAAGAGAGAGAGGGAGAGCGAGAGGGAGAGGGAGAGGGAGAGGGATATCATGCCTCTGTACGATTGCATGCTATTGGTGAAGCCGAAAGTGAAGAAGGAGGAGGTGATGCAGCTGATGGCACGTGTCGGCCGGGGGGTTTCCCAGAGGAATGGCGTCATCACCGATCTCAAATCCTTCGGCAAGGTTCCTCTTGCGTATGGGATCAAGAAGCTGGACGGGAGGCATTTCGAGGTTAATTTTATATTTTTTATTAAATAGTTGATTTTGTTTTGTGTGGTGGGTGAATAGAATCCTGTGCTCACCATCTGTTTGATGAAATGCTCAATGAGAGCTGATTGGTAGAGACAGTTTATAGTTATCATTAGATCTGATTGCGGAAGTTTCTTCTTAATTGTTAGGTTTTCTAGCTGTTTTATAGTTATTTGGTTATAATCTTTAGCGAGGAGAGCTCATTATCGCACAAAAGAGAGAGAGAGTGGAACTGGATGGTACTGGAAAGGGAGAGAAGAGAACTGTCGGACTGGTGAGCAAATTTAGAGGTTTAATTTTTCGGAATCAGCATTCTGATCTGCACGGATCTTAATGGGAATGAAAGGGTGCATGATTTGGGAGAGGATTGGGGCATAAATGGTTGGGGTTTTTGAGCCCTCCTCATGTTTATAGCTCATGCCAAGCATAATTAGTAAACATTAGATGTTCAAAGTCTCCTTAACCATTGCAAAATATACATGTTCCATTTAAATATTTTATAACCTTCAAGGATTAATAAAATAGTGATCGGATGATTTTCACTTGTGTTTATTGTTAGCTTCTTCATGGTGGATACCAATACTGTACTGTTCAGGTACTGCAATAATACTTCATAGGTCAGAACTTTGAATTGTTGCAGTACAATTTTGGTTTCTGGTTTAACTGTTAGTTCAGGTGATACTTTAGATAATAAATGAAACTTAAATACTCCCAAAACCCTAAGCTTGCTATAAGAAAGAGAAAAAAACAATGATCAGAGGGGAATTTAACTGGTACTGAAAGCTCTCTGACAGATTCCTGGTCGAGTTCAGTACCCAAACCTTCCATCCATGATAAATATGCATCAAGCAGCATTGTAATTCATAAGCTTTTATTTATTGCTGCATTGCTACTGATAGCATTTTAACTTGTGTTTTTACTGGTAAAGTGTTAATGCTTTAGACTGACATTATTTCAAATTTGTGCATGTTTCAGGGTCAGTTTGTGCAAATGACACTGATGGCCCCACCGTCGTTCCCTCAGGAGCTGCACTACCTGAACAAGGAAGATCGGCTGCTGCGCTGGCTGGTGAGGAAGCACCGTGACGCTGTCTACGGCCTCGATTTCCTCAATGAACAAAATGATTCCGAGCATGAGTCCGACCGTGAAGAACACACCTACGAAGAAGAAGGCAAAAGCGAATCCAATGCTGAATTCATATACGAAGATGATGGTGATGATTTAGATGAGATGGATGATTACGAGGATGAGGATGATGGAGGTAATGAGAAAAAGTTGGATTGGGAGATCCCTACGTGACAAGAATAGAATGAGCTTTGTTTTGTGTAAGTTCTTTTCCCTTTGTTGTTTTGAAGACAAGATGATTCGGGTGAGCGTAAAACTCTACCATGATTACGCCTTATTATGTTAATGTGTGACAACATTTTTGTTCTCTGGGTTTTTTTTTGTTCATTAGAATAGATAAATGTCATTCTAAATAATAGTTGGCAACTAGGGAGATGTCATGGATTTGTAACTTTCTAATTATTGTCATTGTCTAATTATTTGATCTCAAGTCCTTCCATTGACTATTGACTAATCCCATCAAACATTTTTTTTTTCCTTCCACTAAATTTCAATTCAAAAGAATTGCAAAAAAAACAAGAAGCATAGGCTTCCCACAAAAAGGGTTTTAAATGTCATAACAAGCCCTATGAAGTCCACCATATTCAAAATAAATAACACCATGTGATCACCTGCAAATTTGCTAGAAAAATTAGCCAATTTTGTTTGATCTCTCTTTTTTTATTTGTCTTGTCTGGTGACATTGATACGGATATAGCCCCAAATTGTTCTATCAAGGATTGTATTTCCATTACATATCCAATTTTTAAGTCCTAAGAAGAACTATGTACCCGTCAATTAGACATTGAAATCCGGAGAGAGTGGAGAAGAGAGGAGTGAAAGATAAGTGGGTGTCCTTCCCAGAGAGAGAGAGATGAGAGGTGTGTAGAGGATCAGGTTCGGATCCGAAATCAAAACTCAAAATTTTAGTTTCCAAAAACTTCAAATCCGATCTGTGCAGTCAAGTGTGTAACGAGCCAATCATTCAACATTTGAACTTAATTTCTAAATCTCACCGAGGGGTCATGACTTCTTTTGATTTACAAAATCGATCGAACCCATTATTAGAATAAGTATTTATCTACATCGTTCAGTTATTTTATTCGTCTAATTAATATCGAACTTCGTTTAATTCCTCAAATTAAAATTTTGTTCGTAAAACCCTAATTTGCTTTCGTAAATCAATTTGTAATAATTTTGTAATTATAATTCATCTAATTTATTTAGTTTAATAAATTTTTATTTAATTATTTAATTTCAAAAGAAATTACTAAGTTTTTAAACTTTAAATTTAAAATTCCTAATTAATAATTTGATTTACATAATCAATTTTATAAACAATTTATCTAAATAATTATTTAACCTTTGTTTAACTAATTAACTAACCTAAGTTTTTAATTAGCTTCGAATCTTAATTATTAGCCTAATTAATTACACTAAATTGTACGGGTTATAACACATATACAGCTTATTAATTAACACAGCAACGGCAAATAGGCTTATTGCAAGACAAGGTAAGAAGTAGAGTAACCTACAATTAAACATTAATAAAGAGAAAATATATATTAAATGTAAGCAAATCAAGGAAAGTTTAATAATAAAAAGATAAATTTTCTAAAAGGTTCAACCTCCCAAAGATGGATTCCTGAGAAAAGACATTAGGATACTTCTCAGCAGGCTGTTACAAAGTACAGACAGAAGTAATTATTGAGTGCTAAGATTAAATGAAATTGAACTATTATTGTGGCCACATCTTTTTGAATTTTGGATATATCATTCGGTTCGAGTAGGATTTTGGATTGTTTGGGGTTTCCAAGTTTTTTTACTTTAGTATTTTCTCAAATTTAAGACCCACCCCAAGTTAAGATTCACTCAAGAATAGATCTCTAATTTAATTAGTGTTAAAATAATGCTATTTTATTAGTGAAAGCAAAAAATATGAGTGATTATTATTATTCGGATAATAGTTAAAATAGTGTAATTTTAAGAGCAAAATTTTTAAAAGAATGAACATAGTGCTTGAAAAATTTCTAGTTGGAATAATGCAATAATATAATTCAATAATAATAATGCAATAATAGTGATAATAATAATAATAATAATAATAATAATAATAATAATAATAAAAATAATAATAACTTGTGAAACATCATAGCTCACGTTATTGAAATATAAGACTGACTTTGGTGTATAATGAAACCTAAATCTAGTCACATATTTCATATTTTGCTGCAAATATATTTTTATTTTATTTTATCAAGAGATAAAGAAACTGTGCTACATGTATGAATGTATGCTTTATTATAAATTTAGAATAGATCGATGCAAGAAACATCGTGTCAATAAGATAACGTCAACTTGCATGCATTGGTACGATAGCCTATCGCATTATACTATTCATTCATGTGCAGGTACAGAAATGAACATGTTATATGATGATTGAAGGAAGTTGCAATAATTGGATATTTTGTTAAGGGAAATGCTTTTACTGCACTAGTCTCTACTATAATTCGCTACCATTCAGCATTTCCCTTAATGCACTAACAATCAAGTGTACGCCGAAGTTCCTCTTTCAGTTGAAGAGAGGCACTTCATAGTCAATAGATTATAAATTAACTAAACTTTGCAATATATCAGCTGAGTATGCCAAAAAGACAATTGAAACCAGATATCTATAACTGAAACATAACTTCCTGAGCACATTTAAAAAAAAAAAAATCATGTTCATTACAGTCAATAGATTATAAATTAACTATAATTTGCCATATATTTAGCTGAGTATGGCAGAAAGACAATTAAAACCAGAGATATATCACGGAAACATAACTTCCTGAGCACATTACAAAAAGATGTTCATTATATATAGTACCATTCAGACCTACAAAGATATAAGTCTCCCACATCTGAACCCGTTTGGTTATTACAGTGGCAAATGTTGCATGCTTAAATACCCAAATTCCGAAACAAAAATAACAAAAAAATTAGATTACTGCTGACCGGGCCTTGTTGGTGCTTTTGAAGAAAAGACCCTACGAAAGAGCAGAATTTTAAATAATAATTAGTGAGAATTCAAAAAGGAATCAAATATATGGAATATAATTGGAGTCCTCGTGGGTGAAAGAAAGACATCATAAAAAAAAGTTGCAATAATTGGAGTCCTCGTGGGTGAAAGGAATCAATATTTGAGTTTTCAAAATTCTAACGGTCGATCCGAACCGTTTAACATGATTATAAAATGAATATGTACTTGAAAACCAAATTTTACATTTCTTTTTCGAATTTTTTCACTATTTAGATAGGTAGAAAATCACTTGATCTGAAAATTCTGCACCATCCAAAAACAGTGATTTTCTACCTATCTAAAAAAATAGTAAAAAAAATCGAAAAAATGTAAAATTTGGTTTGCAAGTACATATTCATTTTATAATCATGTTGAACGGTTTGGATCGACCGTTAGGATTTTGAAAGCTCAAATATTGAGCCGTAGCACGGACCCAATCCATGCTATGCATAGTACCGTAGCCTCACTCAAAATAAGATGCAAATTAATTGGACAAGAGCTTACTTATTAGCAGCAACAAACAACTAATATAAAATTTAATGTTCATTTGTCAAACCAGGAGCAATTTAATCAGTCGACAAATCCTACCAAGACTTGTGATTAATTACAGAAAATTAAAAAAAAAATCAGTGATCCAAAATTACGAACCTGATTTAATTTATTACCGATCTCCAATTTCAAGGTCAGGACAGCAGCAACTACGGACAAGCACATAACAAGGCCCAGATATAATCAACCCATATGGTGGAAAACAAAGCAATTTACAGTGTGTGATTTCTATTCTTGTAAGTGATAAATCAACATGAGATAAATCACCAAATAGCTCAATAGATTCCACCAACTGCTGTCCCTCCATTGTTAGTGATTTCAGGGTTTCACAGGAATCAATTTGCAGTGTAGCCAACATATCCAGATGCCCTAGTCCGGTAATCAACTCCAGGTGGTCACAACATAAAATTTTCAAATTTTCAAGCTGGGAGGGCAGCTGCTCCAAGTGCATAGCTCGGATACTATAACATTCTTCAATTATGAAGTGCTTGAGAGTGTGAAGATTGCCGAATGGACGGGATTGAATATAGTCACAACTGTCTAACCTGAGTTGTTGAATTGACTGCAACAAAAATGGATCCCTCATCCATCCTGGTATTCTGGCAGAAGGATAACCTTTTACTCCAAGTCTCTCAAGGTTAGGATGTAGCTGAAGGCATTCTAACAATGAGAAATGTACATCATCTACGCCAACTATCTCACCTTCACAAGCTTCTGGTATGAGATCTAATTCCAGATCTCTGAAGCGGTCGTATGATTCAAAGTGATCATCCCAGCATAAGTCCAAAATCTCAAGTTTGCACTTATTTCTCAGGTTAGCTCGCTTGGCATCTTCTAAATTATTAATGTTCTTTAATCTTCCAATAGAAACCCATCCTTTAAGGTCCTTCATATCCTTTAACCAACCTATAGTTCTAACATTCCACATTGCTGAAACTTTTGTTAGTGAAGGAAAATTAACAAGATCATGAGGGACATAATCCACGAATAGAAAGCCAGTAGTTAATTCCACTAAGTTAGTAAGTGAACAGAGTGAATTTGGTAGCTTTGTAAGGCCATCACAATAAATACGTAGTAACCGTAAGTTAACAAGATCACCAATATTTTCAGGTAGATATTCAAGGTATTCACATTCAGCTTCTAAAGCCTGTAGGTTGTAAAGGAGGCCAATGGATGAGGGTAACACTTTAAGACGTTCAGATCTAATACTTAGATAGGTAAGATGTTTCAACTCGGAAATGGAGTGAGGAATCTTTGTCAAACTAATCCAATTCAATATCAATCCCCTGAGCACTTCAAATTTAGTGAGGTTACGTAAGGTTATGTCTTCCAAACAATCTTGACAATCTTCCGTCAACTCCAAGTTTAGGTCAATTTGCTCTGTACAGTTTGTACAATATTTGTACCCAAAATCTCTGTTGCATCCTTCTCGGATATCCATACAAATAGTTCTTAAACCCTTCATATTTTGTTGGAGAATTTGATTTACATATCCCATGGAACCTCTTACATATAAATGGTATGCTTCTTGCGGAACAGTTCCCCCTTGACTATCAAATGGCTGATTGATCTCCACCGAGTAGTGTTCATTCTCAGAATTAAGTCGAGCAAGATCATGGATTATATCATGCAACTTACAAACTCTTTTGGGTTTTGTAGGTACATCATCAAGAAAGGACCTCTCTTTTAACTCATTATAATATTCAACACCAATTTTTTTTATTTTTCTATTGCTCCGGGACTCGACGTACCCATGAGCGATCCACAACTCTATCAAATCCCTTTTTTCTAACATGTGATCTTTTGGGTACATTGAACAAAACAGAAAACAAGGCTTAAGGTGGGCAGGTAGATGAGCATAGCTAATTTGAAGTGCTGGGAAAATCACTTCTTTTGATTCTTTTATTTCCCAAAGATCACTTTCTAGAATCTCCCTCCAAACCTCTTCATCAGCTTCATGCCTAAGGAGACTTGCAATTGACTTTACAGCCAATGGCAACCCACCACACTTTCTTGTAATCTCCTTTCCCATCAAGTGTTTTGGCATGGTGTAACTTGTACCACTAAATGCATAATGCTGAAATAACTGCCAGCACGAATCTTCAGACAGGTTAGTTGGGTTAAAACAGACCGTTGATTGCATGACGTTTGCAACCTTTTTATTTCTTGTTGTCATGAGAATTCTGACCATCTTTGCTTCTTTAAAAGGAACCTGAAACAACTCCCAAACACTTTGATTCTCATTCCACACATCATCTAAAACAAGTAGTATTGTTTTTCCCTTCACAGTTTTGGCAAGCTCCTCTTGTAATTGGCTAAACTCACTTAAACCACAATTTGTTTTGGAGAATGATTCAATGGTTGCTTTGCTGAGTCTCCTAACATCAAATTCTTCGGAGACACATACCCACCCATTTAAATCAAAGCATCGGGAAACCCTCTCATCTTTGTAAACTAGTTGGGCAATGGTGGTTTTTCCGAGCCCACCTTTGCCAACAATTGAAATGACCGAAAATGACTTTTCTTTTTCAGATAGTAACAAATCTGTGACCTCTGTTATTTCAGCACCTCTGCCAAAAATGTTCGTCTCATCCACCATTGGACCAGTTGGAGGTAAAATTTTGTTGTTGTGACACCTCACCCCATCACTCTCCCTTAATTGGAGATCTTCACGATCCTTTGCTATTTCATCAAATCGATTTGTTATTTTGATAAGCCGATCTACAGTTCCATTAGGAATTGGAACAATGTACTGTCCAAAAGGAAATTTATTAGGTAAGTATGTCAAATTTTGTATTTTTTTAACTAAAACTGATAATTAAGGGATCAATTGAAACTCTGATGTTAGATTTGAAAAGCTTATTATAAAACAAGTGACCACTCCAGTGGATACCAATCCAATGGAAAGAAAAAAAAAATGCATTTAGTAACACTATAACAAGCAAGATCCTTCCTTTAAATTTCTGTATGCACAAGGCACTAACCTCTATCTGCTTTCTCTTGTGAGAACCGGAAGCCTCAGAAGCTTTTCTTGCATCTATTTGGACGCGTTTGACCTCGTACTGGTACTCGCCGAGTATATTCTCGGCATCATAAGCAATCCTCTTGAGCTCCTTGAGCCAGAGCTTGACAGAACGTTCTCTGATCTCCCTCTCCTCAGCATCGTACAGTGTGGCCTTGATCCGCTCCAGAGTTCGCATTAGCCTCCCCAGTTCCTCCTCAACAGCGTGAGCATGTCCCTTTTGTGAGTTATTAGAGTTATTAGAATTTGAGGAAGAGGAAGAAGGATCCTGAGCAGAGGCTGTAATGAAGGGGAATAAATTGGTGGCTAGAGAGAGCAGAGAGGTTATCAAATTCCCTGCCATTTTGCATGTACGTAACAAGTGTGCTCTGTTCTTTAGATGTTAGTTGTGAAAATGAGAAATGAGTAAAGAGCAACAGAGTCTTCAGATCTGAGTTGTAAGAATATCATGTCTCAAAAAAAAAAAAAAAAATATAGTTGTAAGAATATTCTAATGAAAATCTATCAACTTTTGGAAGACACATCATGCATGCAAGCATGTGTTCAGCGTACTTAGTGGAACGGAAACGTGTACCTACATCAATATGGCCGCTTAATATTATTATTTTTACAAACTTGTCTAGTGGGTGGTTGGTTGACTCGTCACCCGAGAAACGCTGTGTTTTTTGTATTATTTGGTTGATAAAGAAAATTGAGTTTGTTATAAACAACCATTGGTTGAATTAATCCACCGTAAAAAAGTTGCATTTAGTATACGAAGTTAAATAATTTTCTTTAGAGTGCAAACAATTTAACATACTTTGTATTAAAGTACACGTTTTGTTTGTTGTTACGGAGGAATTATTTCAGCTTAGTCTCAAACATAACTAGCTAAAAATAGAGCATTATGCTAGCCAAGCATATGCCGTCTATTTTCTAAATTTTTTTTTCCAATATTCTATTTCCTTAATACAATATTACATAAATATTACATAAAATATCACAGCAGATAATTTCCTTTATTCACCATCACAGTTGTCTTGTGCGTCACTTCTCTTCAAATCTTCTGTAGCTCACATTGACATTTTGAACCGCTTAGCTCAGCTCGAACTCGATTCAGCCCAAAATTCAGGCCGGTTCGAAAACTCCAATTTGATTCTTGTGCTAAACTTGCTACCTGGTTCGCTCGCGACAGATCTTGTAGAAGAGGCTGTAGTCAAAATTATCTCTCTGCACGATGTTGATTGGATCCACTATTGTCACACCCCGACAACAGGGCAGACAACCCGCCGCGCTCATTAGCGCAAGGCGATTCCATAATCATACACAATATATATACATACATAACCAATGACAAAGACAAGAGCCACAATACATGAATAAACTTTTCTTTTAAGTTTCAAAATTTACATGTAACAAACAAATTGAAAATAAACCTGTTATGGTACAATAAAAGACAATGGAAATATCATAACAGATCTATTTAAAGTAAACCAAATACTCATCTTTGTGGCACGTCACGCAATCCTCTAGTTCGACATCTCATTTTTTTGTGTCTTGCGCTTTGTACCTGGAACCCACCGAAGTGGAAAAGTATTAGAGATTGAAAATCTCTAAGTGCGGTATTCAGTTCCAATCGAGTTATTCTAAGACACAACCAACAGAAACCAAATAGCACCAAACACAAATTATAAAAGAGCAACATTAATCATCAAGCCAAATATATAATTCACAATAAATAGTAAACTGCTAGCATAAATCAATGTAGACCAAAATTAGAACCTTACGAAGTTACCCAAAAATAAGTTTACCTATGACATTTCATTAACTAAGTTATGCTTATGATAACATAAAATTTCTATAAACTCCAAAGTGCAATGCTCACGCAAGTAAAATTAATTATAAATTCAAACATGTATGTAATGCTAACATATCATATCAAATACTCAAATGCTCATGAATCTTATTGAATGCACAAATGTTCTTGTAAACAATTATTTTAGCATTTCTATCTTGCGATCCAGATTCGACACTTATCTAACTACGGGTCATGCGCTACCACGAATACGGCACCTACACAATTTCTGTTATGCACATAACCTGAAATTGTGCGCTTACCACGAATACGGCGCCTACGTGCCTTCAGTTATGCGCTTCCACGAATCAACGGCGCCTACATAACTGGATCACGCGCTACCACGAATACGGCGCCTACGCAATTTCCGTTATGCGCTTCCACGAATTAATGGCGCCTACATAACATAAATTACGCGCTTACCACGAATACAGCGCCTACATGACCCCGGTCATGCGCTACCACGAAAAGACAGCGCCTACATGACCGGTCAAGTTTCCAAGTTCAATGTTCAATCAATACATTACCACGGTCATGTGATACCATGAAAAGACAGCGCCTACATGACCCCGGTCATGCGCTACCACGAAAAGACAGCGCCTACATGACCGGTCAAGTTTCCAAGTTCAATGTTCAATCAATACATTACCACGGTCATGCGCTACCACGAAAAGACAGCGCCTACATGACCGGTCAAGTATCCATTTTCAATGTTCAATCAATACATTACCACGGTCATGCGCTACCACGAAAAGACAGCGCCTACATGACCAGTCAAGTATCCATTTTAATATTTAATCAATTACACATATGACTATATACTATGCTTCATGAGACTATGCATAATTATCATGCCATCATTCACTTAAATCAAACTTATGATTCAGCCAAATTATTTTATATCCTGTCATGCATCAATTTTAGAAAAGTATGATCATGCTTCCTAAGGCATTTCATACATTCATATCATACAATTGAAAAACTATAACAACTATCTATAGTATGACAAACAAACTAGAAATCAACAAGCAATTATCAAGGCAATAACAATCAAGCAAACCAAATCACTACCATATATTAACCTTAAGATTACCAACAATTTACTTCTCTTAGGCATTTCACCGAACAGCTGATGTGCAGCAACACACCAGACCCTTACCAGTAATTTACTTCTCTTAGGCATTTCACCGAACAGCTGGTGTGCAGCAATACACCAGACCGTACCAGTAATTTACTTCTCTTAGGCATTTCACCGAACAGCTGGTGTGCAGCAATACACCAGACCCGTACCAATGATGGTACAATAATCGCTCAATTAAATCACAATCATCAAGAAATCAACATGCGATCAAAAGCAAGCAAAGAAACCCACGAGCTTACAACAACAATTAAACAAGTTAGAAGGAGCTAGGAATAACTCGAAATCCGCACCTGTTAACGTTGGGCACGATCGGGCTAGAAGTCGCTCTATGTTCCGAATCAAGCCTATCGAGTTGCTCGAGGCTGCCCCAAGAACGCCATCAATCAATCAATCAACCCAACAACTATCCTTCTTCTCGGTCTTCCTCATTTCCCGGCCACGTCGAGCTACCGATGCCACTTCTTTCTCGCCTCTTTTCTCTTCTCTATTTTCTCTCTATTGTCCTTTAATTTTGGGTTTCTTTATTAGATTTCCGATCATTACATGGGTGGACTGGACTTAGCGCGAGAGGGGTGCGAGAGAAAATCAAAATGGAACAAAAGGAATAAAAATTGGAGTGGCAGCTAGTGTGACACGTGAGGGAGATGAAATGAAGTTAGGTGAGTGGCAAACTTGTAAATTTAAGTAATTAAGATGAAGGTGACAAGTGGTAGCCATGTGTCTCACATGCATTCATTTACAAATATTTAGTATATAAATAATTGGATAATTTACTCTATGCTCCCTTCTATTTAAAGTATTGACTTGGTTAACAAGGTACTAATTATGGTTCTAATTTAGCATGTTTTTGTTAAATAAATCTTAATTCAAATTAACATATTGCTAAACACATTATAAAATATCTCAAAGAATTGGACTTTATATTAAATTAAATTAAATTGTCATGTATTAAAAATTGGACTGTTACAACTATATCCCTCTCTCTTTGTAAAAGTAGCTGCCAAAAAATTAAAATTTATATATAGTTTACACTTCAAAAAATTAAACTAACGGTTGCAAATAACATGACATATATAGGTCAACTGATAAAGAGGCTGGACAAAATTTTCTCCACATAAAAAAATATTTTTCTTCATTTTCTTTTCTTTCATTAAGATACTACTAATTAATTAATAACAAAATGTTCCTCCAAAAAAAAAAACTTAATAACAATATGTGTAATCCGATGCAACTATCTCCATGTAGTACATGATTTTTTTTTCACCGCTAATAACTCAAGTTTAAATTTCAAATAATATTACTAAAATATTAAATTCAATATGAAGTTCTTGCTTTTTGAGTTTATAACTATCATATCATTATAATAGTTAAGATGATTTTGATGTGTCTTCCTATTGGTCAATAAATGAACACGGATAAGAAATAATGAGTATTCATGGACATAATGTGTTCATATATAATTAATATTCAATGATTTAAATTTGTCATTCTCATTCTCTATGTATATTTCATGAGTGAATCGTATATAACACAATTAAAAATTACAGATATTGAATTCGTTTATTATTTATATATATATGGTGTATAACTAAGTAAAAGGTGGGGACATTGATATTCTTTCTTTTTTGAAGAACATTGAAAATTATTTCTCATTAATAGTTTTTTATTTTGTCTAAGGTACATTCAATAAAGATACAAAAACTTTAAATATATTCAAATAAATCTTATAGAGTGAGGCTATGGTGCTATGCATAGCACAGATGGGGTCCGTGCTACGCGGCTCAAAATTTGACTTTTCAAAATCGTAACGGTCGATCCGAACCGTTTGACATGATTATAAAATGAATATGTACTTGCAAACCAAATTTACATTTTTCCGAATTTTTTTACTATTTTTTTAGATATGCTGTTTTTGGATGGTCCACAATATTCAAATCAAGTGATTTTCAAAAAAATAGTAAAAATATTCGGAAAAATGTAAAATTTGGTTTGCAAGTACATTCATTTTATAATCATGTTGAACGGTTCGGATCGACCGTTACGATTTTGAAAGGTCAAATTTTGAGCCGTATCACGGACCCCATCCGTGCAATGCATAGCACCATAGCCTCACTCAATCTTATATATTATACATTAACCTGATGAAAAATTTGATGCTTATGGACGTCTTAATAGTGTTTTCAATGTTGCGTGTTTGTGTGTGTATATGCAAAGTAAAATTATCCCCATAAATAGTGTCAATATGCAAAAGTAAAATTATCCACATATAATAGTGTTTTCAATGCAATAGTGTTTGTCTATATGCAAAGTAAAATTATCCACATATAATAGGAAGAGGAGATTAATGATATTTCTCCTAGGTTTAATTTGTTTTTTATCAAGTCCTTTTGCTTTTCTTGGAAGTAAAATATTTTATCTAGAATCAATTTAATTTTGTAAATAACCAGCTTCGAGGTCATACATAATACTAATAGAGCAACGGAACCAGCAGATGTGCAACTACAAAAAAAATTTAAAACTCAAAAGAATGATGGCCGTTCATTTGGGCTGCTTTTAGTGGCCCTTATTCGCTATTTGGAACATTAATTAATCCTACCCAAAGTAACCATCTAATAAAAATAGAGCTCATAATAAAGTGGTTTTTAATTAGTAAATGTCGTCTCCAACTTGACATGTGGACCCGTCTCATGTTGGAAACCAAACGGATTAACGGGCCCACCTAAGGTTAAGATTCACTCAAGAATCTTTCTTATTTGTTGAGTTTGAATTTTGAAAGCATATATGGATACAGATATAGATGATTATCTGAATATACTTATTAATTTGTAATTAACTTTGGATATTAATAAAAATGTTGGCCACTATCTCGAAGTAGTACATGATATTTTTTTTTTCACCGCTAATAACTCAAGTTGAAATTCCAAATTATATTATTACAAAAATATTAAATTCAATCCGAAGTGGTTGCTTTTTTGCGTTTATAAATATCATATCATTATATAATATATGGTTAAGATGATTTTCATGTCTTCAGATGTTCAATAAAATAAAATGAACACGTACGAATGAGAAATAATTACTATTTGTGATTTTTGTTATTATGTCTAAGATATAATGATTTTAAATGAGTGAGGCTACGGTGCTATGCATAGCACCAATTGGGTCCGTACTACAGCTCAAAATTTGACTTTTTAAAATTCTAACGGTCGATCCGAATCGTTCAACATGATTATAAAATGAATAGTTACTTGCAAACCAAATTTTACATTTTTTAGAATTTTTTTACTATTTTTTTGAAAATCACTTGATCTAAACATTCTGGACCATCCAAAAACAGCCTATCTAAAAAAATAGTAAAAAAATTCGAAAAAATGTAAAATTTGGTTTGCAAGTACATATTCATTTTATTTTGAACGGTTCGTATCGACGTTAGAATTTTGAAAAGTCAAATTTTGAGCCGTAGCACGGACCCAATCCGTGCTATGCATAGCACCGTAGCCAACATTTATCTCTTCTCTCTTATAAAGCATGTAAATGTCATGATCCGCCAACATTTGTGATTAAAATAAGCAATTGTAGATTGAATATCAGTTCTCCAATTAAATAATCAGCTTTTATTATTCTATGCATTTCTTTTAATGTTTTTTTGTGTGTGTAAAAGTCTAAATTTATTTAGACACGTACTCGCGATACTAATTTGATTTCAGATACTCAATTTTCAGATTGGTCATGTTTTCTTAAAATACTAGTTTAAATTACTGTTTTCTTAAGTTTTATATTTCCCGAACTTTATTTTAGATGGGTCGATGAAATAATTTTATAAATGAAGGACCATATATAAAATGATTAAAATCCCATCGGACATAATATTTTGTGATTAAAATTAACTATATTATTTTATACGTAGTTATGATTACAAAAACATATAAGGCCCGAAGCCCAAATTAAGCCCATATTGTAACTCTCTCCCGTTTCCTTTTTTTCTACTTTACGAAAGAAGTCGACGAGAGGGGGTTTAAGAGAGAGAGGGAGAGCGAGAGGGAGAGGGATATCATGCCTCTGTACGATTGCATGCTATTGGTGAAGCCGAAAGTGAAGAAGGAGGAGGTGATGCAGCTGATGGCACGTGTCGGCCGGGGGGTTTTCCAGAGGAATGGCGTCATCACCGAGCTCAAATCCTTCGGCAAGGCTCCTCTTGCGTATGGGATCAAGAAGCTGGACGGGAGGCATTTCGAGGTTAATTTTATATTTTTTATTAAATAGTTGATTTTGTTTTGTGTGGTGGGTGAATAGAACCCTGTGCTCACCATCTGTTTGATGAAATGCTCCATGAGAACTGATTGGTAGAGACAGTTAATAGCTATCATTAGAACTGATTGCGGAAGTTTCTTCTTAATTGTTAGGTTTTCTAGCTGTTTTATAGTTATTTGGTTTTAATCTTTAGCGAGGAGAGCTCAAATGCCCCAATCCTCTCCCAAAATCTGAACAACACATCTAATTTTAGATTAGATGTTCAGATTGTCTTTCATCTGACTTTTCATTTCCAAACTTGATTATGGGTTGATTTCAAACACGAAAGGAAATAATATCAGATATATGCCCCTCCAATTACCTATAAATTTTGTATACATGTGCGGTGTTGGGGTCGGTGTCAGAAAGGACAGTAGGGTCGACGGGGATAGGGGCGCGAGGCGCGCAGAAGGGGTGCATCTTCCGCCCGAAAGAGTCTAGAGAGGGTGGAGCTACGCAGAGAGAGGTAGGCAGCTCTTCGATTGTTCCTCTTCAACTTTATCGCACAAAAGGGAGAAAGAGTGGAACTGGATGGTACTGGAAAGGGAGAGAAGAGAACTGTCGGACTGGTGAGCAAATTGAGAGGTTTAATTTTTCGGATCCAGCATTCTGATCTGCACGGATCTTAATGGGAATGAAAGGGTGCATGATTTGGGAGACGATTGGGGCAGAAATGGTTGGGGCATTTGAGCCCTCCTCATCTTTAGTTCATGCCAAACATAATTAGTAAACATTAGATGTTCAATTCTCCTTAACCATTGCACAATATACATGTTCCATTTAAATATTTTATAACCTTCAAGGATCAATAAAATAGTGATCGGATGATTTTCACTTGTATTTATTGTTAGCTTCTTCATGGTGGATACCAATACTGTACTGTTCAGGTACTGCAATAATAGTTCATAGGTCAGAACTTTGAATTGTGCAGTACAATTTTGGTTTTTGGTTTAACTGTTAGTTCAGGCGATACTTTAGATAATAAATGAAACTTAAATACTCCCAAACCCTAAGCTTGCTATAAGAAAGAGAAAAAACCAATGATCAGAGGGGAATTTAACCGGTACTGAAAGCTCTCTGATAGATTCCTGGTTGAGTTCAGTACCCAAACCTTCCATCCGTGATAAATATGCATCAAGCAGCATTGTAATTCATAAGCTTTTATTATTGCTGCATTGCTACTGATAGCATTTGAACTTGTGTTTTTACTGGTAAAGTGTTAATGCTTTAGACTGACATTATTTCAAATTTGTGCATGTTTCAGGGTCAGTTTGTGCAAATGACACTGATGGCCCCACCGTCGTTCCCTCAGGAGCTGCACTACCTGAACAAGGAAGATCGGCTGCTGCGCTGGCTGGTGAGGAAGCACCGTGACGCTGTCTACGGCCTCGATTTCCTCAATGACCAAAATGATTCCGAGCATGAGTCCGACCGTGAAGAACACACCTACGAAGAAGAAGGCAAAAGCGGAAGCCAAGAATAACACAACAGAAGGACTTCTGAGCTCACAGGCGACTCTCCACACAAAAAAAAGAAAAAACGCTAGAAACCCTAGCCGCCAGCGAGAGAGATCACCTACGCGCCAAGCCGTCAGTCCCTCCTCCTCTCCCCGTGTAATAGCGGCGGAGCAGGACGGAGGGGTTGGCTGTAGCACATTTGGAGTTGTGAGACTTCGATCTCTTAGAGAGATTGACGGAAGGCAGGTCATCGGATCTGCCTAGAGAACCGAAAGGAGGAGCGCTTCTTCGGTTCTGGTCCGACCAAGGAGAGTGCGATCCATGGTTGGATCGGCTTCTTCGGCGCACCTCCACGTCACCTGGTCCGGTCTGGAGCAGATCTGAACTGGTCGAGCTAATGGGGAAGGTGAGCTGGTGGAGCGTCGGGTCCCGGTGGCAGGGAGAGGTTGCGCTCTGGAGAAGAGAGAGGCTGCGCGTGTTAGGAGAGCGACGGAAAGTGGGGGAGAGCCTGTCTTCGAAGTCCGAACTCCGATCCTATGCGCGCAGCAAGAGAGAGTTCCTATGCACGCGACGAGAGGGTTGCTGACGTTTGAGATCAGATTGAAAGTTGCTTGCGAGAGGATATGATACGTAAGAAGTGCAATTAGATGGTGAGTTGTTGATTTAGATCAGGCACAGATTGGACGAATCTGACAGAGAAGTGCCATTACAGATAGTGTGTTATCTTTATTTAATTTTATTGTGATGTAAATAGGTGTTTAAATTTTGATGTAAATTTTTTTTTTTTCTTATTAATGAAAATTGTAAGATGGTTGCCATCTTACCCTCAAAAAAAGAAGGCAAAAGCGAATCCAATGCTGAATTCATATACGAAGATGATGATGATTTAGATGAGATGGATGATTACGAGGATGAGGATGATGGAGGTAATGAGAAAAAATAGGATTGGGAGATGCCTGCGTGACAAGAATAGAGTGAGCTTTGTTTTGTGTTAGTTCTTTTCCCTTTGTTGTTTTGAAGACAAGATGATTTGGGTGAGCGTATCAAATGTCAAAGGATTTGTACCACTTGGGTTTATCAAACTGGCAGGACCTCAAATTTTTCTCACTCTATTAATATTTTTAATAATATCATTAGCCCTCAATGTAGTGGTAATTAGATCAACATGGGAAAGAGACGTAGCATCTGTAAGCATCAAGCGCATGACAATAAGAGATGGAGATGACATGACAATATATATACAGGCCGAATTCATTTGATTTTAGTAAGAGATGGCAACGGATGGAGTTACCTTCCGTTTAAATAAACTCAGTGATTTTGATTAATTATTTCACTACGGTAGCATTTCTCTTTTTAAAGAGATTATTAAAAAGGCCTGTATGGGTTAAGTCCAAATGAACGATTTAACTTTGTTAATTTTGTGTTCTTATACTTGATAGTGTATAATTTTTAATTTTTTTCATTGAAAATTATCGTCTTCATAGGTTCGGTTTTCTTTCTTGCAAAGGCTCGTGTTGATATTAATTGACAATTGTAACACACAAAACAGAAATATTGCAACCTTTTTTCTCCAAGGGAAGATGTTGGGCTCACAATGATTTTGTCACCCAATAGGAATCCAAGGTTGTAGCAAACTCCAATGTAGATTATTGAAATGCTCTTTTAAAAAAAAATTCTTAGAAGATTTGGCGCACAAATTTTAATTTGAAATACATTCATAATCTTTATTTGAAAGAAAACTAGACGGACATTTTGTAAAGATGGAAATAATGTTTTCAAATGTAATTTTGTAAAGCACCAGCTAGTTCAATATATATATAACACTAATATAGGGCACATCTCGTAATAGATGGAAAAAATAAACCATAAAAAAAAAGATGGAAAAAATAAAAGCCAAAAGAGAATCTCATTTGATTAACACTAATTAGAGAATCTCATTTGATTAGCACTAATTGTTAGTGTGAAAGATATTTGAGGAGACTCCTTCCCATATGTAGGATTATATTATTTTCCCTTTCTTTTCCAATTTGATTGTTGTGATTGGTCTATATATGTTGCCACTGTAGGATAGGCAACCTTGTTCTAAATTGTGTAATATCTATTGTGACAGGGATTGTTCTGAAAAATAATGTAGAAATAGTACAGCCAAAACGACAAAGCAATAGACACCACTCAAAGAGCTAAATAAAAAACAGACTTCTAGATAAGATGCTCAAATTTTGGTGTGCGATAACAGAAATGGGACCAAATTACATTTGTTCTCCATTGAAATGAATCGTGTTCATAGGTTTTGTTCCTTCAAAGGTTTGTCTTAATTAATATTGCCAATTAACATACATAGCACAAATATATTGGCTAAAGAAATGAAAAATAGTAGAGATACCAGATAACGACCAAAAATTGGGTAGTAGAAAAATTGACTGTTGGCTTGCTTAATCATTCTTTAAGAGGAGCATATTTGAAGAATAAAATAAGCAAAGGAAATTCATTACATATATTACAAAACATATAATAAAATCGAATAGTAAATTTATTTCTATCGAGGGTCTTGTGGGCGAAAGGCAGACAGATCGAATACACTGCAAAAAAATTGGAGAAGAGCTTATGTAGCAGCAACAAACAAGTAATATAAAAATGAAATATTTATTTGTCGAAATAGGAGCAGCTTGATGGATTAGTCAACAAATCCTACCAAGGCTTAAGATTACATAAAAGCAAAAAAGTTCAGTGGTCTAAATCTAAATAGAGGAGGGATCAAGTTACAACAAATTTGAGTTACAACAAAGTTACAACAACCATTTTTTTCATTTTCAAAGTCCAAATCGTCGATCCAAACCGTTCAACATGATCTCCACAATAAAATGTGCTTGCCGATCAAATTTTACATTTTTTTGAATTTTTTTACAATTTATTAAGTATTTTACAAAAAAATAGTCATATTCAGACCATTGAATTTTGTACCCATCTTAATAAATAGTAAAAAAATTAAAAAAAATGTAAAATTTGATCTACAAGTACATTTTATTTAGATAATCATGTTGAATGGTTTGGATCGACCATTTGGACTTCGAAAATGAAAAAAAATGATTGTTGTAACTTTGTTGTAACTCAAATTTGTTGTAACTTGATCCCTCCTCATCTAAATATTCAGATAATAATAATTATAAAAATAATAAAATTTTGAACCTGAAATTTCATTTCTATCCAGGGTCAAAGTAGGGACTCCTATTAGAAGTCATCTTCCTAAAGATCTTCAGAAAGATCTACAAAATAATTGGACAATAGCTTATTTAGCAGCAACAAATAAATACTAAAAAAAATGAAATATTCATTTATCAAACTGTGGCTGTTTAGTCAGTCAGCAAATCCTACCAAGGCATATGACTTCAGAAAGTTAAAAAAGTTCATTTGTGTAAAATCTACAATATTCAAATATTAATTAAATTACGAACCTGATTCGATTAGTTGCAGAGTGCCCAATTTCAATGTCAGGGCAGCTGCAGTAACGAACACGCACATAGCAAGACCCAGATGGAATCAACCCATCTGGAAGAACATGAAGCAAATCACAGTAATGGATTTCCAGCCATGTAAGTGATGAAATGCTCTGTCTGCCGATATATGATTTTTTATGAGAGGAATCACCAATTGACTCGGTAGATTCCATCAACTGCAGTCCATGCATCGTTATTGAATTCAGGACTTTACAATAGAAAATTTCCAGTGTAGCCAACTTATCCAGATTCCCTAGTCCGGTAATCAACTCCAGATGGTCACACCATCTAATATGCAATTCTTCAAGCTGGGAAGGTAGCTGCTCCAGCTGTAGAACTCGGATACTACCACATTTAACAATGCGGAGGTGCTTGAGAGTGTGAAGATTGCGGAATGGAAGAGATTCAATATTGATACAAGAAAGTAACTGGATTTTCTGTATTGACTTCAAGGAAGATGGATCACTCATCCATCTTGGTACTGTGACAGAAAGATAACATGCTACTATTAGTATTTTGAGGTTAGGATGTGGCTGGAGGGATTCTAACCAAGAAAAAGCTGCATCATGCACACCGACCCACTTGTCCTCACAAGCTTCTGGTTTGAGGAATAATGTCACCTCTGATTTCGGAGAGTCCTCAAAAGTTTTCCAGCTTAAATGCAAAGTTTCAAGTTTGCATTTATTTCTCATGTTAGCACGCTGGGCATCTTTTAAATTACTCATTCCATAAATAGAGAGATTTCCTTCAAGGTTCGTTATATCCTTTAACCAAGCTATAGTTTTAACTCTCAATCTTGCTCTCATTGTCTTTATTGCCGGAAAATTAACAAACCCACACGGATCATAATCCACGTAATTATAACCTCCAATAAATAATCTCAGTAAGTTACTAAGTTCACCGAGTGATTTAGGTAGATTCCTAAGATTTATAGATTTAATATCTAAAAACTGTAAGTTAAGAAGATTACCAATACTTTCAGGTAGATATTTAAGGCGATTACAATCAAGAATTAAATTCTGCAGGTTGTAAAGGAGGCCAATGGATAGTGGCAACATTTGAAGACGTGAAGATTTAAGTCTAAGATAGGTTAGATGTTTCAACTCCGAAATGGAATTAGGAATCCCTATCAAATCATCCCCTTTCAATTCCAAAACCCTGAGTAATTCAAATTTCGTGAGGCTACATATGTGCACTTCTCTCGAACATTCTTTATAATATTCCGGCAACTCCGAATTTAGGTCCACTACCTCTTTATTGTTTATACAATACTCATGATCCAAATCTCCACTGCATGCTCTCAGATCCGTAGAAAAAGTTCTTAAACCCTTCAGATTTTTTTGGAGCGTTTGATTTACATATCCAATGAAACCACCTACATACAAATGGCATGCTTCTTGGGGAACATTTCCCTTTTCAATATCAAGTGGCTGGTTCATCACCACCGAATAATGTTCATTCTCAGAATTAAGTCGAGCAAGGTCATGGATTATATCGTGCAACTTACAGCTTTCTAAATGAACATCAAAATATTCATCAAGAAATGACCTCTCTTTTAACTCCGCATAATATTCACCAGCAATTTCTTCGACCCTTCTTTTGCCACTGGATGCGATGTAGCCATGAGAGATCCATAACTCTATCAAATTCATTTTTCCTAATATGTAATCTTTTGGGAACATGGAGCAAAACAAAAAACACGGCTTAAGTCGGGGAGGTAGATGAGCATAGCTAATCTGAAGCGCTGGGAATATATCATTCGATGCATTTGATTCCCAAAGGTCACTTTCTAGAATCTCTCTCCAACCCTCTTCATTTGTTTCATGTCTAAGGAGACTTGCAATCGACTTTATTGCCAAAGGCAACCCACCACACTTTCTCATAATATCCCTTCCCATATCTACCAAGTGTGTTAGCACAGTGTCACTTGTACCACTAAAACCACTAAATGCATAATGCTGGAACAACTGCCAACACAAACTTTCAGGCAAGTTACTTGGCCTGAGTAGCATTGTTGTTTGCATGACCTTTGCAACCTTATTACTTCTTGTTGTCACAAGAATTCTGACCATTTTTGCTTCTTTAAAAGAAACCTGAAACAACTCCCAAAGACTTTTATTCTCATTCCACACATCATCTAAAACAAGCAGCATTGTTTTTCCCTTCACAATTTTTGTAAGCACTTCTTGTAATGGGCTTAACTCACTCACACCACAATCGTTTTTGGAGAATGATTCAATGGTTGCTTTGATGAGTCTGCTGACATCAAATTCATCAGACACACATACCCACCCTTTTAAATCAAAGCATTGGGAAACCCTCTTATTTTTGTAGACAAGTTGGGCAATGGTGGTTTTTCCGAGCCCACCTTTGCCAACAATTGAAATGACTGAGAATGGCTTTTCTTTTTTAGTTAGTAAGAAATCGATCACCTCTGAAATGTCAGCATCTCTGCCAAAAATACTCGCCTCATCCACCATGTGACCCGTTGGGGGTCGTAAAATTTTGTTGTTTGGACGCCTCTCTCCATCACTCTCTCTTAATTGGAGAGCCTCACGGTCCTTTGCTATTTCATCAAATCGACCTCTTATTTTTTTAAGCCGATTAACCATGTCGTCAGGAATTGAAACAATGTACTGTAAAAAATAATTGTATTACATATGTCAAATTTCATAATTTGTTAACTAAAACTGATAGTTAACGGATCAAGTGACGACTCTAATGTTTGTTTGGAAATCTAGTAATAAAACAAGTCACCTCTTCAGTGAATGTCAATCCATCTAAAAAAAAAGAGAAAATTCAAGCATACACAATTTACTTTTAGTACCACACAACGACCAAAAAAAAAAAAAATACACTAGCACAATAAGAATCCATTTAATTTGTATACTGGAATCCATTTAAAAAATACACTAGCACAATAAAAATACACGAACCTCCATCTGTTTTCTCTTATGAGAACTGGAAGCCTGAGAAGCCTTTCTTGCCTCTACTTGGACACGTGTAACCTCGTACCGGTACTCGCTGAGCACATCCTCGGCATCATAAGCGACCTTCTTGAGCTCCTTGAGCCAGAGCTTGACAGAGCGGTCTATGATCTCCCTCTCCTCAGCATCATACAACGTGGCCTTGATCCGCTCCAGAGTTCGCATCAGCCTCTCAAGATCCTCCTGAACAGCACGAGCATGCTCCTTTTCTGAGTTAGACGAAGAGGAAGAAGGAGCCTGTGCAGAGGCTGTAATTGAAGGGAGCAAATTGGTGGCTAGAGAGAGCAGAGAGGTTATCAAATTCACTGCCATTTTGCATGCAACAAATGTGTGACTCTGCCTACGCTCTGTTACTTAGATCTGAGTTGTAGAAATGAGAAATGAGTAAAGAGCAATAGAGTCCTCAGATCTGAGGGGTAAACGATTGTACAATCAACATTTCTTAATTCCAAGTGGTTTCAGATTTCTGAATTAACTCACAATTAATTAATATTGGTTCAGCGAACTAAGTGGATCTGAAACGAGTACCATCGAGGTAGGTTCGTAGGATAACACAGTGGGAAACGCTCCCCTATATCGATATCGCCACTTAATACATTTATTAAGCCCTTCCTTTATATTAACTAGGCTAGTGGGTGAGAATCCATATCCTTTGAGGTAACTGAATATTTCTGTTTGGGATCACGGCCATCTGATCAGAATCCGGGCCAATCCGGCCATCTTTAAAAGTCGTGTGGATTCTAATTTGATGGTCCAGATTCAAACAGAAATATTATGTTACCTTAGGTGATACGAATTCTAGTGGGTGCTTGGTCAACTTTTTTGTATTATTTGATTTCTAAAATAATTTATTTTGGGTAGATAAAGAAAATTGAATTGCTAAACCAGCCATTGCTTGAAATCCACCGTGAAAAATAATTGTTTTTAATACGGAACTAAATAATATTTCAATAGAGTGCAAACAATTGCAGAAATAATTTTATTTCGATCTCCTTTACAAGTATGAAGCATATATACTTTGCGTTAATCCGGACAATATACAAATTTAATTTTATATATAGTTTACACTTAAAAAAAATCACCCTAGTACTTAATAACACCGAATTTTTCATTTTTACAATCTTTTAAAAAAAAACCATTTAATCATTTTTTTTTGCAAAATTTTATTTTACCACCTTCGCATGTCAAACTTGTGGAACCAGATCTTTTACCAGAAGAATGGTTCCACAGTTTTTTTTACGAATTTGGTTCCGCAGGCTTAACCTGCAGAATCACCCTTCTGGTTTCGCTGGATAAATCTGCGAATGTGGTAAAAATAGAATTTATTAAAAAAAAAGCTGTTGTTTGATTTTTTAAAGATGGTAAAAATAAAAATTTAGGTAAATAACATGACATAGCTATAGGTCAATTGATAAAGAGGCTTGAAATTGGCTCCAACAATAAAAAATATTTGCATTCATTATTTTTCTTTCTTTCGTAGACCATTAATTAATAACAAAATGTTTCTAAAAAAAAATAATAATAACGAAGTGTTTCTAAAAAAATAATAACAATAAAATGTATATGATAATTTTTTTTCGCCGCGTGCTAATTGTCAAGCTGAAATGTTAAATAATATTACTAAAATATTAAATTCAATCTGAAGTGCTTGCCATTTTGCGTTATAAATAAATATCAAATCATTATAATAGTTAAAATGATTAGATGTGTCTTCATATTGTTCAATAAAATGAACACGAGAAATAATGACTATTTGCTACGTAAATTTTCATGAGTAAATCGTATATAACGCAAGTAAGAATTAGAGATATGGAATTTATTTATTAACTTTTTGTTATTACGTCTAAGATAAAATAATTGTAAAGATATATATATATATAGAGAGAGAGAGAGAGAGAGAGAGAGGGAGAGAGAGATAGGCTATGGTGAGTTGTGAAGTAAAACGTCGTTTTACTTCACGCCATATTTTCATTTTGAAAGTCCAAACAACCGATCCGAACCGTTCAACTTTTTCTAAATATTGAAATGTGCTTGGAGACTAAATTTTACATTTTTTGGAATTTTTTTACTATTTATTAAGCCACTTTGAAATCGCTGATCCACTGTGACAGTAAAAAACAGTAAAATTTTCTGTACCACCGGATCAGCGATTTTCAATGTGGCTTAATAAATAGTAAAAAAATTCCAAAAAATGTAAAATTTGGTCTCCAAGCACATTTCAATTTAGAGAACATGTTGAACGGTTCGGATCGGTTGTTTGAATTTTCAAAATGAAAATATGAGCGTGAAGTAAAAATGACCTCTTACTTCACAACTCACCATAGCCCAGCTATATATATATATTTATGGCGTATAACGTAAGTAAAAAGTGGGGACATTGATATTCTTTCTTTTGTGAAGAGAACATTGAATTCTTTCTTATTAATAGTTTCTTATTTTGTCTAAGATACAGTCATTCAGTCAATAAAGAGTCCGGCTAGTATAACACTAGTGTCATTTTAAATTAAATAGCACCACATCTTAAACCATTTGATCTGCTTTAATATTCGTGCAAGACACTAGTGCACGAATATTAAAGTCTTGTGCACGAATATTAAAGCAGATCCAATGGTTTAAAATGTGGTGTTATTTAATTTGAAATGACACTAGTGTTATACTAGCCGGACTCGTCAATAAAGATAATACTACAGACAATGTATCAGTTGAATTATTTACTACAACTATCAAAAGCGCACAACTATCATAAAGAAAATTTAGGAAAATGAGTTTAAGAAAATATATATTTTTTTCAATACCACCAAACTAATACAGAAATAACATTTTATCCATATTCTTAAAGTTTGTTTTTTTTCCCATTGAAAACCTGTTTTTTGTTCCAATTAAGAGATCCGAGCATGCTTAGCTAAGATTTAGACGATGTTTGAAGATATTTTCGGTATACAATTTTTCTAAAAGCGCACAACACAATATGATTCAAATTTGATTGGAAATTACCTGACATGCGTAAAATTTAGTTGGATTAATGGATTGATTAATTAACCGACGGGCATTTTGAAATCGGGTTGAGATATGAAAGAAAACAGAGGTCTAACTAAGTGGACCTAAAGCATGGGCTGGGCCACTGATAAAGGTCCCACCTGCACAGAACATATAGGAAAATAACAGACCAGAGAACCAGGCTCTTCCAATGCAACTCAGTCATTTTGACTAAGTATAATAGACACTATTCAATGAAAAATACTAAATGAAAAAAAACCAGATAAGATGCAAAAAAAAAAAATTGATGCGCCAAACAAATCAAAATCGGAACCAAAGATTTATCCAAACTTTACTCAAGTAATTGGTTGTATTGATAAACGAACTAATAGAAAGAAAAATATGAATTAATTTGATCAGTCTGTTTTGGTTGGGTGCTCTAATGGGTGTTTTGCCTTACTTAGTCATTTACTTTTTTTTTAAGGTTAATGGGTGCTTTGCCCACTAACAATTGTATTAATAATTAGAAATAAAGTATTTACAAAGCACTTCTTACAGCTAAAGACACAGCTAGAATATAGGGCATAAAATATTTACAAACCTCTATTCTTTTCTATCTAAACTCTCTCTATTCCACTCTATGCTAGGATATGTATTTATATTCCAGATCTACATCTATACCCAGAATAAAACACCTTAGTACTTATTCCTACAAAACTACTCTTTATTCCCTCTATTCTCCAATTCTCTCCTTAAAAAAAATAAAAAAATAAAATAGTATTTACAATGACACTCCCACGTTTGGAAACGATAATTGTTTACCAGATCAACATTCTTGTCGATACAACGAGGGTGAACTCCTACGCCACAGAGATGACAAAAGAACATCTCCGCAATATCCCCCTTGACACGACATGCGGGGCAAACTTACCAATCAGGTGGCCGATGTCGCCGAATTAAGTTCTCATAAAGAATGCTTGTAATAGTCGGATCATCCGTGGTAGCATATTCTTCAATCTTATTGGGTGAAACCCATAACGAGCTAAACGTCTCCTAAAGTGGGATTCACCCGTCCAAAAATTGTTAGTGAGGGATATGCGAGCATTACGTGCGGTTTCACTTACTCTTTTTCGAAGTTCGGGTTTGGATGCCATGGTAAGATCTAGGGTTTAAAATGAAAGTTATGGATTAGACAATTTATATTAATTCTAAGCAATTTCTAAAAAAATAAATTAGTAAATTAAGAAAATAATAAATTAAAAAATGAAAAAAATAACAAATTTATAGGAAATCACCTAAGATATCGCCTTTTTCACCTCAGAATTGCCTTCTTTTTTTTCTCTTTATCTTCCTCTCTTTCTGTTCTGTGGGTTTGAGTGAGTAGTGAGAGGCAGGAGAGAGAAAGATGGGCATTTATCGGATTTAAAACCGCTAAAAAATATATATATATTGAGAACCGGCCGTTTATAGGCCGGTGGAGGAAATAATTGAGAACCGGCCATTTAATGGCCGGTGGAGAAAACAATGGGAACCTGCCATCGGTTTTGGCATTTTCAAAAATACCCAGCTAAACTAGGTATAATTAATATTTTCTAATTAACTTTGGATATTAATAAAAATGACGGAAACTTGGAGATAAACACTGGAAGTTTGTACAAATAATTTGTGTAAATCTACCATATATCTAATTGGGAAGAAGAAAAATAATGGTCCAAGCATTTTTAATTTTAGAGAAAAAACATAGGCCATTCCCTTGCCACCCTATCTGAAGGAGAGAAATGTTAAGAAATTAGGATCACAATCGTTGTCAAACAACAAAAGATCCTGACTTGTTTATGCATTGCCAAAATTGAAAAATGCACCATAACTAACGACAAGCATGCTGAAAAGTTGCATTGACCAGAGGGAAACTGAAAAGATATTATAGTAGAAAGGTCTAGAGGTGTAAACAAATCAGATACCGACAGATAATAGCTGAATCGTATCCATATCTATTTTTCATTAATTGTAATAATTGCCTGGCAAAGTCTATATATAGGAATGAATCCTTGAAGGTTACCAGCTGCAAGAGGATAAAACTAATTCAACGTATGTCAACAATAAGAGCTCTTCCAGTTCTCTGCATTTTCTTCCTATTATTCACTAGCTCGCTCATATTGCCTTGTACCGAGGCTGCTCGAACCCTGGAAGAGAGCAACGCTGATGGTAAGTAATCTCTTTCTTTCTTATTTAATAGCTGGTGTATATATACTTTTTTTTTTAGAAGTATTCAAACTTTAATTGACATGATAATTCAAAGAAACTCGAAGCAGTATCTTTTAAATAAGTGGTAAGTTGAAATTTTTAGTAATAGATAAAGTGAGCGAGATAAATTTTATATTTATTTCACTAGTAAATTAAAAGATGCAAATCTACTTTGTCATCTCCTATTTTTCAGCAATCAGCGGGAGAATTAGAACCAGATCTCCCTACGGTAAGGACACCACGAGGCAAACCTTACACTCGACCCTGCACTAAAATGCATGGTTGTAGTTATCCTCCTCCAGAAGCGAAGCCATAGAGAAATGATTCCTGGTACATGAAAGAGTCAGAGCAAGAACAATGCAACACCAGTATTTATGTATATACACTACTAGAATTTGGACTTCTTGCAAGGGCAAAATTTCGGTTGTTGCAAGAGCTCACTCTTGCAACAAGCCCGAAAAAGACTTTTTGCAAGGGCCACCCTTGCAAAAACCACCGTTGGAACAAGCCTCCATGTAAATACTCGAATTTTGACTTGTTACAAGGGCTACCCTTGCAATAACTTTTCCCAATCTTGTTGCAAGAGACTACTCTTGAAATAACTACGCTTGCAAAAAGTCTGAGATTTGGCACCTGCAGGGAGTATTTGCAAGGATAAAGAACGTGGGCCCCATCTTAGTATTTGCAAGGTTGAAGAACGTGGGTCCCACACGGTTTATTGCAAGGCAAATGAACTAAACAATTACATGGTTAGAGAAGGTGGGGCCCCCTGTTTATTTGCAAGGGTAATTAAGGTGGGCCCCACCAGGTTATTTGCAAGGTTAACCAAGGTGGGCCCCACCAGATTATTTGCAAGAATATCATTTGGACCTTTTTCATGCAATGTATTACCCCATATTTGTATGTACATTCCGATGGAAAAAAGTGACGTTCCAGCAAAATTTCAGCACGCCCAATTTCTATAATCCTCCCCATACCAATCTGGTACCAATAGCAATTTGGTACCAACCCAATAGCAACCAAGAAATCTTTTACATTTGCCATTGAAACATAATAAGAACAACAACACAATAAAACATGGAGATTTACATTTTAATTATCATTTATCAACATAGTAAATTAAAGCATGCATGACAACATAAGACCAAAAAAGATTGCAACCACAAAACTATAAATAACATGTTTCTATACCAAAAATATATGCACGACCCATCACCAAAGATTTACAAAAAGGGGCCACCATTTTAAGCTTCAAAATACTTATTTTTGTGATTAAGGTTGACAAACCCTGCACTAGAAAGGCCGGTTGTTCTCATTTTCTTCCCCGAACCATTGGTTGAGTGCGGCTTGACACGTTGCCATTTCTTGTCCAGATTTTGCATTGAGGAGTGCTTGAAAAACGCCTCTCTCATTTGATTCTATAAAATCAGCACCTAGACCCTACATTAGCATAAAATCAGTCAAATAGATTTGTTTGTTGTGCAGTTTTGAATTGTGTTTATTGTTATAAATGGGAGACATTTAGGGAATGGGTTTGTATATAGGATTTGAATTTCATGACAAAAGGCTATATGGGACTAATCTTAATTAAAAAAATGGACTTCTAATAAGACAACAAACTAGAATTAACTATACTTGTATTCAGAAATTTCAACATCCATTAGATATTACCAGATTAGTTAACATCTGTATTTACACTTAGCAAGCAGCAGCAAAAAGCTATAGCTGTATACCCTTTATATCCTATAAAGAAATCATGAAAAAAAATTAGATTGAAAAAAATAAATAGACAAGTACCTTTCACAATTTGGAGAAATAATGAAACAGTGATTTCTAGATGTAATTGTTTGTCTATTGGTTATGTTGACGTCTATCAACACTGATATGATAACAAAGATATTAGTGATTCGCCCAAATCAATAATTATTTACCCCAAATTGACCAATTATGTAGATGCTGCCACTACTAAATCCTAACCAGCACTGATATAGCCCAAATCAATAATTATTTACCCCAAACTGATTTAGCTTTTTAGTAGTGGTAGCACTACTTATTTACCCCAAAGTATATCCATCATGCAATTAGCTAGCATAATAAGTTCTAAAGAAACTTACATGCCTGTCAAATCTATCAGGTCTCGTCAGAGCTGGATCAAGAATGTCAGGCAAATTTGTAGCAGCAATCACTATATGCCCTGTTATAAAAAAAACATTGCCCACATGAGATTTAAGCTAAGTATTTGAAAATTTAATCTACATAATTTCTAGGTATCAAGCTTCCAAATGGTTATCAAAAGCGATTTTGGACCCCCAGCGTTAAATTCTCTAGAAAGGATAAATGGATTTTGATGATTAAGCAGATTAACAGCTGAAAAAGCAATATAAAAAAGCAAATAATACAGATTTGACGGATTTTGACGGTTGATGTTTGTAGTTTCCAACTACCCCAGTTACTTTTTTTATTTGAGATCTTGGAGTTTTAAGAGTAAGCACAATTTCTCTTTGCAAATTGAGACCTTGTGGAATTTAAGTAATAGTTTACTGCATTATAATGTTAGAATTTATAACATTAGAAATCTAAAATTGATATTATGTTGCATTAATAAAGTACAGAGGTGTGCAATTTATAATTTTAACTTTGTAAAACTAGGAAAAAAGGAATAAATTTTACAAAAACGCCGATAATGATTCGTCAGCCCCTGCTTAATTCGGACCACACCGCCGTTAAATGCCTTTTAAAAGCTTGACTGGTAAATAAACTTAACATTATATATATCCCCATAATATACCTCGTTCTGTTCAAATCCATCCATTTCAACAAGAAGCTGATGCAAGGTTTTCTTGTGTGCCCTTCCCATTGTTTTCTAGTTGAACCTACCGCATATATCTCATCAATGAAAACAATGCAAGGAGCCTACGAATAAAATAGAAAAGGGTCAAATAAGACAATTGCAAATATTCGTTTTGGAGTTGTAATACAATAAATGGGAGTTACCTTTTTCTTAGCAGCTTGAAATAAAGCCCTTACTCTCCGATCACCAACGCCGACAAACCTAAGAAACAAAGGTATAGTAACATTCTTATCGTTATTGCTACCATCATGATTAATAATTCTTTTATAAATGTTACTTCTTATTTTGAACAGTAGTGTGTCTATTGGAATGGTGTATTTTATTTTTCTCTTGGTTTTCTACAATACTTTTGGATGGGTGGATGTTCTGCTCCAGCATTAAGCACAACACCATGGTGGAAAATAGCAGACACTTGATTAATTACCACAGATTTAACTGGGTGTGAATATTGGCTTACATTTCCTCAAATTCAGAACCAGCTAAATCCTAACCAGTTCAGATGCTGCGACTACTAAAAAGCTAAATCAGTGCTGTAACAGTATTTTTCTTTCTTCGAAATATACAGAAATTTGATCAAAGAAAATGAGGAATCGAACCTATAAAAAGGATGTAATGCGGAGCAACAAAAGCAGATATTTCTCTCTTGTGGTAAATGAGATAATGTGGGCGAAGATTAACTCCTCCAGTGTATTCACATCTCAGGGTATTCGGTTGTGCATGCTCATATC
The DNA here is from genome assembly GCA_025461045.1 of Carex parvula. NCBI lineage: Eukaryota > Viridiplantae > Streptophyta > Magnoliopsida > Poales > Cyperaceae > Carex > Carex parvula. The sequence goes on along the minus strand of JAJGRW010000295.1, from coordinate 272,332 downwards.
ACTGGTCTCAAAGTTACTGCTGGCTTATCGGTTTGCCCGACTCTTTCTTTCCTCTTGCTGATTTCGCTTGCCTACTAAACTTAGCTTGCATCCGGAGTTCCTTCAATTATTAGGTAACGATCACTGGTCAAAGGACCGGCTGATGTGGCAGAGGGGATGCGAGGGTCGGCGGCGGAGGACTGGCACTAGGTGAGAGAGGCCGAGCGCCGTATCGCGTCCAGACTCCATATCGGCGTCGCGTCCACAGCGGCGATCGTGAAAATTTTAGGATTTTGGCTAGGTGGTGGCTAGGTTTAGAAAGGAAGAGGGAGAGCGGGAGATGAAAAAATAGTAAATTCTGGATGAAGAGGGTGGGCGGGAGTGAAATATCGGGAGAAGAGCGGGAGTGAAATTTTGGGAGGGAAGGAGGTGAAAAATTTAGGGTTTGGCAGGAATTTAGGGAGGAAATGAGGGGGAGAGAGATGGGGGGAAACTGAAATTTCTCCAAGTATAATGGGGGAAACTGTGTGATCTACAGGGGAGAGGGCGAAATCCTCTCTGGATGTGATGGGAGAAGGAAAAATTTATGAAGTATTGATTTTAACAGAGCAGTTTTAGCTTCAAAAGTGTGTTATATATAGTAGACGCTCTTTAAATTATATAGGCCATGCGCTGCATAAAATTAAAACTGCTCTGCTAACAAAATCGCCTCAAATTTTAAAGTTCTGCGAGGAAAAATTGAGATGGAAGTGAAGTAAAATTAATTACACATGTTCATTTAAAAGTAATTTATTAGGATAAAATTTATTTAAGAAAAAAAAATTCTACATTATGTAAATTTTGTAATATCTTTACTCCCAAAGTTTATTTATTTAATTGCACTTGTAATATCTGAATAGGATTATAACAATTTTTTTAGAAAAATATTATGAAAATGAAACAAAAATAAAATTAGGTAATGCATGCATAATAAATACTATGGAAAAAAAATTATTTTTTTTACATGAATGAATAATATGTATAATTTTAATTGATGTGAATGTCAAATTAAATAAAAACATGTTAATTAGAAACTTAGTGTTTTGTAAATTTAAATAAATTGCATATAGGTTACAAGTTAGTCTTGAGATGTCTTAAAATTATTTAACAACGTGTTAATTAAAAACTTAGTATTTATAAGTCAAGTTTAATTCTTTAAATAATTAAGTCATGTTTTGTGAAAAAACAAATTAGTATCAAAGTTGCATGGGACACCTGTATCAATCATCCTTGACCAACCATATGTACCGCCTAAATGGCAGTTATTACAATGGTATTGATAAAATTTATAAAAATATAATGCTATAACATTTTATTATGCATTATTAAATAATTTTGACAAATTAAATTGTATAGTTGTACATGCATGTTGCATCAATGACTTATGTCAAACATGCATGATCATAGAACATCAACTCTTGTTGAGTGAGTTAATGAAGGAACAAAGACAAACGTCGTCCGTTGGTCGATCGGAACCGTTCAAATGAAAGAGTGTTCCATTAATTTCATTGTTGGTAAGTTTGATCTAATTTGATGTTCATTTACATATCCATCCAAGTGACATGATATAATGATATCGTAGGGCTATAAATACTAGACATTGGACCGAACCTTATAATTGTTGGAACTCCAATTTTTTTTTCGTTTTTAAGGTTCCTGGTACTAACTTGATCATTTTAAAATAAATTAAGAGTTATTTTATTACAGATCGACCGTTGAATGCTCATGCGGAAATCAACGGCCCACAATTTTTGGCTCAATTTGAAGAGGCTACAAATAATGAAATTCTATAAAATTGTTAACGGTTGTTATGATTCGTAAATAGAAAATGTAAAAAACTAGTTTTTAATTTTTATTTAATTTTTTATATTTAATTTTGTACAAGTGTTTAGAATCATATTAGAGTTGTGAATATGAGCCGTATAATCTGTGATGAAGCGTACATATTATCAATGGATTTCAATTTCATTTTCCTCTTCTTTTTTGCGCCACCCACAGTGAATGAATTTTGGGTTTTCCCTCTTCTATTTGCCTAAAATTTCATTTCCCTCTCGAATTTGGATCTCCTAAATTAACCCAATTTTGATTATGAATCTGGACTGTTCAATTTGTTTTCACACGAATACTGAAGGGACCAGATTCTGATCGAACGGTCCAGCTGAAAAGTAAAAATATGAGTTACTTTAGAGATATGGACCCCTATCGAACTCCCTCTCCAATCGAGAAATAAATCTGCTGCGATTCCAAAGAATCGCAGGGACCTTGCTTTTCCGAATCCAACTGTTTATATATTTTGAGATTCGTGTATAACAAATAACTGTTTTTGAGATTCGTGCATTTCAAAAAATTAATGGTTGGATTTAGAAAACCAGGGTCCCTGCGATTCTTTGGAATCGCAGCAGATTTATTTCCCCTCAGATCGATCACAAAAAATTGCTCGAGTTCTCTTTCCATCTCCTCCCGAGTCCCGACCAAACCTAGACCCCCGCCTCCCTCCGTCTCTCCTCTCTCTCTCTCTCTTCGCTACTTCCTCTCCACCTCTCCCTTCATCCCGCCTTTCTCTTGCGCTTGTGCCCACCCTCTCCGCTCCGACAGCGCTCGTCTCCTCTCTCTGTCTCTCCTCCGCTCCGTCTCCTCTCTCCAGCCGTCTCTCTTCCGCCATCTGTCTCCTCTCTACTGCCGGGTAAGTCTCCTCTCTACTGATTGTTAGATTTATTTCTCCCGCGGAACAACTTTGTTTATCAATTTAACATCGATGCCATAAATTTTAAGGGGGTCAACAAGGGCTTGCGGTTTGCTATAACTTTCAATTGATCAACTAGTGGTTTAGAGAGACTGCTGCCCTTCTCTTCCTCGAATTGTTTAGTCTACGCTTCTCTTGTCTTTCTGTAAGTGTCTATTTTTTCTTCTTCTTCTTTTGTCTTCCCTGAACTAGATTGTTTAAGCTATACACTGAGGGATTATTTACTGTTTCATAGAATTCAAGGTTGGTTAGATGCTTTCTGCAAATCTCTTAAACTGTTATTATTTGTTAACAATCTGTTTCATTAACATCCCTCTAATGGGTTCTGTTTAGTCTGTGCTATGTGAGTAATTGTTAAATATTAGATAAATTATTCTGCAACTAGAGCACTACTATTGGTTTATGTTAAATGAAAAAGATACAAGTAATCTCTCTTTTTTATTGAGTCTATGTTAGTGTTTAAATGAAAAAGATACAACTATATAATAGCCGTATCGTATCCTCCATTTTTGGATAAAGTGGTTTGGTAATAATTTTTTATGTGTAGAAACATCAGTTGATGGATTCAGGTCAAGTGGATGAAAAACTAAAAGAGAGGCGGGGTTGGGAAGTCGCTACTCACAACCTTGGTACCGGCTGGCTTCTACGGATTCAAGCATATTCGGGTAATTAATAAATCCCCTTTTCGGTTATTGCTTGATTTTTCTGTGATGCCTTCTATGGCTGTTTTTGTTTCATATTGGGCTCGGTTTTGATTTGTGTGAATGTGGTTAAGCCATTCGTGGCTCTCGAACCCTTTATGCTTTTTCTTATGTATGATCCACTGGTACCGGTTCAGACCTGAACTGGTACATGTCCAATTGTCATACCTAATTGCAATTAAAGTTGTTGAAATAGTAAGTTGGTTCAGCCATGTTTATTATGTAGGTATATGTTTGAGAGTTTGGGTAGGGTATATGTTCTACTTCACTTGGAAGTAAAGGGGGTGATTTTGAGGTTAATTTTTTTTACCAATTTCTTAATGTAATATTTAAACTATGTTGATTTTTGTGATTTTGAGATGATATTTCACAGTTTCAATTGGATTTTAGTCTCTTTACTAGTATTTAGCAAATTGAAGTACAAATGTTTCTTTTTTACAACTCTAGTGTCAAATGATTAGAAATGTTCTAATAATTATTATTTAAACTCTAGTGTGAAACGATTTGAGATGCACTAATTTAAAAAAAAAGCTTTCATTGTATGTACTGGTACGATTATCCTTCTGTGGATCTGATTTGACACTGGTACCAGTGTCTTTTTTGTGCACGGGTATGAATTTGTACCAGCTCCTGTACTGACCTGGTATATTAACCAGAAATTATATATATATATTAAAACTTGACAGCGACTGTCAAGGGTGATTGTATTGATAAATAGTATCTGTTACATCCATAGAAAATAAAATTACAAGAATGAAAATAGTAGAAATAAAAAGAATACAAGTAAAAGACCAAACACAACCCTAGCTTAGCAAGCAAGGCTCGCTCCAGCCGGCACCTAGCAGTATTTATTCCACATTCTCTCATGAAAACATCTATTTACAATCACACTGGTCTTATATTCTGTTCTCCAAAGATTACACTGTTGCGGTGTTTCCGTATGTGCCAGACTGTGCACAGGAAGTATGCAGCCCAGGTGTTACGCTTCCATTCTCTCCTTGGCCTCGCAGCTTTCCAGGAATCTAACCACGTGTTCTGTACCGAGTCGGTCAGTACCATGATTTTCTTTCGTAACAAGGTTGTTATTGTAGCCCATACCGCTTTGGCATAAGGACATGTAAATAAAAGATGCAGCGCAGTCTCCCTTGTACCCAAAAATTATAAAAGAAGCACATACCCTTAATTGCAATTAAACCTAGATGCCTCACATGATTGTGGGTCATAATCATTATTTATTACTCTTTTTAGTAGGTGTCCCTCTAGATTTCATAATTATTATTTGATAATGACAATTATAACAACAAGTACTGAGTGATTCCACTTGTAACTGATACAAGGAGCAGTAATCGGTACTAATTCATTCCACTGGGGTTCAATTACATAGACTACCTCTTTCAAGGGATCTAAATATCGACCTTCTCTATATGGTTCATGGTGATGTGATTGCTCTATGGTCCTTAATGATCAGCTATTATGTTACTGGTAATTCCAATTTCTAACTCAGAACTGACAAAAATATTTGTGCTTTTGGTTCTTCTATGTTAATACTGGGCAATACATTTATAAGTTCAACAAACTTTATTCATATTAAAGACCTATCACTTCTAGCAATACTCTTTAGCTCAACAATACCTTCACTAATGCACCTGTTGTAGATGTTCCAATTAATGTAATTGTGCTAAAGTTGGTTCAATGAATTTTAATATTTAAACATTTTGTTTATTGCTCTTTCTCAGTAGAGATAAGAGCATTGAGAAATGAGTTTGATTTTTCTATTGTTTTTTCATTGCTGGTATAATTTGATTCAGTTGATGAACTGTATTAAATTTTTGAGATTATTAAAGCTTATATTTTGGTAATTTCTCATGGATGTAGGCTGCTGACTGTATTTTCCTTTGATTTTGTGTACAGGTGCTAGGGTACCAAGAAGTAGTCATTTGTTGGGTCACATACAGGATGCTCAAAAGGCAGCACTGTTTAGCTGAGGAGGCTATCACTAGATTAAGCAAATCCAGCATCTTGTCTCAATTATTCGCTTTTGACGAGATATTTAAAGAAAATTCGTTCTTTGCCTTTGTCCTATATATCTTTTGATCAAATTAATTAGTAACTTCCTTCAGGTTGGCAAGATAGATGTAAAGAGGACATATTTTACTGGGTATTTTTATAGAGCATTTAAATTGCTCCTTGGTTTCTTCTTTAGATTAGTATATAGGTGCACTGTGTAGTAGGTTTTATATTTTCCTTTTTCCTGTTGAGCTTGTTAATTGGTAACTAACTATGTTAATCTTTTGTTTCTTCATGTCACCTAATTAACATTGTGCTTTTCTTATTAGGTAGAATTATTTTCTAATTGAAGTCTTCAAAGAAGAATAGATAAGAAGAATTCAACTTCAATGTTAAAATGAAAGAATTGCTTTAATAAATCATATGACAACAAATGTTCATTTAATTTCAAATAAGAACAATCTGAAAGCAAATAATATACACTGCCTAAAAGCCCACAATCACCAAGTCGCTGATGTGGCATTCAAATGCAAGTTACATGGGTAAGCCCTCTCAAATGAATTTTCTTTGAATTTCGTGCTGTCATTATTTTTCTATTGTTAAATTAGTAGTTGTCAGAATAACCAGACTTCTTACAAGGGTAGTGTAGGACTTCTTACAAGGGCCTTCAGAATAAAATAATAAAAACGGAATCTTCAAAACTTGTTACAAGGGTAAGCCCTTGCAACTGTTTTGTCTCAAATCTTTAGACTTATTACAAGGGCATGGAATGAGGTTTTTGCAAGGACATTCATTAAAATATAATATCTGGCTCTGCTAGCGGGTCACGGGTCTTCAATTATTATTTGCAAGAGTAGATAAGAGACAATTTCAAGGGTAAACATCAAATCTTTTGCATGCGTTACTTTTTCCAAGGGACACCCTTGCAACAGGTTTTCTTGTGTCAGAAATGCCATTTCTTTTGCAAGGGCCGTTCACACTCTTGCAACAAGTAAGTGCTACTCTTGCAAAAAGTCCAAATTCTAGTAGTGATATGTGTATAAATAATAAGTGAGATTTATATATATGTGCTCGGTGAATCCCAAATATGGAAGCGATTTCATATATTTATATTGTAAAGTGTGTAATTAATTAATAGAGTTATATAGATTTGTGCCAAAAGCTAGTATTCATGTAATTAATTAATAGAATTATATAGACTTGCATGTTGCATGCAGTAACAAGGAGAGTGGTCAAGCAACCCCACTTTACTCTAATTTTTTATCACTTAATTTATATTCAGATTTTACAAAAAACTTTCTAGGTACTAGAGAAGTGTGAAATTTTAGGAACTATAGGGCACATACATAAACTCGACATATCCAGTTACAGGGAGTCAGATTCAAAAGTTGTAGAATCGTATTCTTACAATAACAGTAGGCCTCGTCTTTTGGGCCCTTGGATTAAATAATTATACTAAGTTTACATGCATGTGTTTTGCTAGTTTTTACTTAAAAAAATAGAATTGAAGTTTAAATACTAGCTTACTTAAAAAAATAGAATTAAAGTTTGAATGCACCAGTTCTATATTAACTATGAAAGAGAGAAATTACATACCATCAGCCTTGCTCTGTTCCAGGGTTCGAGCAGCCTTGCTACAAGGCAATATGAGACAGCTACTGACAAATAGGAAAAGAATGCAGAGAACTGGAAGAGCTCTTGTTATTGGCATATTTGGAATTAGTTTTATCCTGCTTTCTATTGTCATAGCATACAGCTGGTACCCTCGAAGGATTCATTCCTATATATAGACATTTCAAGGCAAGAAATTAATTGAAAATTTATGTGGATACGATTTAGCTATTATGTGTCCATATGCAATCTATTAAAACCTGTAGACGTTTCTACTATGGTATCTCTTCCGTTTAGCTCAGGTCAATGCAACCTTTCAGCACGCTTGTCGTTAGTCATGGGGCTTTTTTTCAATATTTGGCTATGCATGTACAAGTCAGGATCTTTTGTAGTTTGACATCGATTGTGATTTTAATTTGTTTGATTAATTGACTGAAGACAATTCTCTCCTACAGATATGGTAGCAAATGGATTGGCCTTTGTTTTTCTCTATAAGTAAAAATGGTTGGACCATCTTTTTTTTTTTTCAATTAGACATGGTATATATTTACACAAGTTGTTTGTATGGACTTCGAGTGTTTATCTCCAAGTTTGGCTTCTGATCCAGCCCACTGGGAGCAGCCCAATTATTGTTCATTGGGCCCACATAACATTTACTACTCTTTCATATTCGCCCAGAGAAGCACATATTAATTCATTTTCCAAGAGCGTAGCGTTCTTGGAACGCAAATCGGTCCGATGACCGTTTGGAACCATCCGATTCGCTATTATTCATGCGTGCTTCATATGCATGAATATTGAAGCAGTAAGCAAGGACATTGAAGAGGAACGCACGGATCATGAACCGAATTGGATCGTTCCAAGCAGGTTAAATTTGGATCCAGCCAAAGTTCATATAATAAAAATTTAATGATTTTTTTACTTAAATTTGTTTTTACATCATAATTAAAATGAGAAACAGGGAAACGGACCCTTATAAAGAACTGGATTTAAAAAATAAATACTTTTTCCAAATTCTGTGTTGTAGAGAATCATTCACAGAGGTGAGGTGCTGCAGAGTCTATGATACATCACAATTATTTATTTCAACCAACATAATTACTTAAGCATACCAAAATTAGAGTCAAGTGGGGCTGCTTGACTCTCTCCTTGTTACTGCATGCAAACCTATGTAACTATTAATTGTACGCATTACAATATTAATATATGAAATCCCCTTCTCAGCACATGCATATATATAATTCTCACTTATTATTTATACAAGTACATAAATACGTTGTTGCATTCTTCTTGCATGCTCTTAATCTTTCATGTAACCAGTCATCATTCTTCTAGGGCTTTGCTTCAGGAGGACAATTTGTTCTATAATACATATTGCACTTTTTTTTTTACCAAAAAAAGTACATACACCAGCTATTAATTAAGAAAGAGAAAGATTACTTACTACCATCCTTGCTCTCTTCTAGGGTTCGAGCAGCCTCAATAGAAGGCAATATGAGCAAGCCAGTGAAAAATTTCTACTATGAAATTTCTTCCGTTGACCTCTGGTCAATGCAACTATTCAGCACACTTGTCATTAGTTATGGTGCATTTTTCATTTTTTGGCAATGCATGAACAAGTCAGGATCTTTTGTAGTTTGACAACGATTGTGATCTTAATTTGTTGGAATTTTTAACTGAAGACATTTCTCTCCTTAGATAGGGTGGCGGCAAGGGATGGCCTGTAATTTTTCTCTACAAGTAAAAATGTTTAGACCATTATTTTTCTTCATTCCAATTAGAAATGGAAAAATGGTTGGAAAGCTGAACAACAACCCGACAAAAATGGAAAAAAAATTCAGTTGAACTAGTTGGAGGACTGATTCAGGGATGATGGCTTGGGGGCCATAACATTTCTCAAATAGATATGGATACGATTTAGCTATTGTCTCTGTCCGTATCCAATATGTTTACACCTCTAGCAAGTGTATTGCAAAAACACTGCATGCCGGGTACACATGCTGGCACGCATGACTAAGGACACGCACACAGGGACGGATGCAGGATTTTAGCCAGGGAGAGGCATGAATCGGATTCAAATAGCTTATTGGGTTCAAACCCATTAGCTTCACGACCCGTTCTGTTGGGGGGCATTTGTTGAATCCTAAAAATTTGAGAATTCATTTAAGAAATTTATCCAATGAATTTCTTAGAAAATTGGTCGATTCAATGTCTTAAAACCTAATTTTTTGAAATTCACAAAAATAAGATTTGCATTTAATTTATTGAAAATAAAATCCATCGTAATATTCTACGCGTTAAACCGAGAATTTTGATATTAAGAACGCGAAAAATCTCTAAAAGATTGATTTTATATTGATTTTACAATATTTAACGCACATTTGGGTGCAACTTGGGTTTAGTTGATGCCCATCCGACCAGTGGGGCCCACTGTCATAGAGGAACCATGTCAATTAATTTGAACTCCTCATTTAATGTGACCCCTTCATTTTGGGTACACCCACATCCATAGACCAAAGCATGAGAAGACATGGGGCTCACCATAAACCAAGCCTACCCGAAAATTAAAATAAAACAAGAAGCATTCTATTGGGTCAATGACATGTGGGAGCTCTTTGTAAGACTCCTCTCTCTCCTTTGATATCCGAAAATTGGCCTAAAGAAAAGGACTTTTTAGAGCTACAAAATTCAAGAGAAAGAGGGAAGCCCGTGGCTTATTCTCACCAGCAATGAAGACTCAAGAGAGAAAGAACCAAACCCGTTTTTCTCCAGGTTGGGGCAACCTAATTTTCGTGGAGGGCAACATAGAACTAGACCCGTTTTTCTCTATTAAATTTCAAAATCCAGGGGGGGCAGTTGCTGCCCCCCCTGGGCCAATGTGGGTCCGCCCCTGATGGCACAACATGGCACGTCTTGCTAGACGTGTCGTGTCCTTATCTTTGTTTTGTCATAATTTTTCTAAAATCGATACGTTTAAACACGACATGTCTAAACATGGGTACGCACAACACGTCTAAGTACTGACATGGCATGTCGAGACACGGATACGACACGACACATTTAAATAAAAACTAAAATTCACAAAAAAAAAATATACTACAAAATAAAAACTAAATTTTACTCAGTAATATTTGCTCAAATTATACCAAAACAAATATACTACAAAATATTTAAATAAAAACTAAAATTCAAAAAAATAAATGTAATTTAATTTATTTCTGATTTTTTGTACATTAATACACATTTTAAAGTAACAAATTATCAAGATCTAAAAAAAAACCAGCACGGTACGTCTAAGTACCGGCACAACATGTAAAAGAATGTCATACCAAACTGTTTTGTGCCATTAAATGTGTTGTGTTCATCTCCTGTACTGTGCAGCATGGCACATCTAGAAACTTCAATGTGTTAGCACGGCATGGCCTCGTTTCAGGCACGCCAAAACACGGTACGCCGAAACACAGTTCGGTATGGCCGCAATACCCTACTCTTGGCCTTTCAACTATGATATCTTTTCAGTTTACCTCTAGTCAATGCAACTTTTCAGCATGCTTGTCGTTAGTTATGGTGCAATTTTCAATTTTTGGCAATACAAAAACAAGTTAGGATCTTTTGTTGTTTGACAACGATTCTGATTTTAATTTGTTGGAATAGTTGACTGAAGACATTTCTCCCCTTCAGATAGGGTGGCAAGGGATTGGCCTGTAATTTTTTTCTACAAGTAAAAATGGTTGCACTATCTTTTAGTGTTTGTCTCCCAGTTTGGTGTCTGATTGTAAAAAAATGATATCAAGCAGATGCAAATCAGCTGGGCCGGACCAATTAGTGTGATACTGTGGGATCTATGTCATGTTAACAATAGCAGAATAACATTTTACTATACTCTAAGTTAACGGTACTAGCTATACATTATAATTATCCAAATAACACATATGTAAGGTATCTTTTTACAATACACGACCCCTTAAAGTAATGCTATAAATAATATTATTTGTATATATTCCTTACCTCATGATATTATTAATAATATACAAAGTAAATATGTGTTATCTTTTTATTATATTTGTTTCTTGGTCTCTTAAGTAAATTATTAATATATAACTGAATTTTAGTTATATTATATGTATTATAAATCTACTTTACCGGAGCCATAACATATCATTAAAAAAAAATAATCTACTTTATTTAAAAGAAGCACCAGATCATAATAAATATCAAGGGACTATTTAAGTAGAAAATATCAATTTTTATACTTTATTTATATTTTTTATAAAGACAGTAAAGAAAAGATAATCTTTATTAATTTTTTTATTGATCAGACATTTGGTGCCCACTTCCTTTAATTAGCCCAGTGGCATGATTGCATCAATTCGAACACCTTCATAATCCATCTGAACAGATTAAAAGAAAAGATAAATAGTTGAGTGACGTGGTGCATTGCTTCACTTTGACCATAGGGCAACAGTGAAAATGAAATCATTGAAGAAAATAACAACAAGGCTTAACAATGCGTAGAAATTTGGTACAAACCTTATTGTTGGACTACAATTGTATTTGTATTTTGTATTTGTATTTTGTATTTGCAGATCACTACAGATATATAACAGATGTAAAACTACAACAAAAATAAGCATTTCACAACAATACCATACAAAAAAATAATATTACTAAATCTTTATTTGAAACTGGTTGCTTTCACGGAGGAAATTGAAACTGGTTGCACTTTCCCTTTTGCCCTTTGTCGAAAAGAGAACTGTCACGGAGGGAATTGGTTTGCTTTCATTTTTCTTTGTTGTAATTCAAAGAAACAGTGTATGTCATTTCTTATATCAATCCGAAAAAATTTCAGTTAGGTAAGAATGCTATCAAATACAAACAAAAGGAAATTCTACGTATAAAAAAGGATTTCATATTTTATAATTGGACTATTAGGTCAGACCGCTGGGCTCTTGAAAAAATAATTTAATATGGGCTTCTCTAGTTTTTAAATAAGATTAGTAATTGTTCTGTGGGCCCTGATGGGCACCTAGTGGGCTGATTTTAGTGGCCCTGATTTGCTATTTGGAACATTAATTTCTACCAAAAAAAAAAAAGAACCTTATAAAAAGAGAGCTCATAAAATGGTTATTTATTGACAGCCTTCATTGTTCCCAACTTAATTTACATTTTCAGGTTAAGATTCACTCAAAAAACTCTCTTAGTTATCTCGAAATTCTGGTTTCTTTTGTCTTCATAAGTTAAATGTTATCCCACACAAAAAGGCCCAAAATCTCAATTTCACTTGAAAAAAGTAACTACAATCCAGACAACATGTTTATTTATTTTTTATGCTGGATTTTAGCAAGTAAATATACAGGCAAAAAGAAAAAAAAATATATCATCTCATATTTGCGAAGGATAATTATATTTAGGAATGGCTCTGAAAATCGGAATTGGATTCGGAATTGGTTACTTGACTGTGGAATCGGAATCGGATAAATCAGCCCGAATTGGCCAAATCGGATCAGAAACTGAATTTTTATAGTAGAAGCTTATATTGTAAGAAAAAAATAGAAAAAAATTGTTAAAATATAATTTGTCAGAAAAATTAAGTTAAGACAAAAGATTACACTCAAACAATTCCACTAATATAATATAACAAAAGAATTACAATTAGAACATATTTTTTTTTACTGTCAAAAGCTATGACGACCTGGCTAGATCATCTCGTCATCCTATGTATTAAAATATAAAAGGGGATATTGTTGTATTGAGGAAAATAATAAATACATTAATGTGATAACAATCAAATTAATTTGTACTAAAATTACTTTAAAAAAATTATCTAATTCTAAAATAAAATAGATAAACTAAAAAAACTAACTAATATTTACAAAGGAGAAATAAATGTTTTAATTTCTACTTTTATATTTTCAGAACAATCAAATTTCTAATCTAGTAATCCCATAATCCCATCCTTTACTTTAGTCAAATAAAACAAAAAAAAAAACCACTTTGAGTGTCAACAGCTGTACACCCTTGTCTATTTTAGTAAAACATTACAACAATTTGTCAACCTCCAGCCAATTTTGGTCCGACTCGGCCGAGTCACGTCAAAATCGGCAGATTTTCCCATGATTCTTGCGGAACTGAGAGAGCAAGAGAAAAGGGTAATACAGAGAAGGAAACCGTTATTGTTCAAGGAAATAGGAAAATTGTCCTCTTCAATATCCGTGGGTACTCCTTCAATATTTTGGCATATCAAGCACGCACAAATAATGAAGCGAATCGATCGTACAATATTGGAATGATAATCCATATCAAAAATTTCATGGTAATATTTTTGTTTTCTAACTTTTCTTTTTCTGTTTGATTTCGTTTTCTCGGAAGAGAGAATATTGATGAGAGAGACAGAGACACGATAAATAAATGTTGTTTGAGTTTCTTTATTTATTTGATTCGTTAGAATTCTGAAACGAGTGGATGAAATGAATTTTCAATTAATCCACTTTGAAAATTGCTGATCCACTGTGAACAGTAAAAAACAGTAAAATTTTCTGGACCACCGGATCAGTGACTTTCAAAGTGGCTTAAAAAATAGTAAAAGAAGTTCCAAAAACTGTAAAATTTAGTCTCCAAGCACATTTCAATATTTAGAACATGTTGAACGGTTTGAATTGGTTGTTTGAATTTTCAAAAATAAAAATATGGCCCGAAGTAAAGAGGGGGTTTTACTTTGCAAAGCACAATAGCCCATCTATATATATATATAAAGGCGGTAAGCCCTTTTCATTAAAGAAACATAAAACTGAGTACATTAAATAGGGAGGAAATGCTTATATGCATTCCTACCTTATAAAAGTGCCAAAATCAGATGAAAACCATAACACTAAGAGAAACCTACTACTATGACAAAGTAGCAATGTTCCAAAAGCATAGCCAACAAAATATTGCATATATACCGTGACAGATAAATTTTGGTACAAAATTTTTGAAGGTAATTAAGAACCTGGAGTTACATATTCCTTCCTTCGTCAAATCATATAAGCAGAAATATATGATTAATAAAGGAGGGGTGCGCGCATGGGAGCCACATGCAACGAAAGGGTTTTAAAATTAAATGATTGGTTTTCTTTATTTTTATTTTTATTTTAATTGAAATGGATATAAATAAAAATAAATCCGGTTATTATAAATTTTGGACGGTTACCATTTGTAACATTAAAATGCCAAAATAGAATAACTAAAATAGAATATGTTAATATATTTTTTATCACTCAATTTATATTCATTTTTTCCCACGGAGACAAAATATACTATATTCAATAGTATATATAAAATATTGTAAGCATAAATAATAATGACTTAATTTTTCGGGATGTTACAAAAAACTTACTAGGTACAACAAGTGAAGTGTGAAATTTTAGGAACTATAGAGTACAATCCTTCAATTGTTTTAATTGGATTATAGAGCACACATTTCTGAATGGTCCAAACTAGATGATAGATTTCTGGACAACATTTTCTGAATGCTCCAAACTAGATGATAGAGATTTTGGCTTATTTCCTTTTCAATCTCTTTTTGCTCTGTTGTCATTCAGTGGCTTGGATCGTACAAAAGGATATGTGGTGTAGCTCACAAATATAAAATTACATAAGAAACACGTGATCAGTTTTTATGGTCCAAACTAGATGATAGAGATTTTGGCTTATTTCCTTTTCAAGCTCTTTTTGCTCATAAGAAACACGTGATAAGTTGTCATTCAGTGGCTTGGATCGTACAAAAGAATATGTGGTGCAGCTAATAAATTGAAATTGAATAAGGATATGTGGTGTAGCTCATAAATATAAAATTAAATAAGAAACACGTGATCAGTTTTGATGGTCCAAACTAGATGATAGATTTCTGGACAACATTTTACAAATGCTTACAAATTAAGATACATTTTCTGAATTCTCTCCAAGAACAAATTAAGGTTTGTGACCACCCATAAATACTCCCGGCCTCCTGATTCGAATTTATAAAAAAAACATATATTGATATATACAAGCTCACACCTAAAAGCAAAAGCCATGGCTTTTTTCATTTACCAAAGCATTCTCCTCTCCCTTGCTGTCCTTCTCTTCATCAAACAGCTTCTTTCTCACACTAAAGATAGCAAGAACAAAAAACTCCGACCGAGCCCACCGGCACTCCCGATAATCGGTCACCTCCATCTCTTAAAGAAACCCCTCCACCACACTCTGGCTTCCATATCTGAAAAATACGGCCCAGCAACCTTTCTTAAATTCGGTTCCCGGCCCGTCCTTGTCATCTCCTCTCGCACCTTGGCCGAGCAATGTTTCACTACCTATGACATGGCTTTCGCCAACCGACCACATGTGCCATCTATGAAACACGCCACCTTCGACTACAATCACATCGCCGTAGCCAACTATGGACCACATTGGCGTAATGTTCGCCAGATTGCAGTTACAGAGTTTTTCTCTGCACAGCGGCTGCACGCATCTTCAGATGTTAGAGTCGGGGAGGTTCATGACATGGCCTGCCGACTCTTTCGTTCCTGGAATGATTCTGCTGGTTCAAAGGGTTTGAGTTATTTTGAGAAAGTTGATCTCAAGGAGAAGCTCTTTCAGCTATCTGTTAATGTGATGATGGTAATGATTGCTGGCAAAAGGTTCTACGGAGACAACATTGAGGATTTGGAAGAGACCAAAAGGTTCAGAGAGACAGTGGAGGAGTTCTTTTCCTTGGCCTACGGTTCAAATACAGAGGACTACCTGCCAATTCTCAAGTTTCTTGGCATGGCAAAAGCGACCAAGAAGCTAAATCATTTGGCTGACTTGAACAAAGAAATGGCACAGAAGCTCATCGACGAGCATCGGAAACTAGGAGCCCAAAAGAAAGGTAGCATGATCGCAAATTTGCTCGAGCTGCAGAAGGAGAACCCGGAAAAATACAACGATGCAACTATCCAGATAATTGCAGTGGTGAGTAATAATGGACTGCTGTTTTCATTGTTATATATACTTAGAAGTTAGAACAAAAAATTTAAAAATATTAAATCCTCCAAAATAAATATGATTTGTTCTTTTACTAAATATGACTTATTCTGATTTTTTTATTGTTTGCTAACTGACATTACCACTTCTATTACAGAGCTTATTGCAAGCAGGAACTGATATCATATCCAATACAGTAGAATGGGCAATCACTCTTCTCTTAAACAATCCTGACGTACTCAAGAAGGCATCAGCTGAGATCGATGCACATGTCGGTAACAAGCGGCTCGTTCTAGAATCTGATATGCCCAACCTGCAATATCTTCTTTGCATCCTCAATGAGGTGCTCCGCCTCTATCCCGGTGGCCCGCTTCTCGTACCACACGAATCTCGGGAAAATGTTTTTATCGGAGGGTACGAAATTTCACAAGGTACAATGCTTTTGGTCAATGCTTATCACATTCACAGAGACCCGAGTCTGTGGGACGAGCCGATCAAGTTCATGCCTGAGAGATTTGAAAGTGGTAAAACAGAAACCAAGAAGACGATAACGTTTGGAATGGGAAGGAGGAGGTGCCCGGCTGAAGGCCTAGCGATATGCGAAATCGGACTTATGTTAGGGACCCTCATTCAGTGCTTTGATTGGCAAAGGATTGGAGATGAACTCATAGACACGAGTGAAGGTTCTGGTTTGACTCTTTCAAAGGCTGTTCCTCTCGAAGCCATGTATCGTCCACGCAAATTCATGATGGATGTTCTCTTCACCTTATAAAATGTGGCGCTAAAATCGATCTACCTGTTATATTTGGTTTAATCCTTTTTTTATTTGCTCATCTTTGTTGTATGGATTGTTTGTTGCTATATATTTAAGTGTTAGTTACTTCATTTGATGTAAAATGCATTGCACTGTTGTATCCTAAAAAGTTGCTATTTAATTTACAATTATGAATTAGCAATTTTTGAACAAATAAAACGCTTGAAAGGTACCAATTTTGTACATGGGCACATCTAAATAAATTCAATTTCTTATATTAAAATTCATTGTAATATTCTACATTTTAGACCATGAATTTTAATATAAAATTCAAGCAAAATCTCAAAGAAATTAATTTTCCACAAATAAAACAAGTGCTAGATACCTTCCTGGGTGCAAACAGCGGGCTGTACTTGGAAAAACAATACCATAAGCCACTTTGGGTACAACTTGCGATACGCAAAGGCGCTCTGACCAGAGGGGACCCACAAATCAGTGAACCATGATGTTTTTCGCTGGGTTCAAGAAATAGACAGACTGGGTTTAATGAGATTAAGCTTGGTGCACCAACTGTCAGCAGCGCGATCCACATGAACCGTGCTCACACACCAGTCGAATCTAGTCGACAACACCTCAACGCTATTCAAATTGCGTGCACCAGGAACATCTACACCGAGTTTAAGTCTAGTACATGGCACACGTGAAACAGGCGCACCTAAACCAAACCACCAGTGGTGCGGGCCGTTGAATTTAAAAGAAATGGGTCGCCGACAAGGGGACCCACCATGTCAGCTCTTTCTTCTTCCCTGTCCTCACGCCAGGAGCTATCTTAAACCACGAAATTCGATAGAGAGGAAGGGAATTAAAGCCTGAGCTCAACTGGAGCCGATAAGACACTGCTTCCTCTACTCTCTTCTGCTTAACCTCACAAAAGAAGATCTCTCGTTAAGTCGAATTTTGACCAAATAGTAATGAGAAACAAAATGCAAATAGGTTGGTTCAAGCAAAATTGAAACTTGGGAGCTCGAAGGAATGTCTCCCACACCACGAAGAGACAAATGAAAGTGTCAATTTGACAAGGGAAGTTCAAATTGAATTGACACACAAGTGAGATAGGGTTGGAGTTGAATATAACCTGGACTCGCCAAATTGGCTACTGAGAAGGTGTATTGCATCCCGGAACACATTAAGGAGCAGAGAATGCTGCGACACTTGCTGTCCTTGTCTCATTGACTACGGCACAGGTATCGAGGCAAGCATATTTTTCGGCTCGGTGTACCGCCGATACATCATAAAATAGCTTATACAACTATTGAAAAGTTGATGGTCCCTAGGACACACGTCACTCAACCGCTGGAAGCATCCAAAACAGGAAATTCTTCTCCAGAAGTTATGAAATCAAAGGCTAAGAAGCAATGCACCATGTCCAAATCAAATTATGAAAGTGGATTATGAAGGCTAAGAAGCATTGCACCACGTCACTCAACTATTTATCTTTTCATTTAATCTGTTCAGATGGATTATGAAGGTGTTCTAATTGATGCAATCAGGCCACTGGGCTAATTAAAGGAAATGGGCACCTAATGTCTGATCAATAAAAAAATTAATAAAGGTTACCTTTTCTTTACTGTCTTTATAAAAAATATAAATAAAGTATACAAATTGATATTTTCTACTTAAATAGTCCCTTGATATTTATAATGATATGGTGCTTATTTTAAATAAAGTAGATTATTTTTTTTCAATGATATTTTATGGCTCTGGTAAAGTAGAATTATAATACATATAATATAACTAAAATTCAGTTATATATTAATAATTTACTTAAGAGACCAAGAAACAAATATAATAAAAAGATAACATATATCTACTTTGTATATTATTAATAATATCATGAGGCAAGGGATCGTGTATTGTAAAAAGATACCTTACATCTGTGTTATTTGGATAATTATAATGTATACCTAGTACCGTTAGCTTAGAGTATAGTAAAATGTTATTCTGCTATTGTTAACATGACAAAGATTCCACAGTATCACACCAATTGGTCTGGCCCAGCTGATTTGCATCTGCTTGATATCATTTGTTTGACAATCAGACGCAAAACTTGGAGATAAACACTAAAAGATAGTCCAACCATTTTTACTCGTAGAGAAAAATTACAGGCCAATCCCTTGCCACCCTATCTGAAGGAGAGAAATGTCTTCAGTCAACTATTCCAACAAATTAAAATCACAATTGTTGTCAAGCAACAAAAGATCCTGACTTGTTTATGTATTGCCAAAAATTGAAAAATGCACCATAACTAATGACAAGCATGCTCAAAAGTTGCATTGACTAGAGGTAAACTAAAAAGATATCATAGTTGAAAGGCCAAGAGTAGGGTATTGCGGCCATACCGAACTATGTTTCGGCGTACCGTGTTTTGGCGTTCCTGAAATGAGGCCATGCCATGCTAACACATTGAAGTGTCTAGACGTGCCATGCTGGACAGTACCGGAGATGAACACAACACATTTAATGGCACAACACAGTTTGGTATGACATGCTTTTACATGTCGTGCCGGTACTTAGACATACCGTGCTAGTTTTTTTTAGATCTTGATAATTTGTTACTTAAAAAATGTGTGTTAATGTTCAAAAAATCAGCAATAAATTAAATTATATATTTTTTTTTTGTAAATTTTAGTTTTCATTTAAATATTTTGTAGTATTTTTGTTTTGGTACAATTTGAGAAAATATTACTGAGGACTAAAAAAAAATTGAAATTTTATTTTGAAACGTGTCGTGTCGTATCCGTGTCTTGACATGCTATGCCAGTACTTAGACGTGCCATGCCTTACCCATGTTTAGACATGCCGTGTTTAAATGTATCGATTTTAGAAAAATTATGCCAACACAAAGATAAAGACACGACATGTCTAACAAGACGTGCCATGTTGTGCCAATGTGCCGTGTCCTTAGTCATGCGTGCCAGCATGTGTACCGGGCATGCAGTGTTTTTGCAATACACTTGCTAGAGGTGTAAACAGATTGGATACGGACAGAGCCAATAGCTAAATCGTATCCATATCTATTTGAGAAATGTTATGGCCCCCCGAGCCATCATCCCCGAATCAATCCTCTAACTAGTTCGATTGAATTTTTTTTCCATTTTTGTCATGCCGTTGTTCAGCTTTCCAACCATTTTTCCATTTCTAATTGGAATGAACAAAAATAATTGTCCAACCATTTTTACTTGTAGAGAAAAATTACAGGCCATCCCTTGCCACCCTATCTAAGGAGAGATATGTCTTTAGTCAAATATTCCAACAAATTAATATCACAATCGTTGTCAAACTATAAAAGATCCTGACTTGTTCATGCATCGCCAAAAAATGAAAAATGCACCGTAACTAACGACAAGTGTGCTGAATAGTTGCATTGTCCTGAGCTCTATGGAAGAAATTTCATAGTAGAAATTTCACAGTAGAAAGTCTATATATAGGAATGAATCCTTGGAAGGTACCAGCTGCATCATAAAACAAAGCAGGATAAAACAAATTTCACTAGCTCGCTCATATTGCCTTCTATTGAGGCTGCTCGAACCCTGGAAGAGAGCAAGGATGGTAGTAAGTAATCTCTCTCTTTCTTAATTAATAGCTGGTGTATATACTTTTTTTGTTCAAAAAAAGTATTAAAACTTTAATTGACATTATAATTCAAAGAAACTCGAACCTGTATCTTTGAATTTGCTCTTAACTAATTAAGTAGCAAGCTGAAATTTTCTTTCATTAGTAATTAGATTTAAAATTACAAATCTACTTTTTCATTTCAGCCCGGGAGTATTACAGCCAAAGCCTCCATCACGCAACCCCGGCAGGTCTTACAATAGACCAAAGTGCAATATGTATTATAGAACAAATTGTCCTCCTGAAGCAAAACCCTAGAAGAATAATGCCTGGTTACATGAAAGATTAAGAGCATGCAAGAAGAATGCAACAACGTATTTATGTACTTGTATAAATAATAAGTGAGAATTATATATATGTGCCGAGAAGGGGATTTCATATATTAATGTTGTAATGCGTACAATTAATAGTTCCATAGGTTTGCATGCAGTAACAAGGAGAGAGGTCAAGCAGAAAAGTTTGGCTGAAATAAATAATTGTGATGTATCATACACTCTGCTGTCACCTCTGTGAATGATTCTCTACAACACAGAATTTGGAAAAAGTATTTATTTTTTAAATCCAATTCTTTATAAGGGTCCATTCCTCTTTTCTGTGATGCTGCTGTGAATTTGACAAAGGTTAATGGGTGTTTTGCCCACTAACAATTGTATTAATAATTAGAAATAAAGTATTTACAAAGCACTACTTACAGCTGAAGTCACAGCTAGAATAGAAGGCATAAAATATTTACATACCTCTAATCTTTTCTACTCCATGCTAGAGTAAGTATTTATATTCCTGATCTACATCTATAACGAAACTTTTATTTATGACATAGTTTAAAAAAATAAACCAAATAACCATCGTTGCTGGGTATTTCGAATTTCACCACGGTCGCACCAGCATTATGCGGACCCATTTCAGCGGGGCCACAGAATGCCGGTGCGGATCCTTAAATGGGTCCGCATAATGCCGGTGCGGACCCTGTTCTTTATAGCCAAAATTCCAGCGAAATTTCATTCCACACTCTCACACATTCTCTCTCCTAGATTAGATCTCTGATCTATAATTTTTTCTCTCTTCTTTTCAATTTTTTATTTTTATTTTTAGTAGGTTAATAATTAATTTAGAATAATTAATTTAGTTAATTTTTAATTTTAGGTTTCTTCTGTATTGGATTAAAAATGACTCTTATGGTATCCATCTATACTGGTGGGGATGTTTTAACAGGACCTAATGGGGTTTACTATAGTATCGGACCTGTTACTGTGATTCCGGTATTGCCGGGTACTGATTATGTGGGACTTAAATCGAGTATATGTCAGAATTTGGGGTTGGATGAGGGTCAGTATGACCTTAAAATTGATGTCATAATTAGCATGCCAACTAGTTCAGCACAAACCTGGTTCCAACTCTTTCCAATTCAAAATGAGAGAGTCTGGTAGGTATTGTACAACCAAACCATAAGTTTTTTGGGGTTCATACAAGATAATTGACCTATATGTGGAGGTTACCAGAGCCTGGCATTCCAACCTAGTTATGAGGTTAATCCAGGATCGTAGTCGGGGTAACTCATCCGGCTCTGGTCGGTCCCCTGTCCAAATTGACCAACCGTCTAGTCGTCGGGCCCCAGTTCAGAGGGATCAACCCTCCAGTAGTCGGCCCTTCCATTGAGCCCCACCACAGCCTGACCAGCTTTCATCTAGTCGGACCGCTCATTGGGGTCAATCTTGTGATCCGGATGAAACCGATGAAACAGTGGATCCGAAATTACTAGAGACAGGAAAATTGGAGTCATGTTGATCCTAAGGGTATGAGCGATCATAGTGATGAGGAAGATACCGGGCCTGTTCTTGGACGAGAGCGGACTTTCAGGATCGATCGCGGATAATGGATTGCGGGTTTCGGATAATGGATCGCGGGTTTCAGCACCTGATTTCAGCTTTCAATGACACATCTGGGTTTATGGAAGCAAATTCGGGTTTGTTTGGAAGGAGGGCAGAGTATGAGAATGAATTGTCTGAGGGACAAACGTATGACTCAAAAGAGCAAATGAAGAGCACAATTGCCAGGTTTCACATCCTTTGCAACAAAGAGATAAGGAATACGCACAGCAACACCACAAGAATTAGGTTCAAGTGCAATGACAATTACTGTGGTTACATACTCGCAAAGGCCACCAGTTATGGTACACAATGGCGTGTCTCCAAGTGCCCAACAAAATATTCATGTCACGCTGATGCGACAAGAACATATCACGCACAGTTGTCGGCTAGGATGGTTGCCGAGTGTATATCGGCTCACATGAGAAACGATGTTGATTTGAGTATTCAAGCTGTCAGGATTGTTGTTGCTGAAAGATACAACGGTCAGATACCAGCGTATAACAAACTGTGGCGTGGCCGTGAGTTGGTAATTGTCCATCAATTTGGTAGTTAGGAGGGGTCATACGCTCTTATAGTTTCATTGTTGGAGGCAATCAAGAGAAACAACCCAAGGTATATTGTTCCTTCATTTTTATGTCATTTGATTGTTAATCAACAATTGAACTTATTTTTTTTTATTTATTGACAAAAATATTTTTGAGGTGACCTCATTTTCTACTGGTAAATCTGGACCATACAAGTATTTCATAGGGCGGCTTGGGCATTTGGACCGTGCATAGCTGCTTTTCAACATATCAGAACAGTCATCACCGTTGATGCATGTTTCGTGTTAGGCCGGTATAAAGGTAACTAATTTAATTGTTTTAACTTTATTTAATTTAGTTCATTTCGGCCCTTATGAAATTAATTTGATTGTTTTAACACATGCAAATTGTTGTTTGCAACCGGGTACGATGCAGAAAACTAGCTCCTCTCGTTGGCTTTTTCACTGGTATAATCAGAGAGTTCGAAGATTGTGCGTGGTTCATGCAATGGTAGCGCCGCAATGTAATTCGCTCCAGATTCATATGTGTCATCACTGATAGGGGAAAGGGTATCAAGAAGGTGTTCAGACAAGATCATCTGGGGTAGAACGATGAGGATGAGGATCAATGTGTTCACAGTCTTTGTGCTACTCACATAGCCAAGAACATGAAGAAGAACGGTTGCAGTGATACAGCAATCCAGTTTTTTAGGATATGTGTGGCTAAGAGGAAGATGAGGAGATACGAGCAAGGAATGCAAGCAATGGGGAATGTGTGTGACATTGCCTTCAATTGGCTGGAAGGTGTGGGTAAATATTTGGATCAAGATGAGAACGAGTGCTCGAAACCATGAAAGATATTCCAAGCACTGGACGGTGGTTACCGTTGGGGAATTATGACTACAAACGGGTCCGAGTCACTAAATAATGTCTTCAGGTTATCTCATAAGTTACCGGTGGCAGCAATAATTGAAGACACATTTTACAAATGTCTCACATGGTTTGCGCAAAGGAGGGCCAAAGCGGAATTTGAAGCCAGTAAGGTCAACAGTTCTCGTGTCGTGTGCATCAGGTATTTTTATTTATAGTTTTTTCTTCATAATTTTTTATGAACATCGTTAAAAAAATCTGACTTCTAATTTTTCGTAGCTGATTAACAAACGGTTTGAGAAGTCCGATAAAATGAAGACGCTTGGGATGTTTGGCAACTACAACGAGTTCGAGGTAACCTCCACACAAGAGAGAGTTCACACTTTCATACCTGACGATTCTGGCCGGTTTACCAAGGCCAATTTCTAATATACGGTGATAATCAGGGATGATCACACAGTAACTTGCACGTGCTGCCAAAAGCCTCAATTGGACAGAATACTGTGTTCTCATGTTCTGTCCGTGTGTTGTCTCCGAGGCATCAACCCTAACATCTTTGTAAGTCACTACTACCACATTCAGACACTGATCAACACATGGAGGGCTGAATGGCATGTGTATGAAAATCAATCAGAATGGCCTGAACACGATGGCCCTATCCTTGTTCCAGAGGATAAAAATGTTTCATTGGATAGAAGACGGCACAACCGAAATCCGATATGGATGGATGTTCTAAATAATAGGAGAAGAGGACACCAAGCCAGCCGAGATACACAGGAAAGACAAAACAGAGCTGCTCGAGGTGCACGAGGTAGTTTTTTTTTTACTAATCAATTTCAACTTCTAATAAAATATTGAAACAATCAGATTTAACAGTCAAGGAATCTCTCCATTAATGATGTGATGTCAGGTTGCTGTGGTTGATTGTATTGCCTTGGTTGGTAATTCGGTTGAGGATTGTTGTATCTTGGTTGATAATTGGATTGTGGTTGGTAGTTCTGTTGGGGTGCAGCAGGCCTTTGATTGTTTGCGTATGAGAGATTTGGATGGTTTCGGTTGTTCGGATGGTATGTGTTGTAGGCGGGCTGAGGTCGAAAGCTGTTGTCAATTGCGTTTGCTTGCTCTATTTCTTCCTCAGTTTTCGTCACATTCATACATTCGGTCATCTCATGCGCCCCTCCACAATAGCCACATGCTGTTACGGCATTGACTGCTGCTACCGTCCGCTGCTTGGTTTGCTTGTTGAGTGCCATCTGCAAAGCATCAATCTTTGCGCTCAGCATGGAGATATCATCTACTCGGTGCATGCCAGGTGTTGGACTTGGCTTCTTTCGCTCAGGGATCCAGTAGTGTTGGTTGATTGCAATCTCTTCAATTAGGTTGTAAGCCTCGTCAGGTTCCTTGTTCATAATTGCTCCTCCTGCGGAAGCATCAATAGACAACCTATCGGTAGGGTTTAGACCATTATGAAGAGTTTGGACAATCAGCCATCTTTCTAGACCATGATGTGGACAACACCTTAACATATCCTTATATCTATCCCATGCCTCACACAATGTTTCACCATCCCTTTGTTCAAAATTAGTAATTAGATTTCTAAACCTCGAAGTTTTGGATGGTGGAAAATATTTTGCAATAAACACATTTAACAATTGGTCCCAAGTTTGAATGGAATTGGCCGGTAAGGAAAACAACCATGCTCTTGCTTTATCTTTTAATGAAAATTGAAATAGCCTTAGCCTGATTGCTTCATAGGTAACTCCGTTGATCTTTATCGTCTCGCATATCCCTAGGAAGATTGACAAATGAAGATGTGGATCTTCATGTGGAAATCCTCCAAATTGCT
The DNA here is from genome assembly GCA_025461045.1 of Carex parvula. Lineage (NCBI taxonomy): Eukaryota > Viridiplantae > Streptophyta > Magnoliopsida > Poales > Cyperaceae > Carex > Carex parvula. The sequence goes on along the minus strand of JAJGRW010000295.1, from coordinate 246,737 downwards.
GTTGCGAAACCATATTTATGAGAGCAGGTTTGATCTCAAAATTACGGTTCGTAACAGTTGGCGGGTTTATACTAGAATTAGGATCATTCGCGCGCGGTACGCAATAGTCTCGTAGAAGTTTGGATCTTGCTGCATCGTGAACTTCATTATCACCATGGTCTTGTCTTCCATTGTTAATCGGTTCGTTCGGTGGGATATTCATGTTGATCGAATCTGAGTCTTCTTCGCTTTCAGAATTACTTGATGAAGAACTATGATTGGTTCTTATCGGTGATGTGGAAGCGAATTGTCCCTCCTACTAGCAATCCTCTCGGATCTTCGTACGGATGATTCGGCCAGCGTGCAGTGTCCTAAAAAGAAAAGAAAATCTGAAAATTAAACTAAAACTGAAAATAAAAAGAAAATAAAATAAAAACGAAATTGAAAATAAAAGAAAAAATAAAAATGCAGAAAATAAAAAGAAATCTAGGCGTTTCTAATTAATTGAATTCAATGGTCAAAGCAAGGACGTCTTGCGAGGCCTTGCACAATGAACTGTTATTCCCCGACAACGGCGCCAAAAAGCTTGATCACTCAAAAGAGAGCAATGTTTCTTTTAATATTTATAAACTCGTAAATACTATCGGTTCGGACTGCAAGCGCACAATCCTATCGAGTAGTATATTCGAGGTCGATCCACAGGGAATATTGGTTCAATGCTTTGAGCGATCGAATCACAATCTTTCGAAAGGCTAGATGAAATCTGTAAATTGAGAGATATTTGTTGATCAATGTAAATTAGGAAACAATTAAAAGTAATTAAAATATAGATAGAGATGAGAATTCCTAGGGTTTCGGCACACCATTGCCACTCAATCCGCCTTGACAATATATTCCTGTTACGTCTGATTTCCTGTTGTTGTTTAATGAAAGACATCACATAGGTCACTGCGATTTATGTTACGCGAGAATGACAGATCTTTCACCGAGATTCTACATAGGACACTGTGATTTACCTTACGTAAATGTCTGATATCTCAAATACCCCAAATTACTACATAGATCACTGCGATTTACTTTACGCAAGTGATGGAATTTGGTACGCGTTTTGTTGGTCTGGTTTATGGTTTCCCCGCTAAGGTTTTATTCACATAAACCTAATAGATCTCAACGAGGCTAACTCATACAAATAGTTTCTCTTGCCATTAAGGCACTGTCACTACCCTAACGATCTCAAACTAGATCATTGAAATTAGATGAAGAGATAGTAAATCACAAAAGCATTTTGTTTCAACAACAAGGAATCATAAACAACAGAAAATATATATATCCAAACATCAAGAGTAACAAGGTTTACTGCCTAGCCCTAAGAAAAGGAACTTAGCCGCGGAACGGCATAGTTACAAGCACTCCTCTCTTCTCACTTTAATCAAATCTAACCCTAATTACAAAGATGATGTATTCTTCTGCCCAGTGGCTTTATATAGGAGTGTAGGGACGTGTAGAGGTTGATTGGAGGCTAAGAAATCAATCTGGAAACTGCTGTCGGCAGTTATTCCCCAAGAGACGCCTTCGGATACGGACCGTATCAAGTGATACGGTCCGGATTAGGACGTCGACGGTTAGGGTTTAATGCTATCTCCTGGTCTGTGCTAGGTATGGTCCGTATTAGCCAATACGGGCCGTAACAGAGACTTAGTCGATAAGCGTCGCTGATCCGATTGACCCGATTCTAGCTCCATTTGATGTAAAATAGTCTCAAAACCTGTATTCTGCACTAAAACATAAAGAAGGGTGACAGTAGCTTTTTTCTCTAATAAAGTAAACATAAGTGTGAGAAAATATGCAAAACCTAAGCCAAAACCCTACGTAAATCATCGTTATTTTGACTCTGATCAACTAATGATGAGTTCAAATTGAACTACCTTCTTTTAAAGATTTATAAATCCTAATTTCTACTTCCGTTCAGATCACAAACGCATGATCCTACCATGTAGTATAATTGGAGTGTTGATCCATAGAAAAAGTGTATTATATATAAATATTTTCACTAGTCTAGGTGCTTCGAGGGAGAGGTTTAAGAGTTTGATGCGGTGGCGCTAATTGTGCTAAGGTTAGAATTAAACAACAAAATAGAGGTTCTCTAGGGATCAGGTGCTCTCTTTCATAATAATGCAAAGTATAAATTTCAACGTCTCACTACCCCGCATGCGGCACTGTCACTATTGCATGCGGCCTAGATTGGCCCACAACTACCCCGCATGCGGTACTGTCACTACCCCGCAGGACTTGATGGGTTCTTGCTTATGCAATTTGAAAGGTTTTCTGATCTTGTGATCGGATTTTGGGCTATCAATTCTAAGCATCCTAGGTATGCAATTATTTTTCTCACACAAACACAATTGACATTTCCTATACTACCCCACAATTAAATATCCCAAAGACCCTACCTAATCTAGGTGTTTCCTAATATAATCTAAATGCACAATTTACGCTATCCTACCAAGGGAGGAGCCCATTGGGTTCTAACCCTAGTCTTTGAACCGCTATCAAGCCTCGTTAGCCGAAGTGTCTATAGTACTTACATGTATTATCCCACTCACACCAGGATGCAATGACAAAACATCTATTGGTATGTGGAGGGTCATTGGCATATAGCAGCTAGACAGAACTATGTATGCAAGAATTTAATAAAAAAATTTTAAATAATAATGCAAACTCAGATCAACATAAACAAAACATAAACTTATACTAAAACATAATTAATAATTCTAGTACAACCGTCAACCTAGAAATGAGAGTTTTAGCTTCTAATGGCCATGGTAAAATAAAAGGAATAAAATAAAGAGAACATAAATTACAACTCAATTGAAGATGGATGAACATTTGCCTCCTTAGATGACGTCTTCTTCTCCTGTTTGACTTTTGATTACTACATCTCTCTCTCTAAGTATCTTTCTAACCTAACTTAGTAATGAGAATTGTTAATCTCGATTCTATGAACTTAACACAATTAAATACACACTAAATTCTATTACAAGATGGATATTTATAGCCTTTCTAATATGAGACATGGAGTAGTGGAAGTAGTGGAGGTAGTGCAAACTTGGAGTGCACTTCAAGTTTGGATGGATGAAGCAAAAAATAGCTATAAAAGCTTACCCCTGAAGCAATCGCGTCCTTTTAGAAAAATTCTGACGGAAATAGCATCAAGGGTGGATGATCTGATCCGGAGGAAACAGTCCACGGATCAAGTCCATGGATCGTGCGGCATAAGTCTATGCCGCATGCGGTATAGAGGAGGCCGCACAGCTTCCTGACTTAGCTGATTTTGTTATAATTTCGTCATTTCGCATGTTGTGCACTTCGTGTGAGGTGTTGCATGCTCCATGTGATGGCCTGTGTTGGTGCTATCTTCATAAATCGCCTAAATATGATACTTTTGTTCTGTTTTTAGCCTAAATACGCAACTTTTTCAAAAACCTGCCCAAAAGACCTAAAAACACGTTTGCGGGAAATAAATAGGGAAAATGACTACTTTACATTCGCTTTTCGCCATTTTCCGGAAGAAAAGATAATAATTTTCATTATATGTTTTGGCTTCATCAACTAATCCAACAATCTGAAATCTCGTTGTTAAGCTACAAAAACTTCCAAATAAACTTGTTGATATATTAACAAAAGGACAATTTTTCAAAAAATTCACTTTGACCATAGGGCACCAGTGAAAATAAAATTGAAGAAAATAACAACAGGACTTAACAATGAGTAGAAATTTGGTACAAACCTTATTGTTGGACTACAACTGTATTTGTATTTTGTATTTGTAGATCACTGCAGATATATAATAGATGTGAAACTACAACAAAAATAAGCATTTCACAACAATACCATAAAAATAAGAAAATATAAATTACAAAAAATTAATATTAATAAATCTGTATTTTAGCAAGTAAATATACAGTCACAGAGGAAATTGAAACTGTCCCTTTTGCCCTCTGTCGGAAAGAGAACTGTCACGGAGGGAATTGGTTTGCTTTCATTTTTCTTTATTGTAATTCAAAGAAACAGTATATGTCATTTCTTATATCAATTCGAAAAAATTTCAGTTAGGTAAGAATGCTATCAAATACAAACAAAAGGAAATTTTAGGTATAAAAAAGGATTTCATATTTTATAATTGGATCATTAGGTCAGAACGTTGGGCTCTTTGAAAAATAATTTAATATGGGCTTCTCTAGTTTTTAAATAAGATTAGTAATTGTTATGTGGGCCCTGATGGGCACCTAGTGGGCTGATTTTAGTGTCCCTGATTTGCTATTTGGAACATTAATTTCTACCCAAAAAAAAAAAGAACCTTATAAAAAGGAGCACATAAAATGGTTATTTGCTGGCGGGTATATAATTGTAGGCAGCCATCTCTTAGTTCCCAAGTTAATTTACATTTTCAGGTTAAGATTCACTCAAAAAATTCTCTTAGTTGTCTCCAAACTCTCTTAGTTGTCTTCATAAGTTAAATGTTATCCCACACAAAAAGGCCCAAGATCTCAATTTCACTTGAAAAAAGTAATTACAATCGAGACAACATGTTAATTTATTTTTGATGCTGGATTTTAGCAAGTAAATATACAGCCAAAAAGGAAAAAAAATATATCATCTCATATTTGCGAACGATAATTATATTTAGGCATGGCTATGAAAATCGGAATTGGATTCGGAATATGTTACTTGACTGTGGAATCGGAACGGATAAATCGGCCCGAATTGGCCGAAACGGATCGGAAACTGAAATTTTATAGTAGAAGCTTATATTGTAAGAAAAAAATAGAAAAAATTGATAAAATATAATTTCTCAGAAAAATTAAGTTAAGACAAAAGATTACACTCAAATAATTCCACTAATATAATATAACAACAGAATTACAAGTCAAACATATTTTTTTAAACGGTACGAGTCGGGTAAACGAATAAACAAATAAAGACTGTCACTGAGTCAGAAATTCCCACCACTATATTGTGAAACAATATCTAAATAGACGAAATACATGCACAACAAGAATCAAAGACTTTTTGCGAGGATAAAAAGTGACTTTTCGCGACGGAGTACCGTCATAAACGTGCTTTTTCTATTTGCGACTTTTCGCGACGGAGTTCCCTCGCGATAAGTGCCTACTTTGTTGTTGTGATGGGGATGGTCCAAACCAGCATATTTACAGAAATTTTATCGGTTTGATGGTCCAAACTAGATGATAGATTTTAACGTGAGCCACAAAAGATTTGAAGAGAAGTGGCGCACAAGGCAACTGTGATGGTGAAGAAAGGAAACTATTTGCTGTGATATTTTATGTAATATTTCTATAATCTTGTAATAAGGAAATAGAATATTGGAAAGAAATATTTAGGAATTAGGCAGCATATATTTGGCTGGCATAATGCTCTATAAAATAGACAGCTAGTCATTTTTGAGACTAAACAAAATAATTCCTCTTTAAATATTGTAAAATCCATATAAAATCAATCATTTAGAGATTTTTTGCGTTCTTAATATCAAAATTCTCGGTTTAACGCATAGAATATTACCATGGATTTTATTTTCAATAAATTAAATACAAATCTTATTTTTGTGAATTTAAAAAAATTAGGTTTTCAGGCATTGAATCGACCAATTTTCTAAGAATTCATTGGATAAATTTCTTAAATGGATTCTCAAATTTTTAGGATTCAACAAATGCCCCCCACCAGAACGGGTCGTGAAGCTAATGGGTTTGGATCCGATAAGCTATTTGAATCTGATTCATGCCCCTCCCAGGCAAAAATCCTGCATTCGCCCCTGTGTGCCCTGTCTTTAGTCATGCGTGCCAGCATGTGTACCCGGCATGCAGTGTTTTTGCAATACACTTGCTAGAGGTGCAATACACTTGCAATACACTTGCTAATAAGTTTTAATGCAAGTTTGGAGTTATTATTGTTGTACAATTTTTCTAAAAATGTACAACATAATATGATATCTTCGATTTGCACTAAGTTGACGTTATTTCTCATTTGACTTTCTAATACTAATTAACTTTTAATATAATATGAATTTAGAACCAATCTATTTTTATGTTATTCATTGATATTGTTTAAAAATTATTTGTTTCGTTGGCCAATTTTTTTTATGAAAATATGTCATTTTTGTTTTAAAAAAATCTTGTACTACAAACAATGTATCGGTTGAATTATTTACTATAACTATCAAAATATGGGTTACGATTTGTACGTACGAAGCTATGTAACATGATATATAAACAAAATTTAGGAAAATGGGTTTAAGAAAATATCTTTTTTTCAATACCACCAAACTAATACGGAAATAACATTTTATCCATATATATATCTTCAAAGAGTTATTTTTTCCCATTGCAAATTAACCTGTTTTTTGTTCCAATTAAGAGATCTAAGCATTCATAGCTAAGTTTTAAAGCAAGTTTGAAATTATTTTTGTTGTATAATTTTTCTAAAAGTGCATAACACAATATGATCAATCGAATGGTGTAGAATTACTTGACTTGCGTAGAATTTTGTTGGAATATAAATATATAATTAACTGAGGGCATTTTGAAATCCGAAAAAACAACCAAACAAATAATGGATTGACCATTTTGTTGTTGGACTATGATTTATTAGTGTGGGCCTCTCTGGGCTGAGATATGAAATAAAAGAGAGGTCCATCTAAGTAGACCTAATTAAAGGCACTGGCTGGGCCACTGATAAAGGTCCCAGGCTCTTCCAAGTTCCAATGCACCTCATTCATTTTGACTAAGATCGACAGAGCATAATACACACTATTCAATGACAAATACTAAGTAAAAACAGAGGAAAAGATAAAGATGCAAACATTTTGTCGTGCGATAAACAAACTAAAATCGGAGCCAAAGATTTGTAACAACTTTTTTTTTTTTTTTTGAGAACTTGACAGGGGCTGTCAATTTGTATAAACTTTACTCAAGTAGAAAGAAAAGTACAAATTATTTTGATTAGTTCGTTTCGGTTGGATGCACTATTGGGTCGGACCCCGCTGACACCCATTTGCATGATATCATTTACTTTACAATCAGAGCTAAACACCGGAAGTCCATGCAAACAATTAGTGTAAAATGTAAATATATCATGTCTAATTGGAAAGGCAAAAAAAAAAAAAGATGGTCCAACCAAATTTACATTTTAGAGAAAAAAACATAGGCCAATATATCCCTTGCCACCCTATCTGAAGGAGAGAAATGTCTTCAGTCAACTAATCCAACAAATTAAGATCACAATCGTTGTCAATCAACAAAAAGATCCTGACTTGGTTTAAAAAAAAAAAAAAAAAAGATCCTGACTTGTTTATGCATTGCCAAAATTGAAAAATACACCATTACTAACTACAAGCATGCTCAAAAGTTGCATTGACCAGAAGTAAACTGAAAAGATATCATAGATGAAAAGCTAAGCATAGGTATTGCGGTCGTACCATACTGTGTTTCGGCTTACCGTGTTTTGGCGTGTCCGGCTGGAACAAGACCGTGCCATGCCAACATGTTGCAATTTCTAGATGTGTTGTGCCGCACAGTACCGGAGATGAGCACAACACGTTTAACGGCATAGCACGGTTAGGTAGGACGTGCTTCAACATTCCGTGTCGGTACTTAGATGTACGTATAGGATTTTTTTAGATCATGATAATTTGTTACTTTTAAAAATGTGTGCTATTGTTAAAATAATCTTTAAAATATCCAAAAGATTTAATTACCAAAATTACTAACTACAACGGATTTAACACTAATTACAACTAAATTATTCTAATTTTAGTACATTACTAACAAATCATAACATTTTACAACCATTTTGCACTAAAAATGAATTTTTAAAAAATTAGAGGGACTTACATGAAAATCCGAAAAGAGGTGGAGAAATCTGAGAATAAGAGCTCAACCGAGAAGAGATAGTGTGAAATTTGATAGAATGAATTATGAGAAATTCGGCCAACCCTCCACACATATATATAGCACAGGTATCAGCCAGAAAATGGCCAGTAGTTTATTAAATAGGTTACCGGCCATTTTTCGGCCGGTAATTAGTTAAATAGGATACCGGTCATTTTTTGGCCGGTAGGAGTATTTTATTAATTTCGAGCGAACCTGAGTATATTAATTAATTTATAATAAACTTTGGATATTAATAAACATGTCGGGCCACTTTGGGTACAACTTGGGATGCGCAAAGGCGTTCTGACCAGAGGGGATACACAAATCAGTGAAACATGATGTTTTTCGCTGGGTTCAAAAAATAAACAGACTGGGTTTAATGAGATTAAGCTTGGTGCACCGAACTGTCAGCAGCACGACCCACATGAACCGTGCTCACACAAAACTTAGGCTCCAGTCTAATCAAGTCGAGAACGCCTCAACGCTATTCAAATTGCGTGCAGCAAGAACATCTACACCGGGTTTAAGTCTAGCACATGACACACGTGAAACAGGCGCACCCTAAACCAAACAACCAGTGGTGCGCGCCGTTGAATTTATAAGAAATGAGACGCTGACAAGCGGACCCACCATGTCAGCTCTTTATTCTTCCGTCCTCACGCCAGGAGCTATCTTAAACCACGAAATTTCGATAGAGAGGAAGGGAATTAAAGCCTGAGCAAACAACTGGAACTAATGATCAAACAGTTTCCAAAATTCATACAAGCTCTACACACCCCTTCAAGCTCATACCCCTGCCTAAAGGCTGAGCAATCCTCTTCACACCTAAAATTCTATAGTTTCGGCTAGTTTCTAAGTTATTGCTTATTTTTCAATACCAGCAATTAAAAAGGTATAAAATACCTAGAAATGTAAGCCTTATAGGCTGATGATGTATCTTTATTTGGTAAATTAAATCTAAGTTGAAAGTTGCTTCTTTTGCTATTTGTTTTTAATTTTTTTTTTAACTATTTATCTTTTCTTTGATATACTTTTCTTTTAATCTGTTCTGATGGATTATGAAGGTGTTCTAATTGATGCAATCATGCCACTGGGCTAATTAAAGGAAAAGGGCACCTCGTGTCTGATCAATAAAAAAATTAATAAAGGTTACCTTTTCTTTATTGTCTTTATTAAATATATAAATAAAATATAAAAACTGATATTTTCTACTTAAATAGTCCCTTGATATTTATTATGATCTGGTGCTTCTTTTAAATAAAGTAGATTCATTTTTTAATGATAACTAGTTACCTCTGTTGCGGCTACGCCGCAACTATTTTGTTGGACTATTAAATCTGTTTTGTTTGCTTGTTGGGACAGTATGTTGGCAATCGGAATGAACAAAAGTCTCTTATAATTAAATTTCGAACAATGGAATAACCATAATGAACAATTGAACGTAAGTTTCCCATAGATAAAGTTTGACATCATATTAAAATCGATTCTTGGATAGCACTGGCTTTTTTTAATGTATGTTGGCATACATGAGGGTGATTTTTTCCCCCTTCTGTATATGGTAGATGAATATTTGAATATTTGAAACAAATTTTAAGAGAAATATATCATCGCATCTGACATTATTTTGATAGTCCAGTGGTAATACAAATATGTTAGTTGCACTGAGATGTATGATATGTGACAGTGCGAAGGCAGTATGTTCTGATAATGAAGCTGTATATCGAATTGTCCTAAAGGTTAAGAGGGCTTGGAAAAAAAAAGACACCAAATATGTGAAAAGTTATTTCCATTGATTTCCCACTGCATAGGAGGTTATTTTACAATGTAGTGGTACAAAATTAGTGGGGTACAAAATGCTGGTTAGAAAAGGAAAATATTGGTACAGAAGTAGTGTGTTACAATATGATGATTACAAAATATTGATTTATAGGATAAGGTAGCTGCACATTCAGTTTTAACATAGGAGGTTACTTCCAAGCTGGTCTCTTCAAACCTCAGTGATATTGACACGATTTGATGGATAGGGGGGAGCATGCCTTCCTTCATTTTCGTGGAATATGGGCTGCACACTGCCACTGGAGACTGATGTCTCAAGTGGCCTAGGTAGTTGCAGTAGGTGGAGGTGGGTGGTGCAAAGCATAGTATTCATATTCTCCATGTACTGAAGGCGGTTTTCGAGCATAGCAATGTGGCAACGCTGTTTTGTTGCCTCGTCAGTCAGCTCTCTGAAGTGAGCATTGTTCTTCAGAGTTTCGAACATGTTGGTGTGCCTCATTTTGTCGGATAAGTTGTTGTATTCGATTCTAGACTGGAATAGTTTGTCGTGGAGTATGCGGATTGAGTCTCGCGCTATGTCAAGTTGGTTTGCCAGGCGCTCTGCGACAGCTTGCCACGCTTTCTTAGTTTGGCTGATGATGTGAGTGTTGAAGTATGTGGTAACTCGGTTGTCTCCCACGTAATAGGCCTGGATGAAATGTAAGGCCATTCGAGATGCCAGGTCTTCTGCTAGGGTGATGTTATCTTCGTATGCTGAGGAGAAGGTCTTCTCTACCGGTGGTACAGTCGGACGTCAGACGTGGATTGTCACCATCACCTTGGTGAGGCCTCGGATATCAGTGTCATGTCGGTAGGTGGGAAGTTGCATACATAGGTCTACGGTAAGTCTTGTTAGAAGTTGACGGGCCTGGAGGGGCATCAATGCCATTTTGTTTTCTTTTTGTAAGTTGGGTAAGGTAGGTGATTTAATGTGAGAGTTGTGTGGGGGGGTTGGTGGGGAAGGAGATTTTGTTGGAGAGATGTGTAAAGGTAAGTGGTATTTACAGTGGAGATTATGTGGAGGTCTTCTCACTGTTATTGAGTTTGAGTTGATTTAAATAGGTTCAAGGGCGGATATACTTGGGAGAAGGTTTGTAGTGGATGGTGTAGTGGATGGAGGTAGTGGAGTAAGTAGGACAGGTGGCTGTTGATGGTCACTGGAGAATGCCAACTGTTCAGTTGTGAGCTTAAGTGGGGGACAGATGTTAACTGTGGAGGAGGTTGGAAGAACATATTTTAATATGTTTTGTGGGATGAGTTCTGTTAGCTGGATTACCTTCAGTTGGGCCTTCTATTTCAGTTGGATAGGGATGATGTTAATGGGCTCTCAATAAATTATTTGGGCCTGTAATTGGGAAGGAAGGTACATACGTTAAATGTCAAATTGTCTAGGTTGTTCCAAGGTACATACAGTTGCTCCAGCGGTAGCAGCACCATCAGCCGGGCCCGCCTTGTCAGCTTCCTCCTTTTGGAACTGCTCTGCTATCCTCCTCAGATTGTGAAGGTTGTCAGGGCCTAAAAATCATCAGAAAGGGAAAATAAATTGTGAGATATAAATTATTGATTTAAATGAAAAATCGTAAATAGGATAAAACAGGTATTTTGTACATACCCAATTGGTTGATGATGGATGGGAGTATATCCTGAAGGTCTGTTATAAAAGAAACACAAATGTCATTTAATTCTTCCCAGCAGTAATTGAACAACAAATTTTGGGAAGAAATAAAAAAAGAACTAAGAATGAAAAAAGAAACGAAATATAATTTACTTGTAGTTTGAGGTGATCCACTGACAACCCAGGTGTTAGGCGCAATTGATGCCTGCACTGGAAATCACAAAAATACAAAAATTAGAAGTTTGATGACAATACAAACCACCACACAACAGTAATTTTTTGGTGAAAATGCGAAATACAAAATCAAATGAAGATGCTTGTGAGCAAGTGTGTAATTTTTTCTGATTTCAAAACAATAGTATTTTATCTTGTCACTTATTTAACCAAAAAGATCAGATTGTGAGAACTTTATGCACATACATTTGGATGCAACATCTATTATGCATTTATTTTGAAGTTGATGTTTTACCTTCGGAATTCTGAAATTGGATGACATTGTCATCTTTGAAGATGTTAACTTGTTCAATGCGGGGTTGAATTGACTCCAATGCGTTTGAAGGTGCTCTGGAGCCTCTTGTCAACTGTAGATGTGGCCTTGTGAGTTGCCTTCTTCTTTCTAATATAACATATTTAACAAACTTAAGCATTAACCATTATGGTGACAAAAGAAGAAAGGTTAAATTTTGTATCTTTTTTAAGTTTTAACTGAGTGTATTTCGTATTTAATTGAGGAGATTGCAGCCAGCGATAAACTGAATTATTGCACATTTTGCATAATTGAGAGGCAACTCCATTTTTTTTCCTTAGTTTTTTCCATGGTTCGGAAACTCGGCCGAGTCAACTCGGACTTGGTCGTGTCCGATCCGACTTTCACCTAACAACTCTTCTAAAAATATTGAACCTAACTTTTGCAAAAAAGTACGTACTATACTTTTATGTTTACGAGCCAAAGTTTTAGCACATGAAAGTCAAAGTAATGAATCCTGAACTTGCTCTTTCATGCCTTTTTACAATATATGGGGGCTTAATTAACTCAATTTTGATTAAATTGCGAATTAAAAAATTTGTCTTTATCTCAACAAATGAAGCATGAACCTCTTCTTCTATAGAACTATTTTGCAACTAATTTGTACCAGTTTGGAAGAACATAATATTTGCGAGAGGAAAGTACAACTTACTTATTTGCTAGTAATATAGCTTCGTAATAGCAGTTGCAGTCAACGAACTGGCACTTGCATTTTTATTTACTTATGGAATTAATAGTCAAATAAGTTAGGGCAAAGTTGTCAGATCTGAACCTGCAAACAGAGTGTAGGAAGGTAGCAAATGAAGCACTGTGAAGAAATACTCTCTCAATCTATTGTTGAATAAGAATATCCTCAGAAGTTGTAATAAAGAATTAGGTAAAACAATTGTAACTTCATTTAATAATTGCTTGGAATAGAAATATTTCAGCATGACTAAATAGTGCACCTACTGCCTGAAAGAGTGAAGATTTTTTAAACTTGTAGACAAACAAAAGGACAATTTTGATGCAAGTTTAGAGTTGCCTCACTGTAGTGAAGATGTATTCATATTCTATAAAATGAATGATGTGCTCGTATTACCTCACTTGGAATGAATGTTTCATTTTCTTATTATGCACACATATCCATCCTTTGAGCACACATCAATAGAAGGTAGTTGGTGTAGATTATTTGGCTTCCATATTATCCTCATCTCACCTACAAATAAGTGAAAGAATTATATTGGCATTCATCCATTACATGAAGTTTTTAAATAAGCAGTACATTTACAAAGATACATATGGCTCACCAAGAAGCATACTAATTGTAGTTCAGCACCGTAACTACCTCAAAGACTGTACAGAGAGCAAAATAGAAGTACCCTTCTTTCTCAGCAAGTGGACAGAATCAGCACCGTAACTACCGAAACAAATGTAAGCAAAAAACAATTATTTGTGAACTCCAATCTTTCATTAATCTTGAAAAAATATGGTGATTGAACCACAATTGTGTTCGAAAGACAATGGAGTGAAAACATAAATCCTAAATCATAGAATTGAATGAGAATCATAAAACTTCAATCCGGAAACAACTAATGAAGAAAACAATTATATTGAAATCATACCTTGGAAAATTGGAACGGAATCGTACACCATAAATTCCATAATCGGTGATCTTTTCTTATTTTTTCATGTATGATGGAACTGGTATTGACTTGCATGCCTTCCGAACTCAGCCAATTATATGAGGGCCTTACTGAAAGTTTGGCCCCTGACATGGATATGGACAGTAGGTGACCATGAAATATAGCATCAATCTGATCTTGTTGAAGGCTGAGAGAATATTAGCTGAGAGAAGCCAACATTACCTTAGGAGGTGGAAGGGTGACGGCTTTTTGACAAACCTCAGTGTCAGTTGGTGAATATTGGTGAAGTGAACACCAAATTTCCTTCTTTGAGAAGTTAAATCTACAACTTGTTTTGAGAAAATTCATACATATGAAGTGGAACAACAAAACCAAAATTAACATGCAAAATAAAGAATTGGTTGAGAGAGGCTGAATTTATCTTCGGTAGGTACAAGATTGCCGGCTTCCTCACAGCACTTAGTGTTGGTTGGTGCATTTTGTGGGAATCTCATTTTCTTGATGCCTTCTACACGCTTCTATTAGTTATCAGGATGTTGAACTCCATCAACCATACTCACAATTTTCTCATGTTGCAACGTACATTTGATGGTTGGTAACTGTGTTTCTCAATTTAGACCTGAGTACAGTAAGCTCAAGTGCGCATCAATATAAGTTGATTTTTTCACCTTGTGAATGAAATATGTGATGATGTGACCAAAACAAAAAAGCAGCCTACATTGCTGGAAAATCCTCTTGGGGTAAATAATATGTTCTCAGAGATTGCGGTAAATTAATATCAAATTTTAGAAAGGAAGATGCAATTGGGTGTAGTTGTATGCAGAGGAAATTATATTACGGAGTAGGAGTGATTCTGCATCCAGAAAATTAGTGCAAATTATTTCCATGTAAGACATTCTTCTTCTCAAAAGATGTAAACTGGAGGTATATACATGGCAAAAGTTGTGGCAGGGATGCCACATTGTTTACATGTGATGTCATTACAAGGAAGAACATAGTTATATATTACAAGTAGCGGATCAAAACATTGGCTACTGCCAGTTTTCACGGTGAAGCATGGTAGTCAGGTCATCTACGGTGTGGCTGCGTTGGTGCTGACATCATCAGTTGGGCGTGAAGCACTGAGAAGTATATTAGAGAGAAGAATGTCATAGTAGATGTAAGTAACGTAATATGTAATTTATTGGGGAGTTGTATTTACCGATCAGGTCATTGTTGGGGGTACTGTAGTGAGATGTAAGGTCATCGAATGGAGTGGAATTGTTGGTGGAAATGTAAGATGTATCTTGTTTGCAAGTAAATAAACAAAGTATTGATGGGAGCAACGGTGGAAGAGAGGGAAAAATAAATTCAAGTATAAAGAAGAGTAGGCAACCTGCTGGTGGCTTTCTCGTCATCCAGTGGAAGTGAAATCTTTCTTCTGGTGCCAGACGACTGGGATGATGCAGGGTTGTCTTGTGGGGAGCTGGACGAACTACATACAATTGGAATAAATTAAAGAAGATGGTATGAGACAAGGTTGGCGATACATATATGGAATGGAAAAAGGAACAAATGTAACATCATTGGTTGTAAATATTAGGGCTGACATACCCAATGAAGAGATGAGCCGCCTGTGGAGAGAGCCCAGTGTGGTCTGATTTTCGTTTTGGGGTAGATGTATGTGTCGGAGGTTCAGTGGAGAAATGGCCCTCTCTAACGATAGGCGGCGGGAGGTGAGTTTGTGAATAATTGGAGAGGATTGCTGGAATAGGCTGGACTTTATTGACAGTGTATGACAATCGTTGTCTATGCAGCTGAGTTACATTTATTTCAACAGTAAATACGAAACTCTTGCCGCAAATATTCTCCAGCGAGGGAGGAACCATTCTGCCGGTACGCCTCGATTCTGCAAAAGCCATGTCGGCTTTCTTGTTGATGATAGATTCAGCTTGTTTTCCCATTACCGTAAATTCTGCCGCAGCACTTCCGTCAGCAACTCGTAAGAGCAGACGATACCTAGAGTGTGGAAGGAGGCGTTATTTTCTGGTTGATGTAGGTTGCAGTACATGACATGAATGAAATTGTAGTAAAGGTGATAGCTGTCAAACTGATCTGCGATAACACTTTCACTCCCTAATATAAATGACCCTGTTGTCGATGAACAATTGAGGGTATGTACAGTAGTGTATGTTATGTGTTGCTAATGTTGTCATGGCATTACATGTTAAGGTGTAGACTTGAATGTTGTGATTAGTAGTATGTGCAGATTAACGAATGATATAACTAATGTGTGGGTGACCACTCGTTAATTATGACAGAAATAATGTACAGATACCATTGGATTGTTGATGTAACCATTGTTTGACAATTGTGGCAGGCCATTGGATCTCCATCGCAGTAAGTGGAGATTTTGCATTCGGGACATGCAGAGTAGGACCAACTATCTTGGTTGACAATTCCCTTGATAGTAGCAAGACAGGAGAATTGTTGGTCCTGCAGAAATCAGCACATATGTTAAGTAATTTCCATACAGTGAACTATGTTAATTGTAGATTGTATGTAAATTGTGTGTCCAAGATAGCAAACCTTGTTGTTGTATGGATCGAGATTGATTAGGTCTTCCAGGGATATGTTTATTGGAATTGTCAATTTCGATGCCTTTGAAGGATGAAATACCCTTGGTTCGAGTATATTGACAGAGCAACTTTCTCTTGAAAACCTGAAGAGGAAAGGGAGTTGTTATTTGCAATGCAAGTAGAAAAGAGGACTATAGGAAGTGGCAGATATTTCATGTTAGGTCGTTTGTATGTGATAAGTGGTGATCCTTCTTTTGCTCGGTAGCGGAGATATGTAGTTGCGTACAAGTAGGAGAAGTCAGGTTGATGGTCATGTTAATGTGAGAATGAAATTTGTCATAATCTCAAATGGTTAGCTGTCTAGGTGTACAGTGAGGATGTAAATGGAAGGGTATCACCTCTGTACTTGGTGTTACTATGCATTATAGGTGAAGGAAAGTGAGTTAACATAGGTTGGAGCCTAAAGGTTGCCATTTGGAATGCAGGAAGTTGGAAATGAGTGAAGATAGGAAAATATAAGAGGAAAAGTGAGTTGTAGTGAGAGTAGGTACGGTTGTGTAAATTTGAATGATTCGTGAACTTACAGTTGTAAGTAGTTAGCAATATGCGGTTGGCTCTGGTCAGTGTAAATTTTAGTAGCACTGTATGTCTTCAACAGAGGTTCTCCTACATTGATGAATGAAGAGAACTAAATTAGGACTTAATGAGAGATACATCTATCATGAAAGGTTAGGTATTCATCCATATGGAGTTGCAATATGTCAATATGCGAGCGCAGTTAATACCAATGACTTGTTTATGGATAAGTACCATGAGGAATAAGAGGTTCTTACTGTTGAAAGTTCTGAGCTCGAGAGAGCTGAAAGCATAGACAACTGGAGCTTGGTGTGATGCTTCCGAAATGGCGACTTCATCTATGAGTGGAATGAAAGTCGTCCATAGTGTAATTCCTTAGAGTCCTTCCCCTACAGAAGGGTTGTAATGGCAAAGTAAGCTGAATTTTTGGCTGAGTAAAAACGTAGGAACTGAGTGGAGTATTATATGGAAACTTTGAATATGTACCTGATATTTTCCACTAAGGTGTCTCGAATTTCTGTTGGACCATTCGATGTGTTCACAGATTCGATAGGTCCAATCGAAGTAATTCGGCCGATAATATCTGCAATGTAGAATTTGATGTACATTCCTTTCCATAGTCAATCGGGTAAGTAGATTACGTGAGTTATTTTATTGGCAGAAATTATCCAATTCTCCTCCAGAACCTCGTAAGGAACTTGAAGGAAGTAGAGAGTGAGGGGAGGAACTAACCGACAACAACGACCTGTAATGGTTGTTCCAATATCTTCGAATTCTTGGAAGTTGAAGTAGAACATGGGGGGCTGAACTGCTAGATTATCCATTCGTTGAACTTCGGTCCACTTCGTCATACGTACGATGTAAGTATGGCCAGTTGCATTGTAACCTGCCGGTGAAAGATTGACACAAAATTGTCGGAAGAGGTACACATTACCGTCAGATGGTTTGACTGGCAGCAAGCTTTGGTCAGCTTTGCTAATTTCAGCCTCGATGGCCGTTTCCTGTTGGAAAAAATAGCATAGATATTAGTGAAGAGCGTAGTGGTGAAAAATGCCAGCGATTTAGAAATTAGTCAATCATTGGTAAATAGAAACAATAAGGATTAAGGTGGGAGCAGCAACAGATTAATATCAATTGGAGAGCAATTAGGTGGAGTGGTTAATAACAACCAAAATTGGAGTTGTTATGAGGACATAATTTTGACACGCAGCAGCATTTCAATTAGGAAGTAAGTATTATTCCAATGGTCGTCATCTCTGGGCCAATGAGGGTAGGAAATTGTTTTTGATGAGTTGAATATAGCATGTGTAATTGCAAATGGGAAGACCTCAACCAAGTGGACCAAGTCCGGGAAAATTTGGAAAAAAACCTCATAAAATAAGCACACTAATATAAAATAGTGCAAAGTAAAATAGGGCAATTGGAAGACAGATTTGAAAATTGTAACAACAGCATCGAGCAAATTGTATGATATATTAAAAAAAGATGACCTATGGCAATGAACAGAACTCTATGAAGAGAGATGTGCATAAAAATTGAAGAATAGCTATCTTTGTAGAATTATCTAACCTATGAAATAGGTTTCAATATGTGTCTGTTTCGGTAAATTTATACTGGCATGTAGCCATTCAATGCATGTGTGAACATGCGGGGGGAAAGCTGTCTGATCTGTTTGTATTCCAACCAAAAAGTGGGTTGAATGGAAGGATGATACAATAAAAAAATGTTGATATTGGGATGGCCTGCGAGGTTATTCGTTGGGACTCATATTATTGCTTGGACGGTAGAAGAATTTTTGGCCCAAAAAATGTTACACTCATATTACTGCGTCAACTTTCTGAGACGTAGTCTTATAGGGTAATTAGGGAAGTTAGATTTAATATATTGAGAAATGAAATAGTGTCACATACCTCAGTGTCAAGGAGAAGGTAACGCATGTTGCGCGGAGCGTCCACCAGTTGGATATATTACATCCCATGTCTTCACTACACGGCAGAGGATGGATGGGTTAGCAATGTCTTCTGTGAGCTGCTTAAGCATCACTATAGGTTTCCATCTGGTGAAGGAAAGTAAGAACATTGTAGTTAGATAACGGCAATCCAGACACGGGCGTTGGGAGGGAAGTGTAACACGAAAATGATGAAAATAATGACGCTAGAGATCACAGTAAATATTAATGTAACTAATAACAGAAGGAGAGGTAAAGGGGGTAACGTGTAGCGGGTAGGAGAAGTACACTCGAAGAAGTATATACCTAGATCAGCGAAAATTTCTGTGTATACAATGTTCTGGGTGAAATGAGGATGTCGTTGTCAGGGTTACGGATGAGAACTTTTACACCGTCAACACTTCTGGCACGTGAAAGCGCAACATACAATTGACCGTGGGAGAAAACTGGGACGGGGGTAAATAGATACCTATCTTTGAAGTGTTTGTCCTTGGCTGTTTATTTATTGTCATTGCGTAACAACTTTAAGGGGAACTGTTTCCTTCGCAAAGTGAAAGGCCATTTCATTTCTTTCTTTATGAATATGATGCGGGGAATTACATATCGATTATCCCACTCCATGCCCCGTAATTATTTCTCCTTCGATGAAGTGTAACCCCAATTTTGTGATGATTAGACGAGTTCCATTGCATAACCCAGATGATTGGTCTAAGTTACGAAGCAACATGACAGGTATTCTAATTTTAAGGGATAAGACATGGTTGGGTACACCATTCGGAGAAAGAATGTTCAAGTAATCGGGGGGGTACATGTCTCGAAGCTCGGCGGAAACATTCGCAGTTTCCTGAATGGTGTCTGCACTGTAATATGTGGACCATTCTCCGGGCACCATTTCGGCAACCGTCTTGTTAATGATGTCAGTGTCTTCATTTCTCGGAGTGACAATGGCTCGTTCACGTAGGTATTCGTGGTTAGCATATCTAGAAGGGAACTCATCGTAAACAGATAGGATGATGGGTAGGTGGTTATTTGTTTCGTTGGGAACCAACAGCGGGTCAGGAATCTTAATCCAATTAGGTTCAGCTGTATCAAATAGTTGTTCTCCCTCTATCTTGCCATCGCCTAGGTCGAGAAGCCATGAGGCAAATGATCTGGCACGTTCTAATTCATTGATTGGCATAGATGTAGAGAATAGACGCATGTTAGTATGTAAGCGGTAGACCCGACAAGAAGACCATAGTTTAGACCTTGTAATGCAGGAGTTAACCGTTTCATAACGGGAGCCTGAAGGAATAATTGGAAGAGTTTGATGGAAATCACCTCCGAGTACCACAGTTAAGCCTCCAAATATCTTATGGCGATTAGGTGGGTAGGTTGTTGCCATAATGTCACGTAATGTTCTATCGAGGGCTTCAAAACAATATCGATGATTCATTGGCGCCTCATCCCAAATGATTAGGGAAGTTAAATGCAGTAATTTTGCTAGTTGTGTCCCTTGTTTGATATCGCACGTACTCTTGTCGGATATGTCAATAGGAATTCTAAACCTTGAATGAGCTGTTGTACCACCGTCTAACAACAGGGCAGCTAGACCTGATGAAGCCACGGGGAGGACTATTTTCCCCGTAGACCTTAACGTGGAAATTATAGCCTGCCAAAGGAAAGTTTTGCCTGTGCCACCATGCCCGTAAACAAAGAACAGTTGACCAGAACTTTCCGTGACAGATGCAATGATATCATCGTAAGCTGTTCGTTGATCTATGTTGAGAGCAGCACACAGAGCGGCAGCCTCGGCAACTAATCCACTACGGTTGTATGAGAGTTGTTCCCGCAACAAACGGTTGTCTAAAGGGATGGCAACATCTGGCGATGGTAATGGAAATGAAAACTGGACAAAGATGTGCCTAATTGAGCGAGGTCGTTTTCTAGGAAGGAAAGAATAACTCTTCAGGAGGTTCTCAGGTAAATTGTGTTTTATGTGGGGATGTAGCAGATTAAGTTGGTGAGTGACATCATCGCCTAATAGGTGCCATGTCTTGTTCCATAGGTGTGGAGGGTTGGACACTTCACTATAGAGTAAAATGTAGGTAAATAATTTTCGTAGTTGGTATGATGAAGCCCATGAGGCGGCATCTTCGATGGAGGCAACCCATTCATTATCATCGCTTAGTAAACCAAGAGATTTGCAAGCAGCTCGGAAAGTGCAATGCAAGATGCCATTAACAGTTCGGAGTGATTCATATGATGTAGCACCAGTAACACGACCTAACAACAATCGCAAATAGTACAACTCCCCCTTGTTAGGGTGAACATAGTACATGCGACCTAATCGCTGTTGTTTCTTTCGTGGTGTCCAAATTTTTTCCCCTTTTGATCCCATACGAATTTTTCAGGTGTTTGAACATAAGTTAAGGAATGTGCGGATGTGTCTTGTTGATTTAAGGCGAACCATTCGGTCAACTTAGTACGGACAAAGTCTTCATTGGATGGGATGGAGGTTATACAATGTGAATCGGTGAAAGTGACATTGTTCTCATCAGGTAGGTGAACAGGTAGTCGCTCGACAGTTGGGTAACTATGGTGCAAATCGTAATGGAAGATACGCCATGCTGACTCGGGGGGAGTTAGACAATGACAGTCCAGGTAATTTCGGACTTCATTGGGGGCGGAACGGTGTTGGTGTAGTGTGGAAGGGTCATGTGTATTGGAAGCAGTTATAGATATCAATTGGCGGTCGTCTCCTTTGCAAAGATACTTGAAAAGATATTTAACCAAATCAGGACTGTAACATTTCTCGACGTTAAGGTGGGCTTGGTATTTAATAATTAGGGATAAGTTGTGCGGAATGACATGTGCGTTGCTGAAAAGATGCCCATTCTTTTCAAAATAGATACCATTGTCCCTACGGCGATAAAGAGGGGTACCATCTTCCTCAATAGATGTATGTGATGAGAAAGATTTTGGGAAATGTTTAGAACAAACGCCATCTCTCATACATGGACTGCGATTATTTAGGTGACCGCATGGACCATGGAGCATGAATTTTGTGACAGCATCGTAACCAACTGGATCAGTTACAGGATCTGGCATCTCAGCAGAAATAAGGGAATCCACATCTGAGGGGCATTTCAGTTTGTCATCCGAATCTAGCCAGATAACGACATGGATATGTGGGAGCCCTCTTTTTTGGAACTCAATCTGAGATACCACTGCAGGAGCAAAAAGAAGTAAGATATGAGGAAGGTCGCGGGAAAATGTCAGGGGATTAAATGTGTGGTGAGATATGCAACATAAGCTGAGGTGGGGGATGAAGCTAAAGGAAGTAGAAATTACCTGCAACAACCTTTCCGAGAAAGTTACGCTGCCTAATATCTACTAAGAGTTCGTCAGACTTCATCTTGAAAACACGGGAAACAACATCAGCTCGGTCATTCGCACGCTGTCCGTCCAGTAGTAATCTTTCGATCTCGGGCCATTGAGGATTACAGGTAAATGTCACAAACAAATCAGGAGGACCAAAATAACGACAAAGTGCAATAGCATCGTGATAATTTTGGTACATATAACGTGGGCTGCCAATGTGAGTAGCTGGCAAGACAATACGTTTACCAACTTCTTCACCAAACATATCACCTTCGAGTACAGCATTTCTTATGTTGCATAGCCTCTCACAACGGAGGACTGATTGATTCCGTTCGATGAAATCCAACCTAGCTTGTTGAACACAGGCATACCAATTGACAAGGATTTGTTGGAACAATCGACCTCCTTGGAATAAGGTCGTTGCTTCATTAGTGCGAGGGTGCAAACGGTAGGCATAATACTCGGACATGGTGACAAATTTCCGATCAGTTTTCGTTCCACCAATAGACTCCGAAGCGTAGGTAATGTGCGGATGGTAACCATCCTCACCATATGGGAAGATAAGAGGGTATTGCATTGCCATGAGAGAAGGGTGCTCCGCACTAACACGTTTCAACCCTTGTGAACGGTGTTCGACAATGATATCCCTGCCCTTCTGATCGGCTGATAGGTCACCAACAACGAACCCTACAATTTCTGATGCGATCGGCACCGAATATTGAGGAGGTAACTGATCCCTGTCAGAACGTATCCGAATTTGGAAATCGCATAAATTCGACTGTAGGTAACAGTCACGTAAACAACGAAAATGACGGACTAAAACATTATGAGTGTTAAGCATCTTCATCAAGGCCTCGACAAGTAGGGGACGTATTTGTCGTTTTCTTGTCGCGTCTGAGAAAGGGGCAATCCTATTCTGGATCTCATGTTCGGTGTCAAAGACGTACACTGTAGGAATGATGGGCGACAATCAGGTAATGGAAGAAGGGATCCTATTCGGTGGTAGACTTCACCTGAAATTCTGAATACGTAAGGAGCTGAGCCATTATTTACCCGTTCATCAACATGGCAACCTATCGAGGTCATTGAAAGAAGGGAGTTATAGGTCCTAATGAGGTCACGGAAGTGGTTGGAATCATCACAGCCACCTGGTGATAACAACAACTTCAACAAAGGAGGGGGAAACTGTAGTGATGGCAAGCGTACACGACCTTCCCGACAGCACAAATTGTAGCGCACATCGGATTTCTTGGATGTTGCAATGCATCGTTCTCTGTACCAGAAGAATGCACCACAGAAACTGCAGTTGTGCTCGGGGAACCCGACATCAAGAACATCCGGACGATGAGCTGAGGAGTTGGAAAAAAATTAGGAGATGTAAATTGTTGGTTGGGGATTTTTGCAATTAAGGGGGAATTTTTGGAGAAATTGACCAAATCTTCAAGGGATGTTGGAAGCATACACTTTTGTAATTAGATTGTGGGATGAGTACTTGCGAGTGAAAGAATACATTGCCGCTTGCATGTTCGTCTTCCGTGGGCTGAGCACGTATCAGTTTGGGAACCGTGACTTGGGGAAGATAGTAATGGAGGGGCAAGATTTTGTGATGTGGGGAAGTGTGTATTATTGTGATGCATGCAACCATCATCGAAATTTTGAGGGCAACTCGTAACTCCTAACGACGATGATGGTAGTATTCGCCGTGACCGATAAGGGATTTCACTCGATGATGACATCTTGGGAACACCAGTTGATAACGGTGGATTACGGGAGCTACAACGTCTCTTCATCGTGCGGAGGCAATGTAATACATTAAGGAGTCTGACGAAAAATTGAAGAATATGGGAGAAGAGTTGGTAACGCTGTTTTGGGGACGTTAGATAACCAATCGAGCGTAAGCTTGATGAGAAGCATTAGAAGGAGTAATGTTAAGGGTAACAAAAAGTTTAGGAAAAAAAAGATGGAAGGTGTAAATGGAGGAAGAACTCACAGATGACAGAGGTCTATGCCGAGCAGCGATGCTGTAGTTCATGGAAACATGCCTATCATAAATTTTAAGAAAGAAAAACACATTAGAAAGTACGTACGAATTTGTTAGTCAACCAATGTTCTGGGTGTCCATTTTTGAGGTGCCTAATTGCTATATAGAAGGTGGTGATCCCTTGGCTGTTGCCAGATCTGTGAAGGCAAAGCTTCAGGTAGGAGGAAATTTAGGCTTAAATTGGGTTAGTAATGGCACTGTACAAAGGATAGCATGATATGCTGGTATGATACAGGTGGCAAGTGGTACGTGGAGGTAAGAAAGAGGGAGAGAATAGAAGACATTGGAAAAAAGGAGAAGATTTGAGAGTAGCGTAGAAACCTAATTCAGTTGCAAAATACATCGTATCCTCGTGTTGTCAATTGATGCTCAATTCAAAAGTAATGATTTCCAACCTATCTAAACAAAATATATAAATTGTTAGAAATTGTTAAAAATAAATATGTGAGTTGGTACTCAATTAAAAATTGGTAGAAGTAAATTGTTTGAAATGAATAAATTTTTGTAAATTGATGTAAATTGATGCTGAATGCAAGATTGTTAAAAATAAACTGTTGAAAAAAATTAATTGTTAGAAATTGTTAGAAGTGAATAAATTGTTGTAAATTGATGCTCAATTCGAAAGTAATGCTCAATTCATGCACCATTTAAATTGTTGTAAATTGATGCTCAATTCGAAAGTAATGCTCAATTCATGCACCATTCAGAAGTAATGATTCCCAACCTATCTGAAAAAAATGTGGGAAAGAAAATAAATTCTGCTCTTAATCAAATAATGTTGGTAATGGTTATTTGAGGAACTTCCGGAAGTGAAATAATGAAATAACTATTTCTCATTCACTAACCAATTGATAATACCTTTTTGTTGGAAGGAAAATTATTGATTTCAAAACTTCTACATACTCTTTACATTTTCATACTGAAATCAACAACAAATAACTTTTTAGGTTCTATACTAGAATGGCCACTGCTGTATGATAGAGCCCTTAATTTTCCACAATTAGTAATGGTGCTTCAACTGAGGATTGAACTCAACACCACACTTGCAAAATCTCAGAACAGGTGTAAACATGGAAAAGTTTAAAATATAAGTTTTCTAAGAACTTTGAGTTTACTCATAAAAAAAAAATAGTACGTATGTTGAAGTTGCTCAAATTGAGACAATGATTAATCACGTACTTTTGAAGTTGCGTCAACTGCTGGTATGAGTCTGTTTCTATATTACTTTCTTACCTTAGAAGGAATGGGCAAAACATTTAATAAATAAAAAAGAGAAGAGGAATACTTGTTGTAAATATTTTTTTCTTTTAAGTCTGACAATAGGAATTTTAGTTTAATAAGTTTGACAACTTTATATCGATTTTCCGATTGTTTTATTGAATAACTTTGATTGATTTCATGTATTCATACATCTAAGGAACTTTGAAAAAAATTTCAAATATGAATGCAGCTCCGTGAACATATTTTTCCATAGTAAACTGTGAACGCTTTTGAGGAAGCAGAAATAATTTTGCTTGAATAGTACTTTGCCAGGTTTGTATTATATCAATCAATTAAGTTGACAATTATTTCATTAACCAAGGGAATATTTTTTTTTCTGATATGCAACATTGAAGAGTACTAAAGCAATTGGAGACGAGGCAAAAATATACTATAAAAAATTTTCCTATCTCAATAACAATGGAGACCAAAGAAGGGTACTTCAGTCATTTTGAAGATAGAGAGGTATGAGGTGACATGGTAATTATTAGCATACGTTGAGGGAGCTTGAAATTGCTCTCCAACAACACATATAATGGCAGGAAGACACCTACCTTGAAGATATCAATTGAAATACAGTGTAGGAAAGTTACCTCCCAACCTGACGGTCACTGAGCTCCTTCCTTCAGTGTTGTACGGTGGAAGTATTCCTTGGGGGTGCACACCAGCAGGGAAGAAATTAAGTGAACCAGCTGTGCATTAGACTAATGTATGCATCGTTGTAACTAATGAAATTTGAACACCTACTCTATTAGCATATTTTGAATACCTTAAAATCAGGACGAACTAAATTCATACATAGAAAAATGGGGAAGATGAATTAATGGAGCG